>JAQPPZ010000340.1:0-600000 GCA_028583015.1 Wollemia nobilis
CTGTGAAAAAAAGTTATTAAGTGTAGAAGTAGGAATAAATTGTGCTATGAAAAAAAGTTTGCGTTCACATTAATGCTAGTATTGATCTGAAAGAAAAAATTTTATCTTATAATTTTCAACCTCCCATCTCAGTATAAGCTTGTGTTGTTTAATTGGTATAAGAGCAGGTTACTTATTGAAATCCTAACCTCTTGAAGGAAGATCTTACAATAACACACATGCTTACTAAAAAGGTTTTTCATCAAATATGGCTCCATTATTTGATGGAACTAACTACACTTTCTGGAGTGTGAGAATATGGACTTATTTTATGGTATATGGCTATGATATATGGCAATTCATTAAGGATGGGTTCACACCAGCTACAACTCCTTGCATGAAAAAATATGGTAAGAAAACATTTAAAAACAATGTGAAGGAAATGAATGCAATATTAAGTGGGTTATGTGAATCAAATTTTGTGAAAGTCATACTATGCACCTCAGAAAAATAAATATGGAATAAGCTACAAAGAACATATGAAGGAGATGACAAAGTTAAAATGGCAAAACTTCAAACCCATAGGAGTAAGTTTGAAGACTTGAATATGAAATATGAGGAAGATATTGTTAAATATATACTCCATGTTGATGAAGTTATCAACACCATTCATGGACTTGGAGAAAGTATTGAAGACTCTAATATTGTTCAAAAATATTAAGGTCACTTCCCATGAGTATTGATGCAAAGGTCTCAACAATTGAAGAAATTAAGGATCTTTAAACCTTAATCATGGATGAGTTACACGAAATTATTACAACCTATGAGATGAGGACTAAAAAATATCAAAAATCCAAATGGGATGCCACATTTAAAGATTTAAATAAGATATATAATAAATAACCAGAGCCAAGTGAAGAATCATGCAGTGGAGAAGAAGCTAACTTTGTGTGAATATATAAGAAGGGTCCAAGAAAACATAAAGGTATTCATATTGTGGAATGTTTTAATTGTGGTAACATTTGTCACTATGCATATAATTTCCCATAATATGGAATTAGTAGCAGTTAAGAAGAAAAGGAATACAAAAAAAAAAAAAATTCATCATGAAAATAAAAACATGCACAGTCAAAGCAACCATGAAAATATGATCTTTCAAAGGCACAAGAAGAGTCTTTATGTTGAGGAAGCAATAAGTTATTCCAGCAGTGATGAAAGTCTCTCTAATAGTGAAAGAGAAGAAATCTTATTTTTGGCTATAGATGAGAAAGAAGATGCTCTTATTGATAAAAATCATGAAAAAGAGAGAGCTCCTTAAAATGAAGAGGAAGCCATAGTTGACTTAGAAGAGGAACTTGTTGTTGCTTTTGAAGAGTTGAAAAGGCTTAGAAATAAGAAATCAATATTGAAGACTCAAGTACAAGAGGATGAGATGACAAAGGTAAATTGTCATAATAACTCATTGACTTGAAAGTTAAAGTTGAAGAGGCAAAGCGAATTGAAGAAGGTATGGCTAAGAAGTTAAAGACAAAAGAGTTGGAATGTGAAAAATTAAAACATGAAGTTGTTTCTTTAAGGAAGGAAGTGGAAGAATCTAATGATAAGCTACAACAAAATATTATGCTTGAGAAAAGCACAAAATTTTTGGATGATATTATCAAAGCACATAGATCTTTGGTTATAAATACTGGACTTGGTTTTGGAGAAGGTTAAAAGAAACAAAAGGGGGAGTCAAGCTCAAAAGGAATAGAGGTTTCAAATAAAACCATTACATAAGAGCCTAAGACCTATGTTTATGTGTTGAGAAGTGGAAGCATTGAGAAGGAAGAAAAAAAACATCATCAAGAAAAAAAATCCATCACATAAACAACAATGAGAGAATAATGCAGTCATATCCTTCGAGGAAATCAGACATGTTTCAATATTTCTTCTGAGGTTATTGTTTTTCATGTAACCATTTTGGTCATAAAGTTGTACATTGCAAGTTTCATTCTAAAAATTATTTTGGCTTCACCATGAATAATGTCAATTTATTTACACCTCTCATTGATTACAACATCATTTTTTACAAATGTAATAATTTTGGGCATATAGCTAGATGGTGTAGAATGGTGTTCCCTGAGATTTCAAATTCAAGTAATAAGGAGGATGATCAATACGTTCAAAATCATATGCTCTCCAAAGTTTAGAAAAAGAAAATAGAACATGAAAAAGAGCATAGTAATTTGGGAGTTTCACTCTCATCTCATAATTGAACATCTCAAGAAGAGCAGGTAGTAAGGTGGTATTTTCAAGTGTCTTATCTTTCAATCCCAATGAGCCTTTTCCATTGATGTCAAAGGGGGATATTTTCAGTAAGGGGAGCAGCTTGTCAGGGGTATCATCTAGTGATCATGTTGCAATAAAGGACAATTTCATTGTAGGATTGTCATCAATGACAAAGGGGGAGATTGTTGAAAATTTTGAGTTGTCATTGATGTCAAAGGTAGAATTGGAAGTATGATTTAATTATAAGTAATATTATGAGTTTTGGAATTCATTTTTGGGTAAATTATTCAATGCAAACATTATAAAGACAAATGAAGATTTAATATTTAATATTATAATATTTAAATATTAGATTTAAATATTATAATAGTAAGTGAGTTTTAAATATTATTGAAAAATTAGTGGGCTGATATTGGGTGCCAAAAGCAAGGAAAATATTTACATATTAATATATGTTTGAAATCCATTTCAAGCTTTACCTTCCATTTGAATTTCCACTTGAACATTCGCTTCAATCAAGGGAGTAGATGAAGCTATATTTTAGCACGGTGAATGAAATACCGATTCGAGCAATAATGGCACATATGAAGGTGAGCAACAATAAGATATGAAAGTGAGAAACAATCAATTTTGAAGGCACGCATAAGAACATCATTTTTATTGTTACCCTTTTTGTTTCATATCAAATGTGGGACTGGTTTTTGAGCTATTAATGAGAAATCATTATTTGAAGGCTTTGAAGGATGATTGCATACAGATTGACATGTAGAAAACACTATAATAAAACCATTTGGAATATAAGCTATAATCACGTTTGAGTCATAAAAGAAATAATTACAAGATTGTGAGGAGGATAACAAGTGAATTATAAATCTAAAGGACAAGTTGACTGAATGAGATCTGACAGACATAATCCATTGAAAGGATGTCATTGAAGAAATAGTAGAAAGGAGGAGTGCACCGAATTATGGAGTTAAGATAATTTTTTTATCATCTTTGATAGACATGACAACGATGGATATCTGATGCAAAATCAATGAATGGAATTTTTATTCAGCATTTTAGAGATATATGATAGCGTCAGATACCTAAAGTGAAAATAATGAATGAAAGTTTCATTAGGCAGCTTCAACATACATGATAGTGCCTATACGAGCAAAGAGAATTAAATTTCTTTGAGATAGAGGAGAGTGACAGATACAAGGAGAAGTAAGCGTAGTTGATTTTTGGTAGCATTAGAAGTTTTATCATAGTTAAACTATGCAGTGGAGTTGGGAGATGACATATTTGTTGGTAGTGATATAAGCAGTTGTCTATGGACCCACAAGATCTTTCGTGTTAGTAAAATCCATACAATTTCTTGAGAACAAGCGTAGGATATGTTTGAATTTTTTATTGGTTATTGAGAAGTCACCAAAGAAAAACAAGAAATATTTGGATGATGAACTAGTAGCAAGAAGGATTCAGATGCATCATCAAATTGTAACAAATAATTACAGGTAAATTAGAAAGTCACAAGTACAAACATGCACTGTTAAACCAAGCATTGAGAAGTGAACCAAACTATTGAATAACTTCGATATATACAAGTTTAGAAAGCGTAATAGCAGTTTTGTGGTCACAAAATGGAACCAAGTTTATTGTAAGTCTAGCGCTGGCTATGGAAAGGAACTGCATCTAGTGTATTGACACAGGCTACCAGGGAGACAAATGAAAATTTATGATCATATATTAAGATGTGGCATAGAGTGGGGGTCACCATAAAACTCGTCGCATGACTGTAATGTTTTGGTTAATCGCCATGAGTGAAAGGTAAAAGCATGAACATGCATGGTAAATTCTTGTAAAATTTATTAGATTGTATCAAAGGTATGTTAGTGAATGATTTAAATTAGATCCATTAGTGGATTTTGGTAGCTTCAAATAGTTTATTCCATGAATGGGATGTTTAAGGAATTATTAGATAAATAATATTAAAAAGAGTTAGAAAATATTTTTTATTTTGAAGTACACATGAGAATAAGTAAAATAGTATAGTATCACAAAAAAAGAAGGATTGTTTTAAAACAAGTCAAGGTGTCACATAGTGCAAGGGAAGAGTGAAAGAATTAATGCACATCTTCACACAAGCATCCAATTGAAAAGGAAGGACATTTCACTATCTACAATAAGAAGGAAGGGTTCCCAAGATAGTTACAAAATAGCATTTACAAGGTTAGTTATCAAGTTCTAGACTAGAGCTACCTTTAAAATGTAATAAATGTGAGACATGTAGAAGTGAAATAATTAATGAATGTAAAGAATAATTTGGTCATTTGAAGCTTTCTACACAAGCACATCATATATATGTTCAGGAGGTTAAACGAATTCTGGGTAGAATATATTTTGATTTGAAGAAAGCAAGATCAAGAAAAGAGAAGAATTTAAAGAGTAAAAGCAGAGTTTTGGATAAGATTATTGAGAACACTAGAGTAGTGCATGTGATCAGATTTAGGAGCATATTTGTGTAGTGTATTAAGAGAATATTTGAGCAGTATATTGAGAGTAGATTTGAGCAGTGTATTGAGAGTAGATTTGAGCATTTTTGAGAGCCGATTTGAGTAGAGTTTTGGATTAGATTTTTGACCCTCTATAGCAATCCCAAGAGATATTATTTATACAAATATTTTTATATATTACCATGACATTTGTAGTTTCAGTCGATTACTACATTATGCTTCACAACAAAGCCATTAAAATATGGTATAGTGAAATAATTTCTATAGCTATAAAGCATTAAATTACCTCCACCAAGTTCCTCTTTTAATGCATATAATTCTCCATAAATCCACTTTTGTAATTATGGTAGCACATTCAGGATCATGCTCCCACAAATATTTTTTTTATAACATGCAGGATCAATTTTATGGCAACATAAAATAATTAATTCCATTAGAACTCCACTATCATGCAAAATAACTTATTAGAGCAATAAATAATTCATTCATTAATCTTAGTCATGGTTGTTGGCATAAAATTAACCCATTAAATCATTTAAAATAATCACATGTGGTCTCTAAAATGAAATATTATAGTTAGTAAAATTAATATACCTAGGAAAACTAAGCTCTCATTGATCAATAAATTGCAAAATATTTTGCTCATTCCTAAGGTTTTATGCCTAGAAAAAAAAAAGAAATATTGCCACCATTGATTCATTGTTAGAAAAATCATTTTTGAATGCAATTCAATGGACCATGTAGTTTTGCAAGTTGAATCCACCAAAGAAATTAATGCAATCAATAATAAAAGCATCAAGGCAAACAAAATTTATACCAAAAATCCAAAATTTTCAAGTGGGGTCCCCAATTGGGGTGAGTTGTGCTATGCAAAAATAAATGATGACTCTGCTAGAAAATTCTCTTGAGTATTTTGGGATGAAGAACCCTCCTTAAAACCAGTGAAATTTATTAGAAAAATCAACAAATTGATATACATCCATAACTAGTGTTATACAAATCTTGCTCAAAATAATGCTTCATTATACTTTAGCTCCAGGTGTGTGTAAGTGCATTCATTCCTATTTTTTAATAACTCAAAAATTCATAAATTAAGTTTAAAATTAGGTTATTTTGGATCACTCTTTATTTAAATTTGCATTGAAATTGCTCCACTATGAGTCAAACATCTATAGCCCTAGTCGAGATGTCATTAATCCCTATAAAGAATTTTCTCTACTGCCAACCAGGTGTCTATAACCCCGATAGATGTTATCTATCACCCAAAGCACATGAGTTTATGTTTTTTATTGCAAATTCATAAGTGTGACTTTTTTTGGTATTGATAAGGCTAAGAACAGAGTGTCCAAATTTATTTTGGCCTAACTATAAAAACCCACGTCTAACTCTTCTGGTTGTCAAAATCTTAATTTTCAATTTTCATTTACTTTGAAATCAAGGTCATATATTGGTAATTGTTAATCGAAATTTATATTAGTATGTAGGCATTAGGTTATCACACTCCAAGATCATTATCTACTGTATATGGAATCATGAGTGCTCGATATTGACCAAATCCTTCAAACTATTACCATTTTATGAGACCCACCTTCTCCTAACTCAAGTTTTGGGTTCTCGGTAAGGGTTTATCCTTCTAAGGCCTATAATACCTAGAAGTATGGATGCATATTCTCCTCATCTTATAGCATAGAGGATATTGGTCCTACTAATACTTACTTAGTCCTAGTTATATATTTGCTTTTAGCTTGTACTAGAGTTAGTGTGGTTATACGTAGTGCCTGATATCAATCCATCATTATATAGAAGATACCAGGGCCCACCAATTATTTGGTTTCTAGGTCCATATTTCTCAGTTCACTTCTGATGCAGGAGCATCCGATGGTGGTAGAGCAATCTTGCATCAACTACAAAATTTTCCAAGTATTAGATTTGATGTCTCTATATCACGACATGTCTAATGTAGGAGCATTCGGTGGTAGCAGAGCAATCTTGCATCAACTACAAAATTTTCCAAGTATTAGCTTTGATGTCACGATATCGCGACATGTCACGTTTTCACGACTCAAGGAGGAGAGAGAATGCAAAGATCCAAAAGTGTCACGATATCACGACAGAAAAAGTGTCACGATATCGCGATAGAAAAAAAGTATCGTGATATCGCGACATGTCGTGTTTTCATGACTCAAGGAGGAGAGTGAATGCAAAGAGCAAAAAGTGTCACGATATCGTGACATGTCATGTTTTCGTGACTCAAGGAGGAGAGAGAATTCAAAGAGTAAAAGGTGTCACGATATCACGACATGTCATGTTTTCGCGACTCAGGGAGGAGAGAGAATGCAAAGAGCAAAAGGTGTCATGATATCATGACAGGAAAAAGTGTCGCGATATCGCGACAGAAAAAGTGTCGTGATATCATGACATGTCGTGTTTTTGTGACTCAGGAAAGAGAGAGAAAGCGCAAAGAAAAATTGTCATGATATCGCAACATGTCGCATTTTCGTGACTCAAGAAGGAGATGGAAGGTGCGGAGCAAAACTGTCATGATTTCGTGACATGTCATGAAATCGCGACCAAAGCAGGAGAGAGAAGGTTCCCAAAGAAAATGTCATGATTTCACGACATGTCATGAAATCATGACCGATGGAGCAGGAAGAAAGGAAGGAAGAAAACTGTCACGATATTACGACATGTCACGATTTCGTGACCCAAATACACGTGAAGGAAGTAGAGAGCAAGGTGTCGTGATATTGCGACATGTCATAATATCGTGACCAAAAGGAAGAAAGAACAGCAAGAAAGAAAAATGTTGTGATATCATGACATGTCACGATATTGTGACCTGAGGGGGGGAGAAGATAGCAAGAAAGAAAAATGTCGCGATATCGTGACATGTCGCTCTATCGCGACCCGAAGGAAAGGAAAGACAGTGAAGAGAAAATTTTGCGATATCGCGACATGTTGTGATATCGTGACATGTCACGATTTCATGACCTGAAAGAAAATGAGGCCACGAGGAAGAGAAATGTCATGATATCACGACATGTCGTGATATCATGACATACTACTTGTTCTTAGTTCAAGAAAGCCCACATCCCTAGACGATGTTTTTTGAGGCGGTTAGTGACTCATTAGTTCATGATTTCTTGCCCGATAATCTTGCTGAGCATGGCGGCCATTCTAAGACTGTGCCCAGAGGTCATATGGCTCATCAATGCATGTTTCTATGGGTAACCCAGTGGTGGTTGCCAGATAGGGAAAAGATGAAAAGGCTCAGTGAGACTGGATGTATTCTGGCAGGTGGGTCATTAATGGCCTAGAGGGTCGGGACCTCAAGGGAGGTCCATACAAGGATATAGAAATAGGTGATGCATGAAGGAAAAGGGGGAGAGACAGAAGAAAAAAACTACGCCTGTGGGCTAGTATTGTAATTTTTTTTGAAAGTTTAAGGAAATGAAAGCTTGAGTGATTCTCTGTAAGACTGCGTCTCCATCAAGTGGTATCAGAGTAGGAGTTCTTGAGTGTGTGAGAAGATCGCCAAAAGTGAGGCAACTTGCACTAGGATCTATGGAAGGGTTGTGAGAAGAGAGTGAAGCAAGATGCCTCCACGAAGAAACCATGGTGGTGGAAGAAACATGGTGCCAATGGAGGATTTTAGAGCTTTGCAGAGGCAATTTCAGGCCCTGCAAGAGGAGCTGCATAGAGGACTTGAACATAGAGGAGAATAAGAAAGTGAAGAGGAAGTATATGAGGAAGAAGACCAGTTTGAGAAATAATAAGATGTTGTAGATCCTACACAAGCCAAGTTATACAGAGCCATATCTCAGATTGGGAAGAAACCAAAGATGGAGGTTTCAACGTATTCTGGAAATCTTGATCCAGAGGAATCGATTGACTGGATCAATGATTTGGAAGAATACTTTGAGTATGAAGAGGTTGAAGATCCTAATAGGGTCAAGTTTGCTAAGACCAAGCTGAAGGGTCATGCCAGCATATGGTGGAAGGGAGTACAGTTGGAAAGAAACAAAAGAGGAAAAGAGAGAATAACCAGGTGGGATAGAATGCTGGAAAATTTAAAGAGGCAGTTCATCCCAGCTGACTATGAGATGGACCTACTAAAGAAAATGCAAGGTTTGAAGCAGGCCGACAAGTCTGTTAAAGAATACACAGAGGAGTTTTACAAGATTGTAATTAGAATAGGCCATTCAGAGGCCAGCAAGGAGAAGGTAGCCTGTTATATTAATGGGTTACGAGCAAGTATTCAAGAAGAGTTAAGCCTAGTCAGGATGACCACCATAGAGGATGCTTACCAGTTTGATCTGAAGGTTGAAGAGAAACTGAATAGAAGGTTTGAGAGCAAGCAAAGAGGAAGAGGTCATGGTGGAAGGACTGGTGGAAGGACCATTGGAGAAAAATATAAGGACCAGAAGAAGGCTAGTGAAACCAGTAATACCCAAGAACAAAAATATGAGAACATCTATCAACCCCGTAATCAGAACAATGGTTACCCAAGAGGGAGAGGTAGATTTGGACGTGGGTTTGGAAGAGGAGGATTTCATGGAAATTGTTTCCACTATGGTGAAGAAGGAAATCAAGAATTTGAGTGTCCACAACACTGAGAAAAGACGAGTAAGAGACCTGAGGGTCCTGCCAGAGCAGTTGTAGCAGATGAAGATGCTGAATCAAAAAATTTTGAGGAGGCAGAGAGAGGAGAAGTTATGGTCACCAAGAGGACCTTTTTAAATGAGGAGAAAGGATCAGACTAGAGGAGGAGCCTATTTTCCATAAGGTGCAGAAGTTCGGGTAAGGTCTGCAATATTATCATAGATAATGGTAGTACTGATAACTTGGTTTCAGAAGAAATGGTTGACAAGTTACAGTTACAAAGGAGAAGACACCCGCATCCATACCGGATCGTGTGGTTATAGAAGGACCATAGAGTTTTGGTCAATGAACAATGTTCAGTGAAGTTCAATATTGGGAATTACTGTGATGAGGTACTATGTGATATCCTGCCCATGGATGCTTGCCATTTGTTGTTGGGAAGGCCATGGCAGTTTGATCGGTGTGCAGTGCATGATGGTCATGCCAACACCTACTCAGTAACAAAGAATGGAGTGCGCCATAAGCTGAAGCCCTTGAAAGAGGTGGAAGAAAAGGTATGCAGCAGCGCTAGAATTTGTTTAGTCGAAGGAGGAAAATTTTTGAATAGTTTAAAGCATGAGCATATGTGCTATGCATTGGTTCCTAGAGTTAGGAAGGAAGAATGCAAGGATACCCCTATAGAAGTCTTAGGACTATTGAAAGAATTTCTAGACATTATATCTGATAATGTGCCTGAGGGTTTACCACCAGTGAGGAGGATCAGTCACCACATAGATTTGGTACCAGGATCTAGTTTACCCAATAAGGCAGCACATAGAATGA
This sequence comes from Wollemia nobilis, assembly GCA_028583015.1. Taxonomy (NCBI): domain Eukaryota; kingdom Viridiplantae; phylum Streptophyta; class Pinopsida; order Araucariales; family Araucariaceae; genus Wollemia; species Wollemia nobilis. The sequence goes on from JAQPPZ010000340.1 coordinate 10,170, forward strand.
CTCCTACAAAAACTGAAGAGCTGAACAGACAAGTCCAAGAACTACTGGAGAAGGGACTGATTTGGGAGAGTTTGAGTCCATGTGCAGTACCTGTAGTACTAGCACCAAAGAAATATGGGGAGTGGAGAATGTGTACAGACTCTCGAGCCATTAACAAGATCACCATAAAGTACAAATTTCCATTACCAAGGATGGATGACATTATGGATTGTTTGAGTGGAGCCAAGTACTTCACCAAGATTGACCTGAAGAGTGGTTATCACCAGATTCATGTCAGAGAAGGAGATGAGTGGAAGACAACCTTCAAGACCAGAGAAGGTTTGTATGAGTGGTTGGTCATGCCATTTGGGTTGACCAATGCACCAAGCACATTCATGCGGTTGATGAATGAGGTATTGAAAGAGTTCTTAGGAAAATTTGTTATTGTCTATTTAGATGATATTCTAATATTTAGCAGAACCCTGGAAGAGCATCTGATGCATATCATAAGGGTTTTTGAGAAGCTGTGGGAGGAGCAGTTGTTGATTAATCTGAAGAAATGTAATTTCGTAAAGAAGGAGTTAGTGTACCTAGGATTTGTCATCTTAGTCGAAGGTCTAAAAATGGACCCAAAAAAAGTAAGAGCTATCATCGAATGGCCTACTCCAAGAAGCACGATTGAGGTAAGATCATTTCATGGTCTAGCAAGTTTTTACAAGAAATTCATTAGGAATTTCAAGTAGCATTTGTGCACCCCTTACAGAAACAATGAGATGGAATAAGAAAGAATTTAAGTGGACCTTAGGAGCAGATAAGAGCTTCGATATGTTGAAAAGGAAGGTTACAGAACAACCTGTTTTGGCACTTCCAAATTTTAATAAGGTATTTCAGGTAGACTGTGATGCTAGTGGCAGTGCAATAGGAGCTGTTTTGAGCCAAGAAGGTAGACCTGTTGCTTACTTTAGTGAGAAACTCAATGATGCCAGAAATAAGTATTCAGTTTATGATCAAGAGTTTTATGCTATAGTGCAGGCTCTAAATAAGTGGTGACATTACTTGTTGCCAAAATAGTTTGTTCTATTTACTGATCATCAGGCCTTACAGTATATTAATAGCCAAGGGAAGCTAAACCAGAGGCACCTAAAGTGGGTTGAGTTTCTACAGAGTTATACCTTTGTGTTGAAGCATAGGAGTGGAAATTCCAACAAAGTTGTAGATGCCTTAAGCAGAAGGCAGTGTTTGTTGATGGAAATGAAGGTGGAAGTGGTAGGATTTGATGAACTGAAGGGTTTGTACCCTGAAGATCCTGATTTTTTAGAAACTTGGAAGGATTTCTTGGCACCTGTTACTTTGGACAGGACCAAGTGGCTGGATTTCCTGATCCAAGATGGGATGTTGTTCAAAGGATGTCAATTATGCATCCCTTAGAGTTCAATGAGGGAGAATCTAATAAAGGAAAAGCATAGTGGAGTACTAGCTGGACATTTTGGTCGAGATAAGACCATTGCCCTTGTTGGTGAAAACTACCATTGGCCACAGTTGCAACAAGATGTGACTAAATTTGTGCAAGGCTATAGAATCTGTTAGATGGCTAAGGGAGTGAGATAGAATACAAGATTGTATCAGCCATTACCTGTGCCAGAGAGGCCATGGGAGGACATCAGTATGGACTTTGTTCTTGGCCTACCAAGAACACAATGAGGGAGTGACTCCATTTTTGTTGTGGTGGATAGGTTTTTGAAGATGGCTCATTTTATTCTATGTTAGAAAACAAGTGATGCAGTTCATGTTGTAGGCTTGTTTTTCAAGGAGGTGGTACGCCTTCATGGTCTACCTAGGAGTATAGTATCTGACAGAGATACCAAATTTATGGGTTATTTCTAGAAGACTTTGTGGAAGCAGCTGAAAATGGATTTAAAGTTCAGTTATGTGTACCATCCGTAGACTGATGGGAAAACAGAGGTGGTGAACAAAATTTTGGGTAATATTCTAAGATGCCTGGTGGGAGATAAGCCCAAAGGATGGGATTTGGTTTTGCCATAGGCAGAATTTTCTTACAACAATTCCATCAATAGAAGTACTGGTAAATCCCCATTCCAGATTGTGTATGGGAACAACCCAAGGCATGCTTCTAAATTGAGAACGATGGGTAAAGGAGAAAAGAGTAGCGTTGAGGCTGAAGATTTTGCAGAGCACATGAAGAGTTTGCATGAAGAGGTAAAACAACATATCGGTAAGATGAATGCTCAATACAAAACCAAGGTCGATCAGAAGCGGTGTTCCAAGGAGTTCCAAGTGGGAGATGAGGTCATGGTTCACCTGAGAAAGGAAATTTTTCCTATAAAAACCTACAACAAGCTGAATATGAAGAGGTTTGGAACATGCAGGATCATAGGTAAAAGAGATTTGGGAAATGCTTATGAAGTGGAACTGCCAAGTGAGTTAAAAATATCACCTATTTTTAATATTTCAGACTTGGTAGAATACCATGAAGAAGGTAATGGTGAGACACCAAGGACAAATTTGTGGGATATTCCCACATCTACTCTAGCAATAGATGAGGTCGAAGAAATACTAGACACGTGGGCTGGTAGAACTACCAGGCACAGGCAATATTCTAAATATCTGGTCAAATGGAAAGGTAGGCCTATTGAAGATGCAACTTGGTTGTCAAAAGCAGAGGTTGACCATTTGGGTCTTCCTCCAATAGTACTGAAATGAAGAACACTTCTCAATACACCCTGGGTGTCTGATGCAGGAGCATCCGATGGCAACAGAGCAATCTTGCATCAACTACAAAATTTTCCAAGTATTAGCTTTGATGTCATGATATCACAACATGTCTGATGTAGGAGCATCCGATGGCAGAAGAGCAATCTTGCATCAACTACAAATTTTCCAAGTATTAGCTTTGATGTCATGATATCGCGACATGTCGCATTTTCACAACTCAGGGAGGAGAGAGAATGCAAAGAGCCAAAAGTGTCATGGTATCATGACAGAAAAAGTGTCGCGATATCGCTACCAAAAAAAAGTATCGCGATATCATGACATGTCACGTTTTTGTGACTCAAGGAGGAGAGAGAATGCAAAGATCAAAAGGTGTCGCGATATCGCAACATGTCGTGTTTTTGCGACTCAAGGAGGAGGGAGAATGCAAAGAGCAAAAGGTGTCACGATATCATGACATGTGTTTTCACGACTCAGGGAGGAGAGAGAACACAAAGAGCAAAAGGTGTCACGATATCGTGATAGGAAAAAGTGTCACGATATCGCGACAGAAAAAGTGTCACGATATTGTGACATGTCGCGTTTTCGTGACTCAGGAAAGAGAGAGAAAGCGCAAAGAAAAATTGACATGATATCATGACATGTCACATTTTCATGACTTAGGAAGGAGATGGAAGGCACGGAGCAAAACTATCATGATTTCATGACATGTCGTGAAATTGCGACCAAAGCAGGAGAGAGAAGGTGCCCAAAGAAAATGTCGCGATTTCGTGACATGTCGCGAAATCATGATCGATGGAGCAGGAAGAAAGGAAGGAAGAAAACTGTGACGATATCGCGACATGTCGATTTTGTGACCCGAATACATGAGAAGGAAGCAGAGAGCAAGGTGTCACGATATCGCAACATGTCACAATATCACGACCAAAAGGAAGAAAGAACAATAGGAAAGAAAAATGTCATGATATCGCGACATGTCACGATATCGTGACCCGAAGGAAAGGAAATATAGCGAAGATAAAATGTCACGATTTTGTGACCCGAAAGAAAAGGAGGCCACAAGGAAGAGAAATGTCATGATATCGTGACATGTCATGATATCGCAACATACTACTGGTTCTCAGTTCGAGAAGGCTTGCATCCCTAGACGATGTTTTTTGATATGGTCAGGGCCTCATTATTGCATGATTTTTTGCCCGGTAAGCTTGCTGAGCATGGTGGCCATTCAAAGACTGCACCCAGAGGTCAGATGGCTCATCAATGCATGTTTTTGTAGCTAACCCAGTGGCAATTTCTAGATAGGGAAAATATGAAAACGATCAGTGAGACTGGATGTATTCTGGCAGGTGGGTCATTAATGGCCTAGAGGGTCGGGACCTCGAGGGAGGTCCAGACAGGGATATAGAAATAGGTGATGCATGAAGGAAAGGGGGGAAGAGACAGAAGGAAAACTACGCCTGTGGGCTAGTATTGTAATTTTTTCTAAAATTTTAAGGAAATGAAAGCTTGAGTGATTCTTTGTAAGACTGCGTCTCCATAAAATTCATAGTTAAACATAAACCATCCCATACTACCTATCATTAGACCTTCCAACTCTAAATACCAGCTCCCTAGTTTCAGATTTTTATTGCCTATTCCTCAATTGGATAGTGCTCATGATAATGCTCATGGTACTACATAGTACGATAACCTAGAGCAATGTCCCATATCTATGCTTATTACTCTCTATAGCATAAGGTCATCTACCCTTCTAATAATGCTAGAGAACGATTATCCCTGAATCATGATAATCAGTTCTTATGATTTGTCAGAGTTGGGTGGATGACATCCTTCTTGATGTCATATTCCATCCTTATTCACGTATTTGTTGTTTTTGAAATATTTTTCATAGCATCAGATAACTTATTTGGTTAGAGTTTGAATAATTTTTGCCTTGCGAGCCCATAGAGATAATAATATAACTACAAAATATTATTACGACGGTTCTTGTTTTCAAAGAATAATTCCATAGAATTTGCTTTTAATATATTATTGCCTTTTGCTTAGAATAGCATACTTATAGCATATTTATAAGAGATTCATTTTGACTTTTCAAAATAAAATTAATAAGTTGTCTTAATAAAATCTAAATTCTAATCCATGAAAACAAGATCTAAACTTAGATCATTAATTAAAAAAATAAGACACAACTTATTTAAATATATATTTAAGAAAACATTATTTAATACATATAAATACTCTTTACACTAAAACATTTATACATATAGATTGTGCTAAATTAAAACATAGTTAATATCTACTAAATATCAATGTACTCTTTTAAACTTGGACTTGTCTTTTATGCTAGTCTATAAATTTCGACCAAAGAAGAAAATTATTTATTTAATTGAAATGTTAACTTTCTTTTTGAAACAAACTATTCTAAAGTCTAATAGGATACCTATGATATATTCTAAGTTAATCCTATTCCAGATTGAATTTTCAAATAAGTTTGGATACCCACATTTTGTTTGATATCTATTTAATAAAAACACATTGTTCAAAAGTGTTTTTGAATGCTTCAGCATGTTCAAAATGGATGTGGATTTACCTTAATCTAAGTTTAGCCATGATAATGGAGAATAATTTTTCTAAGAATAAAATGGTTTGAATTTTTATTAAAATATAATTTTACCTACTCTGTGCAATCTCATTAACCCATGATCGATATCAAAACACTTTCATGAGTAGATAAAAATAGTATAAACAAACATAATGTAAGTAGTAGGTACAATGTCCTATATAAATTCTTTTCAGTGGGCTTCCAAGTACCCATGGGCCAAGGTGCATTAAGCACAACATAATTTCCCACCTTAATTAATGCATATGACCACTATCTCCACCATGCGTGGGTCTTATACTCGTCCAGATCAGCTTGACAAGAAGTGAAAATTTGCACTTGCACTCACAAATATCTTCAATAGTGTCACATTCTTAAATCAAATATTAGACCAAAGAGAGGGGATGTTACATTCTCCCCCACTATAAATTAATACTGTCCCTATGTTAGCCAAAAGAAAAAATTCAGGTTGCATATCAATTAAAAGAGATATATTATGAACTCTTATCAAAAATAAAATATTTGTATTTCACTAGTATAACAGAATATGAATTATAAATAAAATATATATACATATGAATATCAAATATCAAAAAATTATTTAAATATCAGTCCTCAAACAAGAATGAAAAATGTTCTTTCATTTTTGTCACATCTTCCCATGTGGCATTTTTGTTTTAGTATAGATCCCAATGGAATCTACATTGGTTAACAACCCTTTTTCTTAGCTGCTTAGTTTTGTATCCTAGAATATTGATAGGGTGAACCTAAATGAGTTGTGGGTTTGATATCTATTAATGAGAAATGTCTAACATATGAGAAGGATCAACCACATACTTTTGAAGGAGGGACACATGGAAGGTACTATGGATTTTAGATAATTATGTGACAAAGCTAATTTGTAAGCAACATGATTGATTTTGGTAATGATTTGGAATGGTCCTACAAATATGGAACTTTTAGTGGGTTTGACTCTTAAGAAGACTCTATCACCCACATAAAACCCTCTAGGATATTGTTTAATGACAACATAACTCTTCCAATGAACTATGACTTCTCAAAGTTACTGGTGAATTTATTTCAATTAGACCTCCATTCGTTTTACAACATTAGGACCAATAATTTCTCGATCATCCAAGTTATCCCATGACAATGGTGTTCTACACATGTACCCATATAGGGCTTCAAAAGGGGTCATGCCCAATATGGCATGGTAGCTATTATTATAAGCAAATTCCACAATGAAGAGGTAATCCTCCCACTAGGTCTAGTGGTCCATGCAATACATACACAACATATCTTCCAACACCTGGTTGATCCTATCAATCTGTATATTTGTCTAAGGATGGTAATTTGTTATGATTTTAAGCTTTGTACCCATTGTTCGGGTCAAATATTGCCAAAATTTAGAAGTAAATCGTGAATTTCTATCAAAGATAATTATTTTAGGGAAACCTTGTAGTCTTAAAATTTCTTGAGAAAATTTTTGAGCTATTGTAGGAGCATCATCAAGAACATTTCCAGGTATAAAATTTTCCATCTTAGTTAATTTATCAACTATAAAAAAAATTATATCATGCTAAAACCGATTCTTGGAGTGACCAACTATAAAGTCCATGGAAATCACTTGTCATTTTTGTGTTAGAATATTAAAAGAGTACAATTTTCCTTGAGGGTGTTGATGTTCTGGTTTAACCTTATAGCATTTGAGATACCTTGAAATTAAATGAGTTACATCCCTTTTTATTCCAGGCTAGAAGTAGTCATTTAAAATTTTCCTGCATTTTCACTACTCCTAGATGAGTAGAGTATGGATCATAGTGTGCTTCTTGTAATATAGTTATTTTTATATCATAATAATTTGGGACTATTATTCTATCTCTAAAATATAGTAGATCCTCTTTTATTTTGAAATCCATATTCATATTCGATCCTTGCTTGACCTTAATTCAATATTGATTATAGAATTCATCATCTTTCTGTAATTCTTTAATTTGTTTTGTCAATCCATACTGGCATCATGTTAAAGTAGTTATGTCTCCTCTTACTAAGTGCATCAAAATAGCTTGGTATCCTTCCTTTTTATATACTCTATCCCAAAATCACACTCGACCAAAAATTCCATCCATCTCTATTGTATAGCATTTAATAATGGTTGAGTAAAGACGTATTTCAAACCTTGATGATATATTTTTAATTCAAAGGGTTTACCCAATAAGTAGTGTCACCATATTTTAAGGGCATGAACAATGGCTCCTAACTCTAAGTCATGAGTAGTATAATTGACCTCATGGTTATTTAGTTTTTTGGATTCATATGCTACAACAACCTCATTTTGCATCAGGATACCTCCTAGCCCTTCTAAATAAGCATCCGTATAGACTCTAAACAATTTACATGGGTCAAGAATCTAGAGAATGGGTTTATATGTAAATTCTCCTTAAATATTTTGAATGCCTCCTCACACTGAGAAGTCCATCTAAAATTTTTTCCCTTCCTTTGCAAATTAGTTATGGGAAAAACAAATTTTGAAAATCCTTTTACAAAATACCTATAATATCCAGCCATTCCTAAAAAATGTCTTACTTTGATTACGTTGGTGGGTGCTAGCTAGTCTAATGTGTATTCTATATTTTTACTATCAAATGAAACCCCCTTGGATAAGACTATGTGACCCAAATATTGTACTTGTGGTGTATAAAACTCGCATTTATATAGCTTTCCATACAACTCATTTCTTCTAAGAATTTATAGGACTATCCTAACTTTCTTACTTCGAGAATAGATCAATATATCATCCAAAAATATTAGCACAAACTGATCTAATTATTCCCAAAAAATATTGTTCATCAAGTTCATGAAGGCAGTAAGAGCATTTGTTAAACCGAAAGGTAGCACTGTGAATTCATAATGTCCATAACGGGTTCTAAAGGCAGTCTTGAAAGTATCCTCCTCCTTGATTCTCAATTGATGGTACCCTAACCTAAGGTTAATTTTTGAGAAAATTGTTACCCATCTAAGTTGATGAAAGATATCATATATTCTTGGAAAGTAATACTTGTTTTTCACAGTCATCTTATTGAGCATACAGTAATAAATATACAACCCTAATGATCCATATTTATTCCTAAAAAATAAAATTGGTGCTCCCCATGGTGAAACACTAGGTTTGATGTACCTTGTCACCAGTAGATCCTAAATATGGGTCTTGAGCTCTTGCAATTCAATGGGGGTAATACTATAGGGGGTTCTATATATGGGCCTTGCTCATAGTAATAACTCAATAGAAAAATAAAATCCTCTCTTCGATGGCAGTCTAGACAGGTCTTCTAGAAAAACATCTCTAAACTCATTAAGATTTAGATACTATTGAAATAGAGTAGAACTCAATTTAGTTTATTCTTTCTTGTTTATTTTGACCACATAAATCCTGCATCCCTTCCTTACGACCCTTTTAGGTTGTATAAAATTCATTAAGTGAGGTTCTATGATCACTCGATTGCAATGGACTCAGATTTATTTTTTGGAATCACCTATGAAATCAAGCCATATCTCTTCAAAGTTTAGTAGTACTTTATGGTAATTTAATCAGTCCACCTAGGATGACATCAAAAGCATGCAGAGGTGATTTATACAAGTGCCAATTTATTTTTCCTTGGGGTATATCTATTTGGAAGTCAAATAAATATTGGTTTACCATATAGGTTTAACTTGGTTCATATTCAACTTACCACCCATTTGCCATAATCCCAGGTATTACTGATATACCCTCATAATACTATAAAATATAAAGCTATCAGTTGCACCACTATCTATAAAAATATGAACATATATCTCACCTAACTTTCCCTTTAAAATAAATGGAGTGGCTTACCTTAAAATATTGGAGTTACCTGTAGTAGCATAAATTCCATGAGAAGCTTCTTCAACTAGTTTTATTTTATACACTCTCTTTGGGCATTGATTTGCATAATGATATTTAGATCCACAAAAAAAACACACATTTTAACCTTTGTTCTTTCATATGTACCCATCCTTATTCTGACTAGTAACATTATTTCCTTTTTCTTGTTTCACATTTCTCTATGCAACTTTCTCTCAAAATTTTCTCCTATCTTGTTGCCCTTTGTTACCTTGATACTTTCCTTTGTTCCTGTTATCCCCTATAAATCGGTCACTTTCCCTATATTTCTTATGTTGGTCCTTACCTTTAGTGGTTTCTTGGTATCTTTTTTTCTTAGATTCATCCTTCTCAAAATTTTGATAACAAACCCTCTTATTCTTTTGGTTTAATTCTTCATAACGTGCAACATCAAAGGCTTCAATTAAATTCTTTGGCTTAATCCATCCAATAGGAGATCCAAATCTAGGATGCAATCCTAACACAAATTTATGAGCTTTAAACTCCTCACATTTATTATATTTAGGTGCAAAATTTAATAATTAGACAAATCTTTGATAATACTCATTTACTAACAAGTTTTATTAATGAAGATTGGTGAATTATGTATACTTCTTAATAATTAATTATGGTGTGAGAAATATATCCCTGAATTATTTCTCAAACACATCCTAAGGAATGTCAGTAGCCTCCTTTTGACTAGTTTTCTTATATTTGGTCCACCAATATCTAGCAAAACCCGTTAAATGTGCTACAACCCATGTAGTTTTAGATTCAGCACACATGGATTGAATGGAAAATTATCCCTCAGCTTCATTTAACCAATTTAAAGCTATTTCACCATCCCCATTCCCATAAAATTTAGACATGTCTAACTTTTTGATTTATTTTTTTAATTCCACATAGACTTTCTTTCTAGAACATCCCTTAGGAAATTCACTTTGTATTCTCTCTGACTCTTTGCTTTTAGTCAAATTTTCTATTACCTTATATAATTGAGCAATAATTTCTTATTGTTGAGATATTTGTGCTCTCTAATGTTCCATGTGCTCACTCATATGAGCCCTTTGAATTTCAATTTGCTACTTCTGTTGATTCAACTATTCTTGCATTACCTAAATCATTTTAGTCATGTTATCATCATTTTGTGTAGCCCTTGTTGTTGTTGGATCTTTTTATTTTATCAAAACACATTGAGGTACCTTGGTTGTTTGTACACATTTTGACTCCCTCATAAGTCACCTCAGTCCTTTTATCAGAACCTCCACAATCCCCTCTTGCAAATTATCACTTACCCTTTTCGATGTCCCCGCCATTATACTTGGTGGTAAAAGAGCTATGTCAAATCAAAAATTCATATTTTTATGACCTAGGATTTTTGTAACATAGGCTTTGATACCAACTGTAACAACCCAGGTCTAACTCTCATGATTATCAAAATCTTAATTTTTAAATTTTGATTTACTTTCAAATCAAGGTCATATATTTGTAATTGTTCATATAACTTTATATTAGTATGTACGCATAGGTTATCACACTCTGAGATAATTATCCACCGTAGATAGAATCACGAGTGCTCAAGATTTGACAAATCCTCCTAAATGTTACCATTTTATGAGACCCATCTTCTCCTAACTCAAGTTTTGGATTCTCAGCAAGGGGTTATCCCTCTAGGGACCATAATACCTAGAAGTGTGGATGCATATTCTCTCCATATTGTAGTACAAAGGACATTGGTCCCATAGACCTTTACATAGTCCTAGTTATATCTTTGCTTTTAGCTCATGCTAGAGTTAGCGTGGTTATACCTAGTGCTTGATATCAATCCATAATTATATGGAAGATACCAAGGCCCACTAATTCTATTATTTTTTGATCTAGATTTCTTAGTTCACTTCATAGTTAACCATAATATGTCACATACCATCTCGTTGGATATTCTAACTCTGAGGACTAGCTCCCTAGTTTTAGATTTTTATTGGCTATTTCTCAACTGGATAGTGATCATGAGAATCCTCATGATACTACATTGTATGATTACCTAGAACAACGTCTCATACCACTATTCGTTACTCTTCATAGCATGAGGTCCTCTGACCCTTCTAATCATGCTAGAGAATAGTTATCCCTAAATCATAACAATCACCTCCTATGATCTGCTGGAGTTGGATGGATGACATCCTTATCGATGTCATATTCCATCCTTATTGATGGATTTATTAATTTTACAATATTTGTCTTAGCATCAGATGACTTATTTGGTTAGAGGTTGAATTATGTTTGCCTTAACAGTCCATAGGGATAATAATAAAACTACAAAACATTATTATAAGGGTTCTTATTTTCAAAGAATAATTCCATAGAATTTTATTTTAATATACTATTGCTTTTTGCTTAGAATAATATACTTATAGCAGATTTATAAAAGATTCAATTCGAATTTTCAAAATAAAATTAATAAACTATCTTAATAAACTCTAAATTCTAATCCATGAAAACAAGATCTGAACTTACATAATTAATTGAGAAAATAAGACATACAACTTATTAAAATATATATTTAAGAAAAAATTGTTTAAGACTTATAAACACTCTTTATACTAAAGCATTTACACATAGATTTTACTTTTTAGTTAATATATATTAAATATCAATGTACTCTTTTAAACATGGACATGTCTATTATGCTAATATATAAATTTTGACCAAAGAAGAAAATTATTCATTTAATTGAAATGTTGAATTTCTCGTTGAAACATACCATTATATGGTGTTATAGGATACCTATGATATATTCTAAGTTAATCCTACCTCAGATTGACTTTTCAAATAAGTTTGGATACCCACATTTTGTTTGATATCTATTTATTAAAAACACATTGTTCAAAAGTGTTTTTGAATACTTTAACATGTTCAAAATGAAAGTGACTTTTTACCTTAACCTAAGTTTTGTCATGATAAGAGAGAATGATTCTCCTAAGAATACAATGTTTTAAAAATGTAGTCAAAAATAAGTTTACCTACTATGTGCAATTTCATTAACCCACTATCGATATCAAAATACTTTCATGAGCGGGGAAAAATAGTATTTACAACTGATTCATCTATGCTTAAAAGACACTTCTACAAAGATAGCATGCATGATGAGGAAGAACACATTAATAAACTTATTTTCAACTATTTTCTGCAACATAGATTGATGACACGTTTTAAAGGTTCATTGATTCACTTCTACAGAATTTACACAGTATATAAACAATGTGTGAGTCCCCTTCACAATCTAGATGATAGCACCTCATTCAAGGAAAGGTAATTTAAAATATATCCTATACTTTTATTTATATTGGAACAATATACTTTAGATTTTCTTTAATCAAGAATTAATTTTATTTCCACAAATTTCTTTGGTTTCACTATTAACATTCGGTAAATTGGATTTATAGCAAATATTTTCAACAACTTTATGTAACTCTTCCAAAGAGCACTCATGTTTTGCACAACATAAATAAAAAACTTTAATCTAGTTTCAAATCAAGCTTCAGCATCAATTGGAGGAAATATGACAATACTTTTCATATAATAAAGAAACCATGAAAACCCACAGTTACGGCAGAAGATATACTATTTACACATAAAAAGAATAGTCTTAATTTAATAGTTCATATATTTTATGTGGTCTTTTAAACACAGCTAAGAAATATTTCACAATCGAAAGAGATATTTACAAAGCATAAGATAAATACTATAAAAAAAAAATTCTATGGAATTTTCATAATGGTTCTTCCTCCACTACACCATCACACAAACAAAATTTCTAAACCCCTGTTCCCCAAAATGACAAAAATCATGGCATGATTGAGACTAACTTGCATAGAATACTCTCCAATCAGCAAAACTTATCAAGAATAGGTAAAACATCCTGCCAATGTTGATGAGGCCTGGATATGCCTCAATCATAACATGTTTTGAACACTAAAATTGCCTATAAACTCTTATGTTTAATCTAATATGCTAGTTAAGTTGATTCAATATGCTGTGTATTAACTATTTGCATGATGAATGTATTTGAAGTACTATATTCTGATTTTTACAGCTTTTTGTATAAGTTTTATGTTGTTTTGTTATGACTTGCTAAAATGAGATATGCTTAGATTAATAGCAGCACTTCACTAATCATGTTTTGATATGTCTCAAGCATTCATTTTACCTAAATCTGGCAACAATTCAAGAAAACTATTACTATGCAACAAAAACTGGGTTTTCCCATGTAAATTCCAGCCAGCTGCCAATGAATGGCAAGGCATGGAATTCACATGTGGAAAGAGATGAAGACCATTGGGATCTGACCCTGAGAAGTAACCCACATGAGAAATGCAGAGGAAATCATTTAAGGAGCCCACATTTGTTCATTTCGAAGTCTCTTCGAAATGAACAGATATCTTCGAAATGAGAAAACATAGTGTCTTCGAAATGAGCGGATCTTCGGAATGAGAACTGTAGTGTCTTCGAAATGAGCGGATCTTCGGAATGAGAACTGTAGTGTCTTCAGAATGAGCAGATATTTGGAATGAGAACTGTAGTATCTTCGGAATGAGCGGATCTTCGGAATGAGAATTGCAGTATCTTTGGAATGAGCCACTTATCTTCGAAATGAAAACAGAATGTGCTTTTTGACTTATTGACCGAATTTTGACGCTGGAAAAAGGGAAATAAAGATTGAAAAGGATAAAGGGAAATATCTCAGATCTGAATTTTCCATCCTTGCCGACCAAAGCCACCATTTATGGAAAGATCAAAATATGATCTTCTTCTAGGATAAAAACCAGGAATTGCTGCAACATAATAGGATTAGATCTTTTTAGCTTGTTAGTAAATCTTAGGACATCTATAAATAGGGCTCCCATTCAGGTTGAGCTAGTAGAAGGTAGAAGAAAGAAAGTAGTAGAGAGTAAGGGGAATAGAATAGAGAAATCAGTAATAGGTGATAATCAGAAAGTGACTATTATAGTCCTGTAATAGTTTTCAATAACATTATTGTAATCATGTTTTTGAATCAATAAAAGTATATTGTTTCTATTTCATATTGCTTGTAAATGAGTGTGATTAAGATCTAAAGAGAGAGAGACTCATACCTTCTTCTGGACAAAGAGGTTGGCCACTTCCAGACCTAGGAGGAGGACTAACAACAAGTTTTTATTCTGATTTTGCTATAGCAGAATGAGTTGTAGAACTTGTCCTTTCATTCCTTTGTAAACAACTAATGATATTTGCAATCTTAGTTTATTTTATGTTTTGTGATTAATGATTTGGTTGTAATCCCCACTTTCAGCAAAGCTTTCAATTTATTGCAGACTTTCATTTCCAGAATTTACTATTTTTTGTAATTTCCTGCATTTTATGTTTTGTTGTCAACCCCTGCATAGAAGATTGACAACCTTCTGTTATAGAGCCTTGACAGTTTTCATTTCCATGTTAGAATTAGATTTTCATTACTGCAAAAGTAATTAGATTTTCCTTCTGCAATTAGAATCAGACTTTCAATTTTGCAACTGTTATTTTTGCAACATAATTAGGTCTCATTCTGCAATTGTAATTAGGACTTCATTTCTGTAGTTAATGATTAGTTTCCAATTCTGCAACTTAGATTAAGGTTTAATTCATGCAATTTAGAGATAGGAATGTCCTAAAACCCCCCACACAATCGGTTTCACCAATAAAACCTGTTGCTCTAGATTGACCTAAGTTATAACCCTGTTTGCCCCTTCTTTCGTAGATAGCCTTGTACACAACCCTGGATTGACAAATTCATTGAGAATTAATGATGTGTATAATGACAACGCATCATTTTGGCACCATTTCCGGGGATACATGTTGCTAGAAGGTAACAACAGTCCAATAGCTGTTAGTTAGACTGAACTATGAAGATTCAGGATAAAATCTGAATAGAACAACTGGTTAAAATAACAACTATTGACATATAATTTATGTCATTTAGAGTGAACATGAATGAGTAAGTCTAGGGATGAAAAAGGTAGAATTACCCAAAAGGATCCCTGGCTTGTTCCATTAAGGAGATCTTCATGCCTAAGGGGTGAATCACCTGTGTTTGAATTACCAAAAATATTGAAAGAAAAATCACCAGTCTCACCATCATTAGAACATTCTGAGAAAGGAAAATCACCAGTTTCACCATCACTAGAACATCCTGAGAAAGAAGAATCGTCAGACTCATTATCAACAGAGGATCTTGGACCTCTTGAGAGAGAAATTTGGATAAGTTTAACTAAGAAACCAGAAACTATGGCAAGAGGGAGGCAAGATGGCCAACATGGCTATGTCCATGATGAAGGAGATGATCAGGATATTCCTCAACCTTCCAGAACATTTGAATATCCTATCCGTTTGAATCCAACACAAAACTCTCCCATGAAGACTATTTCACCTTCAGTACTTCCAACCTTTCGAGGTGTTGTATCTGAAGATCCTGATCAGTTTTTATTTGAATTCAAGGTAGTGTGTCAAACCTATGATTATGTAAATGACAATAAAAAACTTAAGGTTTTTCCCTCAACACTCAAGGACTCAGCATTACGCTGGTTCATGAGTTTAGAGCCAAATTCCATCCGAACTTGGGATCAAATGGAAACTGTGTTTTTAGACAAATATCAGGAGTATTGCCGTGTAAGGAACAGGAAAGATGAGTTATTCAAGATTAAACAAGAAGATGATGAAACATTAGAAGACTATCTTGATAGGTTCTCCTTTGTTCAAAGGAGATGTGGACTTGTAGAACCAGAGTTATGCAAAACCATATTTTTGAGAGGATTGCAAGATGAATCCAGAGATGTATTGGATTTGATGGGAAGAGGAGATGTAAATACTCTCAGTAATGAGGAAATTATGGATCTCTATAGGAATTACTCTCGCAATAAGCAAGGAAGAAGAAAAAAATACAAATGGCACTGATGTGAAGGAACTAATAGAGGAACTTGCAAATTTTAAAACTGATATTCTAGTGCAATTAAACACAACTTTGGGGGAAATGTCTGCAAAAGCAAAAAACATAGAACCTTTGGCAATTTATTGCCCAAGATGTAGAAATAAACATGCTTTGCAGGAATGTCCTTTGAATAAAACATCTATCTCAGCCATTTGTAGTATCTGTTCAAAAAGGCATTCAACCGATCAATGCCACCTGCTACCACAACTCAAAATAGTGTTAGAAAATCAGATCGAGGAACTCAACTATATTGGACCAAAACAAGGGGGAAATTTCTCTCAATACCAAAATCCCCCTCATTTTCCTACAAATTGGGGGCATAATCCTGGTACTATGCCTTGGGGACAATCAGAACCACCCCAACGTCCTTGGAATTATCCTCAATGGACAAATTCCCAAGAATGGCCACAAACAAATTGGAGTAATTCAGCCTGGAATCAGAATCAAAACAACCCATCATGGAGTCAAAACAATCCATCATGGAGTCAAAACAATCCACCCTGGAATCAGAATCAGACTAATCCACATTGGATGCAAAATCAACCACAGTGGAATCAACAATACCAGTCCTATCCAAGGCAGCAAAGAAATCAAGGTCAAAATCAGCATTTGTTTCTTGCACCTAATCAAAACTTTCAAGACAAATAGAACCAACCACAACAAACACAACAGGTGAAACAACCTCAACTTCCAGCTCAATCAGTCACTAATCCAAACAACATGAGACAGGCATCCCCTGTCTATGTGGTTGAAGTTGAAGAAAATATTGAAATCAATGTTATTGATTGTAGTAACATCCAACTTCGTTCAGGAAAAGTTGTACCTGAACCCATTTCCAATAAAAGCAAAGAAAATGAAGAGCAAGAACCCTTGGAACCAATTATAGTGGAACCAACAATAGAGAAATAAGAAGAAAAAATAGAACCACAGGCAGAACAATTACCTTCATCAAGGATAATTCCATATCCTGAAAGATTCAATACCACAGCAGAAAATTTTGAATCAGACCTGGTCAAGGAACTTAAAAAGTTAACTATATCATTGCCCTTATTGCAAGCCATTAAGGATATACCAGTGATTAAAAGTACTATCCGAGATTTGTGCATTAGAAGAGCAGGAAGGAAAAAGAAGGCATTTCCCAAGACTGTTCAGATTGAAGGAAAGATAGCTGATCTCTTATCTGGGAAACTATTACCTCCAAAGTATAGTGACCCAGGAAGTCCAGTTATCATAGTTACTATAGGTTCAGTACCAATATCAAATGTCTTAGTAGATCTAGGAGCTGCAATAAATGTCATGACCAAGGATATAATGAAACAATTACAGCTCAAACATCTCAGCCCCACATTTACGAGTTTTAGAAATGGCCGATAGGTCAGTTGCAAAACTCGAAGGTATCATTGAAGATGTTCCTATAGAAGTTTCTTCTTGGGAATTCCCTGCAGATTTTTTGGTTTTACAACCAAGAAATTCAACACATGGATATCCCATCATTTTGGGAAGACCTTGGCTTGCAACTGCAGCAGCCTTCATAGACTGCAGATCTAGAAAAATGACTATTTCAAATGGTATTGATCTAAAACAGATCTCTCTGTATCCTCCTGCAAGACCCTCCAACAATTTCTTAGGTCAGTTATGGTTTCCTGATTCAGATGAAGAATCAGAGGAGGTTATTTCCACACTAGCCACCTTGGTAGTAAGGGAACACACAGAAGACCTCCATGACACAGAAAACTCAGAAAATGAAACTATCCTAATGAATGTTCTGCATGAACAAGGGTTAGAAGAAGAAGCAATAAATATCCAACAATTGTTAAGGAATGAGGAGAACCAAAATTTTGAAGGTGAACCATCTGTACTATCACAGGAAAACTCTGTTTCACTACCACATGGGTGGCACCATCACTTGATTTTTCCTTCTCACTGTTCCATACAGGATATGCTTCCATCAGAAAATAATGAAACAAAAATTTCTTACTTCCTCCCATCTGAGCAGTGTCCTCTTAACTCCCTAATCACCAGGTATGAAGAAGTGAGTTCAGTCCTTCCAAATACAAAACAAATAGAAGTCCAGCCAGGAAAATTTTTAAACATTTACAACTGGCTTACTAGGGAAGAGGAAGACAAATTGATAGTTGTCTTGCAGAAGCATGTTCATGCTTTTGCTTGGAACTATAAAGATATGTCAGGAGTTCACCCTGATATATGTACCCACAGAATTTATACTGAAGAAGTCAAGCCAGTAAGACAACTCCAGAGAAGACTGAATCCTGCCCTAAGGGATATTGTAAAGGAAGAAATTGAAAAACTTCTGGAGGTAGGATTCATTTACCCAATTTTTGATAGCCAGTGGGTCTCTCCATTGGTTATAGTTCCTAAGAAAAATGGAAAAATGAGAATATGTGTAGACTATAGAGAGCTGAATAAGGTGACATACAAAGATCATTTTCCATTACCTTTCATAGATCAGGTGTTAGATACCCTTGTTGGAAAAAGATACTTTTGTTTTCTTGATGGATTTAGTGGATATAATCAAATTCAGATTGCACCTGAAGATCAAGAGAAAACAACCTTTACCTGTCCATGGGGAACATTTGCCTATAGGGTTTTACCTTTTGGTTTGTGTAATGCCCCAACAACATTTCAACGAGCAGTTTTAGCAATATTTTTTGATCTAACTACCAACAGTGTTGAGATATACATGGATGATTTCACAGTATGCGGACAGACTTTTGACTTTACATTAGAAAACCTTGACAAAGTTTTAGGTCGTTGTGAAACATACCAATTATCCTTGAATCCAGAAAAATGTTTTATGATGATGAAGGAAGGAATAGTTCTTGGTCATCACATCTCTCCTCAGGGAATCCAAGTTGATCCAAAGAAGGTGGAAATTATCAAGAATCTTCTTCCTCCTAAAACTCA
This sequence comes from Wollemia nobilis, assembly GCA_028583015.1. Classification (NCBI taxonomy): domain Eukaryota; kingdom Viridiplantae; phylum Streptophyta; class Pinopsida; order Araucariales; family Araucariaceae; genus Wollemia; species Wollemia nobilis. The sequence goes on from JAQPPZ010000340.1 coordinate 29,304, forward strand.
GACTAATGTCAGAAGCTTCCTAGGACATATTGGTTTTTACCGCAGGTTTATTCCCAACTTTAGCACAATAGCCAATCCCATGTTTGCCCTATTGACTAAAGATTCTAAATTTTCCTGGACTGCAAGATGTCAGGAATCATTTGAAGCTCTGAAAGAAAAATTAGTAACTCCACCTGTGTTAAGAGGCCCTAATTGGACATTACCATTTCACATACAGACTGATGCTTCCAATACTGCAATTGGAGCAGCATTAGGACAAATTGACAATGGTGAACACTATGCCATCTACTACATTAGCAAGAATTTGATAGGAGCTGAGAAAAATTATACCACAACTGAAAAAGAATTCTTAGCAGTAATTTATGCCATCAACAAATTTAGGCATTACATCACAGGTTATCAAATATTTATTCACACAGATCACACAACCATTAAATATTTGATGAATAAGCCTATGGTAAGTGCAAGAATTATTCGTTGGTTACTGTTGCTACAAGAATTTGATATCACTATAATCAACAAACCAGGAAAAGCTAATGTTGTAGCAGATTTCTTGTCCAGATTACGAAACACAAATGAAGGGGAATTAGTTGAAGACACCTTTCCTGATGAAAAATTATTTGCTATATCAGTCCAATCACCTTGGTTTGCAGATATAGCCAATTACTTGGTCACAGGGAAAGTTCCTCCACATTTCACTTCAAAACAGAAGAAACAATTAATCAAACAGAGTTCTTCTTTTGAATGGATCAAGGGTATACTCTTTAAGTGCGGTCCTGACCATGTGTTACGTAGGTGCATCCGAAAGGATGAGGTGTATGATATCCTTAGGGCTTGTCATGATGAACCCTCAGGTGGACACTACTCTGTAAAAATCACAATTAGAAAAATCTTAGGGACAGGATATTATTGGCCATCTCTTCACAAGGATGTGAAAAAGTACATCAGGCATTGTGATGCATGCCAAAGAATGGGGAAACCCACTCATACAAATGAAATGCCACTACAGCCTCAATTGGTTTTAGAGCCATTTGAGAGGTGGGGGCTTGATTTTGTAGGACCTATTGATCCACCTTCTCAAGGAAAGGTGCATATTCTAGTATGCACTGATTACTTGACAAAGTGGGTAGAGGTGCGTGCTTTCAAACATGCTCATGAAGAGAAGGTCACTGATTTCTTGTATACTCAAATTTTTCAGAGATTTGGAGCTCCCCGGTCTATCACCACAGACCAAGGACCCCAATTTGCATCCAAAGTCATTGAGGTATTTACAGAATTATATGAAATCAAACATAGAAAATCATCACCTTATCACCCACAAGCAAATGGCCAGGTTGAGGTAACAAACAGGGAACTGGAACGAATTTTAACAAAAATAGTAGCTTTTCATAGGAAGAACTGGCTAGATAAATTACCTGAAGCAGTATGGGCTTACAATACTACTTGGAAATCCACTACTGGATTCACACCTTATGAACTAGTCTTTGGTAAAAAACCCCTCTTACCTATTGAATTTGAGCTACTAACACTACGCACAACATTGGAAATTGGAATTGAATTGTCACAGGCACAGACAGATAGGATTCTGTAGCTGAATGCATTGGATGAACTTAGGTTGGATGCTCTGCACCAAACTGAAGTAATTCAAGAGCAGAGGAAATTGTGGCATGATAGTCACATTCAGCAGAGGAAACTTCAACAAGGAGATTGGGCTTTACTTGTTTGATTCTCGCTATGAAGACTTCCCTAGAAAGCTGAGAACTAGATGGCTTGGACCTTACCGGATTGAGGAGGTATTTGACAATGGAGCAATCCGTTTATCTCCTATTGATGGGTCACAGAGAAAGTTGGTAGTGAATGGACATCGCCTCAGGGTGTACCATACACCTCTGACTAAAGAGGAATTCTTGCAATAGCTTGACAGTTTGGATACACAACAGGTGGAAGAAATTTCCTCTTCCACTTCAAAACAATCAGCATGATCATGGATTTCAAGAAAAAAATAGAAAAATACAAAAAAATAAAAAAAAATAGAAAACAAAAAGATGAATAAATTTTGATTATGAATTCCTTCATGGGCATGATTTCAGGGAAATCATGAAATTCCTTCATGGGCATAGTCAGAATCAAGAAAAAAAAAGAGAAAAGGAGAGGTAAAAGAAAAAAAAAGAGAGAAATGAATAACTCAGCAGTGAAAACCTTTTTCAAGGCACTACTGGGTTGGTATGCATGAAAACCAGTTTTTTGGCATGCATAACCTTGAAAATTTCTGAACCATCATTGTACAAATTCACCAACTGCACTTGTTTTGAAATGTTGCAGAAATTCTCGACAGAACATCAACAGAAGCAGTCATATTTCAAAAACTTGCATTAACTTGTTTTAATCAGGTATATATTTCTTACATTTCTTCATTGTAAATGATTGGTATATAGTATATAACAATTAACCATTAGCATAAAAGATATCCATAAGAGTTGGCATACTTAAAACATGTTTTGAGAATGGGAATATTGATTTTTGCCTAATCTTCGAAACAAGAATGCCAAAAATAGTACCTGCTATCTTCTTCAGACTAATTGTTGTGTTGTCTTCGGATTGAAATTGTCTTCGGAATGACAACAGATTGTTGCACTTCATCTTTGAAATGACAATTTGTCTTCAGAATGAAGCTTTGTCTTCGGAATGAAGCTTTGTCTTCGGAATGAAGCCTTATCTTCAAAATGAAGCTTTGTCTTCAGAATGAAGCTTTGTCTTCGGAATGAAGCCTTATCTTCGAAATGAAGCTTTGTCTTAAGAGATTTGTCTTAAGACTATCTTAAAGAATAAATCATAATCTTCGAATGAAGTTTTTTCAATAAATTATAATCTTAAAAGAACATTCAATGTAATATCTCCACGTGGCATCCAGAGAAGGAAAGAAATACAATCAAGTGAAAATTCTTTTGATGCATACGATAAAGGAACACGTGTTATCAGATATGGTTTGTTTTTCACCCATTGAAAATACCAATCACAAGGACTGACCAACCGTATGCCACCAATTTTTGATGATAAAACATCACGTGAGACTACAAGAAAAAAAAAAGTAGTTACAATAGGAAGTAGTAGAACTGAGAGAGAAGCTATCACAGTCTGAAAACAGCCAACTATATCCAATGATGAAGATGATTTGGCTCAACTTCTTGTGGATTTATCTAGGGTAGATGACTCTGCTGAGGCAGACATAAGAGATCATTCTAAAGAAGCACCTTTTCATTCTAAAGATGTGCCTTCTCATTCAGAAGCACCCTTTCATTCTGAAGATGCTTCAGAATTGGCAAAAAGCATAGCAGAAAACATTGGAGATGAGTCACCAGCATAGGAACAGTCCAAGCAGTAGCATGAAATAGATCAAGTAAGTACTCCTATTGATGTCCCTATATTTCAAACTATTACACCATCAGTAGAAGTAGCAGATAAGGGGGTGCAAGTAGAATTACTATCTGATGACAACCCAATAGAAATAGCACATAAGGGGGTGCAAGTAGAATTATTGATAGATGAACAACCAATGGAAGTGGCAAAAAAAGGGGTTCAGATAGATCTGCTACCTAGAATTCCACCTGTAGTCAGACCACCTAATATTGTGTCCTTAGAACAATACAATGCAGACATAGCTAGCTGGATGATTAGGTATGAGAAGCTTGCCACTAAAACTAAAAAGTTCAAATTAGAAGCAAAACAACTAGAAGCCAAGGAAACAAAAATTTAGGCATTGAAAGAAAAGGTGTCTGATTTATGTCAAATTGCTGAATTTTTAGTCCAATTCAGATGGCCAGCCAGATTCTACAGTCTTATTCTGAAGGAGAAATACCTCAGATGGTAGGTCATGAGGATTAGTTCAAATCTTTCATATAAATTGGACACCACTATAGATTTCCTGGAAGCATACTTTGATAGCCCTTTTGAGCAGAAAAATCTCCTGTGTGAGCTATTTTTACATAGTTTCTTTATTCTAGAAGAAGTAGAGTTTCATCCATAGATCTACATTGGAGATGTTCAATTGAGGGCATTCATGTCCACCTTGCAGAATCAGTTTTATTGGGACCAAGAAAAGAGGCAGAATAAGGAGATTGAAACAAGAGCTGAATTGTTAGTCAGAGCAATTCAGCCAAATCACCCCATTATCACAAGACAACACTTCACCATGATGAACAGGGATGATGTGAAGAGAATGTACTTGACAAACTTGAGGGACTATGTGAACAGATTCCATAATTTTTGTAATGACAACTTTGTGCCAGCATTATCAGTCTGTAGAAACAGGTGGGCTGAACTTTCCATGTCTTTGTAGAAAAGAGAACCCATTTCCCCCATCAACTTAGAATGGTCCAGAAGAAGGGCAGAAGGAGTAATAGAGTTGATTGAACTCATGCAAAATAATTGGATAGGTCTCAGATTTAGGCCTCCAACCATCATCACTCCAGTCCCATTCTACTTTGAAGAAGATGCCCAACTCTGATGAACAATTTGAAGAATGGCTCAGGGACCTTCAGAAGAATAGGGGATTTTATATAGGCAAGAAGTTGTTCTACAGGTCATGGAATTTGACCATGGACATATGTGATTCCATAGCCCAACGGAATGCATGAGGACATGCATCAATATAAGTTGGGGGGAAATGATGAGGCCTGGAAATGCCTCAATCATAACATGTTTTGAACACTGAAATTGCCTATAAACTCTTATGTTTAATCTAATATGCTAGTTAAGTTGATTCAATATGTTGTGTATTAACTATTTGCATGATGAATGTATTTGAAGTACTATATTCTGATTTTTACAGCTTTTTGTATAAGTTTTATGTTGTTTTGTTATGACTTGCTAAAATGAGATATGCTTAGATTAATAGCAGCACTTCACTAATCATGTTTTGATATGTCTCAAGCATTCATTTTACCTAAATCTGGCAACAGTTCAAGGAAACTATTACTGTGCAGCAAAAACTGGGTTTTCCCATGTAAATTCCAGCCAGCTGCCAATGAATGGCAAGGCATGGAATTCACATGTGGAAAGAGATGAAGACCATTGGGATCTGACCCTGAGAAGTAACCCACATGAGAAATGCAGAGGAAATCATTTAAGGAGCCCACATTTGTTCATTTCGAAGTCTCTTCGAAATGAACAGATATCTTCGAAATGAGAAAACACAGTGTCTTCGAAATGAGCGGATCTTCGAAATGAGAACTGTAGTGTCTTCGGAATGAGCGGATCTTCGGAATGAGAACTGTAGTGTCTTCGAAATGAGCGGATCTTCGGAATGAGAACTGTAGTATCTTCGAAATGAGCGGATCTTCGGAATGAGAATTGCAGTATCTTCGAAATGAGCCACTTATCTTCGAAATGAAAACAGAATGTGCTTTTTGACTTATTGACCAAATTCGATGCTGGAAAAAGGGAAATAAAGATTGAAAAGGATAAAGGGAAATATCTCAGATCTGACTTTGCCGTCCTTGCCGACCAAAGCCACCATTTATGGAAAGATCAAAAGATGATCTTCTTCTAGGATAAAAACCAGGAATTGCTGCAGCATAATAGGATTAGATCTTTTCAGCTTGTTAGTAAATCTTAGGACATCTATAAATAGGGCTCCCATTCAGGTTGAGCTAGTAGGAAGGTAGAAGAAAGAAAGTAGTAGAGAGTAAGGGGAATAGAAGATAGAGAAATCAGTAATAGGTGATAATCAGAAAGTGACTGTTACAGTCCTGTAACAGTTTTCAGCAGCATTATTGTAATCATGTTTTTGAATCAATAAAAGTATATTGTTTCTATTTCATATTGCTTGTAAATGAGTGTGATTAAGATCTAAAGAGAGAGAGACTCATACCTTCTTCTGGACAAAGAGGCTGGCCACTTCCAGACCTAGGAGGAGGACTAACAACAAGTTTTTATTCTGATTTTGCTGCAGCAGAATGAGTTGTAGAACTTGTCCTTTCATTCCTTTGTAAACAACTAATGATATTTGCAATCTTAGTTTATTTTATGTTTTGTGATTAATGATTTGGTTGTAATCCCCACTTTCAGCAAAGCTTTCAATTTATTGCAGACTTTCATTCCTAGAATTTACTGTTTTCTGTAATTTCTTGCATTTTATGTTTTGTTGTCAACCCCTGCATAGAAGATTGACAACCTTCTATTATAGAGCCTTGACAGTTTTCATTTCCATGTTAGAATTAGATTTTCATTACTGCAAAAGTAATTAGATTTTCCTTTTGCAATTAGAATCAGACTTTCAATTCTACAACTGTTATTTTTGCAACATAATTAGGTCTCATTCTGCAATTGTAATTAGGACTTCATTTCTGTAGTTAATGATTAGTTTCCAATTCTGCAACTTAGATTAAGGTTTAATTCATGCAATTTAGAGATAGGAATGTCCTAAAACCCCCCACACAATCGGTTTCACCAATAAAACCTGTTGCTCTAGATTGACCTAAGTTATAACCCTGTTTGCCCCTTCTTTCGTAGATAGCCTTGTACACAGCCATGGATTGACAAATTCATTGAGAATTAATGATGTGTATAATGACAACGCATCAAATGTTACCTCTGCCCTATGAGTGGAGTCAGCTACCAACAATATAATTTTCTCCATCTTTCACATCTTCAGAGACTGTGGGAATGCTTTTTATTTTTGGGTCATTTTGGCCCATTATGAATGCATACTAACATGAGGCAGCAATGCAGTAACATTCATTTCACTATTTTTAAAATGCAAAATAATAATTTATATAATCAATTTGGATTAAAATTATACTAATATGCACACAACATTCTTTAAAATAATTAAATTTTATTTTTATAATTTATTTTCATCCTATGAAATCATGTTAGCATCATTAAGCCACTCACACACCACTCAGAAACTACATATTACATTTATGCAACAATACTTAAGACAACAATTACAAAACATTCATATCATAAAGCCACACACAAGTTAGTAGTTACATATTAAATTTATTCAACAGTACTTAAAACAATAATTATGGAAAATTCATATAAAACTCATATAACGACCACAAATACGTCTTTCAAATAACCCAACCTGAAAGAGATTTGGAGTGATCTTGGACCAACCTCAACCGAGTACAAAATGTAAGTTGACGTCTGAAAACAATCTCAAGTCGTGGTAAAAAACAATCTCTCTGAATGAATTTTCTATTTCCATTTTTAAAGGGTTTGAATGAATTATTAGGAAGATTCCTTAAATTACCATGCAATCTTATCATCTTTCCAATTGCCAAATGGAAGAAGGTTTTTGAACATTCGACAATAAATTCCATCCGAAAGAAAATCTCTTAATAAATTGGGTTGTCCATTTATATTCATTCATTTTATATATATATATATATATATATATATATATATATATATATATATATATATATATATTTAATTATATTGAAATTATAATATATATTTATTAGCATTTTACTATTTATGATATATCTATATATATATATATATATATATATTTAATAGTATATTAATTTTTATTAATATATACTTTTAAATCATTATTGAAAAAGAAACAAACTATATATATATATCAGTTTCACCCAGTAGGAAAAATGTATTTAAACAAACAAAATACAAGTAGCAAGTAAAATACATTTAAACAAACATAATGTAAGTAGCAGGCAAAATGTCCTACATGAATTCTTTTAAGTGGATTTCCACAAATATCTTAAGGAGTATCACATTCTTCAAACAAATAACAACCAATGTCTCCGCTAGGTTTTGGGTGCTATATTCGTCTGGGTCTGCTTGCCAAGAAGTGAAAATTTGCACATGCACTCACAAATATCTTCATAAGTATCACATTCTTCAAATAAATATTAGACCAAATATAGGGGATGTGACACTACCATCAAGCTCAAAAGGTTACATTTCTATGACTCAAGAACTTTCCTAAGGTGTTTGAAATATGGAGCTTCAACATTACTTTGCAATACCTCAAGTTTAATCTACTTTGGCTCTAAGACAATGGATAGACACCAATAGTTTGATTATACCAATCATTAATTCCACTAAGCTTCAAAGCAAACTCTTTCATTCCCAATTTGCATTAGAACACTTCTAGCTTAGAATAACCAGAAGTCAATTGCATATGAACAAACCATCCCAAGTGAGGGCAAAAGACACAAACAATCATAAAAGCATTCCAAAAAAATATCAAACTCAAGTAACATTGCAAGGTAATAAATTGCATAAAATAATAGTCTTTTCCATTCATTTGTGAAATACATGTTTGTTGCCCCTGATTTTTCTGAAACCTACAATCAACTTGTAGAGCTTATAACTTTTGGTTTACATATTTGTTTTGCATGTCATACACCATTGGAAAGTCTATTTTATGTAGAACCTTCCTACAAAATTTCACTAAATTCTGAGTAGTTTTTGTCCCTCAAATCTTGGCTATCCTATGTTGCTACAAATTTTTTCTGTAATTTTTGTTTTTTGTTGCATTATTTTTATTGAGTTTTTTGTTGTAATTTTTGTTTGTTTGTTTGTTTATTTATTTACCGAGTTTCTTACTGCAATTTTATTTCTTTTTAATTTTTTTCTGAGTTTTGGTCCGAATACTTCAATAGCATAGTATAAACTAGAAACATACTCAAAATAGAGGGGATGACAACAATAATCAAACTCTAATTGAAAGTAAAAAAAAATAAATTGAGGATAGCATGAATGCATTAAGGAAATTAAAACAAAACCAACTAATCATAATCAAATCAAGCAAATCACACCAAAATGACTATTTACAAGGTAGGATTGAAATACCCTTTAGGGATGAAAGTAATGCTTGAGAAATTGTCCATTCATAGGTAATGGAACATCCTTTCTAGTTAGACTCTTGATTCTAAAGGTATTCTCTCCTAATATTTTAGATATTTGAAAGGGACCTAACCAAAGGTTATCAAACTTCTCATGGTCTCCTTTCTTTTCATGGGCTTTATCCCATAGCAAAACTAAGTTAGCAATTTTGAAAGCCTTTACCTTGGCCCTCTTGTCAAACCACATTTTGATCACTCCTTGGTGTTTTCTAAGGTGTTGGAGGGCATCCTCTCTCTTCTCATATAGGCTCATCAAGTTTGTTAGCCTTGCTTCAATTTTATCCTCCTCTAGGAAATCTTGCATAAACTGCAATGTCAAAATCTTCAAGTTGGTAGGGAAAATGGGATCTTGGCCATACACTAAGTGGTAGGGATATGTGCCTATGGAATACTTGACCCTTGTCCTATCTTCCCACAAAGCATACTTTAGTTTGTTGTTTCTAGTCTCTAGGGTTCTTCTCTAATGTTTTTTTATTATGGTTAGCAAGTTCTTGTTAGTGGACTCAACTAGACCATTCCCTTGGGGATAGTAATTTGAAGAAAATTTTAGAGTCACTTTATTATCATAGGCCCACTCAAAAAACTTGATGGAAGAGAAAGCATAACCATTATCACTAACTAAAGCATATGGCATTCCAAATCTAGTAACAATGTGCTCTTCAAGAAATTGAATAACTACCTCTGTGGTGCAGTTATTTGTGGCTTGAGCTTTAGTCCAACGAGTGTAGTAGTCTATGGTAGTTAGGATGTACTTATGGCTGGATAAAGAATTAGGGTTTATGACTCCTATGAAATCTAATCCCCATTGAGCAAATAGGTGAGCTTCAAAGACTGGTTGCAAAGGCATGGCAATGTTCCTTTCCCTATTGGTAGAGACTTGGCATATATGACATGACCTAACATGTGTATGAGAATATTTAAAGACATTAGACCAATAATATCTTACACTTAATATTGGATGTGATGTGGTATTCCCTAAACCATGTCTGATCTCATATCTTGTATGGAAATCTTCAAGAACATTAGCAACCTCATTCTTGCTTAAACATCTCAAGTAAATACCTTCATGATTTTTCCTATACAAGATACCAAATTTAATCATAAAATTTGTGCTCTTAAGATGAAGTGCTCTCCTTTGTATAACATTTAAATGGTTGGGGCAATTACCATGCAACAAATAATAAATAACATATTTATACCATTCATCACTTGTTATTTCCTCCATAGAATATTGTTGGCATGAAATCCTGTGATCAATCTCAGCCAAAGTTTGAGATAGCCCTTGTCCTCGAACAATTTTCATAGGGTGAATCTCTAAGTCAAATTCCTACAAAGTAGACATCCATTTTTCTCTCCTCTCACCCAACTCATTTTGCATGAGCATTGACTTCACAACTGGGTCAAGGACTATAGCAAAGACTTTGCTATGCAAAATGTAATACCTAAATATTTTAATAGCTCTAACCAATGCGAGTACCTCAATTGTACATCATCCAAGGCAAAACTATTGAATGCTATGGGTCTTTCATCTCCATTTTCCTATCTTTGAGTTAAAACTCATGCAGTTGAATGCTCAGATGCAAATATTTTAAAATATATATATATATATATAATATATATAGAATGGCTTAGTGTATTTAGGACTAATCAGAATAGGAGCATTCACAATTGCCTTCTTGATTTCTTGAAAGGCAATTTGGGCCTCTTCATACCATGTAAGCTTAACATATTTCTTTAGCATAACATTCAAAGGTTGAACTATTTCTATGAAACCAAAAATAAACTTCCTCACAAAATTAATTTTCCTAAAGAAAGACCTTAATTCCTTTTTGCTTCCTAGAAGGGGAATCTTCTAAATGGCCTCAATCCTATCTAGATCAACGAAGATACCAACATCAGAGATAATATGTCCTAAGATCTTCCTTGTAGTTACTCCAAAAATACATTTCTTAGGATTTAAATAAATTCCATGCCTTCTACATCTTTGAAACACTTTTCTCAAATCCTCAACATGATTTGCATGAATCTTAGAAAACACAAGAAGGTCATCCATATAAATTACAATACATTTTCCTATGAGACCTTTAAATGCAATGTCCATGGCTCTTTGAAAATTTGCTCCTGCATTAATCAATCCAAATGGAATTCTTCTATAGGTAAAAGTTTCCCACTTAGTTGTGAATGCAATTTTGAGCCTATCCTTGGGATCTATCATGATCTGATTGTACCCTGAGTAGCCATCTAAAAAGGACATCATTTGAGAGCCATTTACAATTTGTAATATCTCATCCAATGAGGGTAGGGGATAATTATCTTTCTCATAAGCCTTATTGAGGTTTCTAAAGTCAATGCAAAGGTGTATCTCCCCATTATTTTTCTTGATAAGAACCATATTAGCAACCCACATGGAATATCTTATTGGAAAAATGATACGTGCTACCAATAATTTTTGTATTTCTTTGAAAATAAGAGGTTCCAATAAAGGATTGATTGGTCTCTATTTTTTCCTAAAAGGTTTAGCTCCTGGTTTTAGAGGAATGGTGTGGGTGATGATAGAAGTATCATATGTTTTCAAATCCTCATAACTCTAGGCTATAACATCCCTATAATCCTTCAAGGCTTGAATTATTCCCTCCTTTTCTTCTTTAGTGCACTCTTTTCCTATGAAAATATTCTAAGGGTTCTCAACACTTCCCATATTATAGGCTTGGTATGCTTCTTTATTAGGTGCAACATTTTGTTGTCCACAAGCATGAAAATCCATGTCAAAGAGTCTTTCTAGAGAAATCATACCTTTGGGAATAGCATTGGTTTTAGGAGTGGTCTCACCTTCATCATCCAATTCAATATGATCTCTATCTGCTTCATCAATAACTTGAGATTCAAACAAACCTAAATTAGTGATGAAGTCTAGAATGTGTGCATCATCATTAAAAACTTAAAAATTGTGAACATTATCAGGAATAGAAGGAATGGTAACTAGCTCTATTGAAAATATTTTTACTTTGAAATGAGAAATTGGTTCCAAAGTGCTATTTTCTATTGGTAAAAATTCAACAGTGTGATTCTTCTTGCATGAGATGGTTTGAATGTTAAAAGCACTAAACTCTTTAATCATATCCCACACTCTATTACAATAGCAAGCGAGATATTTATCATGATAAGCATAATTGTTTCTTATCTATCTAATTACTAATTATGAATCACCAAAAAATTGTAGATTTTTTACTCCTTTTTGAATAGCAAGTTGAAGACCATGAATCAAAGCTTCATACTTTGCAACATTACAAGTGCATGAAAATTGTAATCTATAGGTAGCTAAGAAGGACTTACCTTTGGGATTTATTAATTCAATTCTGACACCACTACCATGCTTGCTCTTGGATCCATCAAACTTGAGAATCCACATTTGATCAATCTCAATGTTTTGTTCATCTATTGGAGTGCTAGGAATTATATTGCTCTCTTTTTATTTACTTTCCATAGTAACAGTGTAAATCCCAAGTTCTGGTTCATCAAAAGAAACATCATTGACATTGTTATAATCAATGATTAGCTCTTTTAATCTAGGCTCTCTATCTACCCTAATTTGATTTGCTATACCATGCCAAGGGAGCCACATATGGGAGAATTTTATTTCCATATAGCCATTCAAAGTCCTAGACCAATCATGACTAAGCAACATCCCATATCCATCTAGAATATCTACAACCTGAATGTCAATGTATTATTGCACATGTAGTTCCTATGATATTAACCTTAACTTTATATGATTGCATACAATTTTATTATTTTATGGGGTAGGAGTGAGTCCTAACCTTTGAATTACTACATATGGCATCACATTAGCAGAGGCTCCTAAATATACAAGACAATTGTGTAGGTTCTTACCTATAATTTTGATGGTCAGAAGGAAAGGGGAGATTCTCCTTTCTCTTTGTATAAGGTAAATTGAGCATTAGTAGTCCCATTTTGCTCCTTCTTGCTTTGACCTACAAGTGTATTAAGCAATGTATACTTTTGGTCAATCAATTGATCTAAAGAGAATAAGCTAGCTCATTGGAAGGATGATATTGATAGATTAATATTGCACTTTACCTTATACACTTGCATATAAATATATGTGTAAATTGTAGGGATGGGTATATCATAAGTTGGATGTAATAAATATGAGTGACTGATCGAGAAGAGGATATAGATAGCTCAATTAAGGGATACTAAGAGCTTGAGCAGAAACCTAAAGCTATAAGCTTCCTTGTACAAGACCTAGTTGTAACTAGACTAAGTGAAGAAAATATTTTGAAGGAATAAAATTATTAATAAGGATTATACCCTACAAGGGATAGGGAAATTAACTTTGTTTTTTAATCCATATAATAACATATTTAGCTATAATAAGATGTACAATACGAAGAAGGAATTGTGACCTAATTCAACCTATCTTTCTTATGTGTAACCAGGGATAATGGCACCAAGAACAAGGAGAGGAAGTGATGTCCTACAGAAGAGGTAGATACAATTCAGTAATAGTGAGGACAATACCCTAGATTTTGGTACAAGTAATTCTACTAATGAAATGGAGGACCTTACTGCAATAGTTGCTTTATTTTAGGAATAGATGGAATAATAGAGATAATTGTTAGAAACTATAGTAAGTCAAGATTCACAAGTTTTAGGCTCTAGGGTTATATAGGCTAATGAACCTCTTACAAAGGCATAACAAGCTATATTTTAATTGTGTTAGCTTCTTATGGGAGGTAGTACAACCAAAATATGAAGGATAACTAATCTGAGATAACTATAAAACTAATGACACAATAATATGTAGGATAATAAAGATATGAAAATCTATAAATAACTTAGAAATAAACCATTAATGAGAATGACAAAAATAGTATAATGTTATATAATAGAGGACATGAACACCCTATTATATTATATGAAAGAACTACATTGTAGCATACTACACACTATATCTACTACACATTGTATACTTACTATATCACTCTCCCTTTCTCACACTACTACAACTATGAGGCCTTTATATAGAAAGATAATTTGCTTGACCTTTACTCTACCTAGGACTAATGTACATATGGACTACATGCACATTTACAACTTGCACATTGACACTTGTGCATTTATTATAATACTTGAAACAACTAACTAAATTTATTGTGAAGTAAACTCCTACTATAGATATGTACCATAGGTGGTACATTTACATAACCCAAATTATGTAATAGACTCTAGAACCCCCCTATATTAAATTATTTGGGTATAGAAGACTTTAGTATTCAATATGGCTCTTTTTTATGGTATTGGAGTTTAAGTTCTTATTTTCTATATGTGTCCTATTCAAGCAAGTAATTAATATCTTCATAAAAATCTATCTTTGCTGAGATATATTTGACTTCATTATTTGTAGGATCTTCTAGTTCTTCAATTTCTTGAATCCTTTGAGCTAAGTGTCCCTTATGATTTTCTCTTTGATATTTAAATTATGGATAATTGTATGGTCACTGAAACCATCGCTATCGTGGATTGCTATGAGCTTGATATTGCCTTGGTTAGAATGCCATGTTTGGTTGTTTCAATATTTTGTTCGATTCCATTAATTTTGGATTCTTGGATTGAATCTATAGTAATTAGTACTATGACATTTTATCCTACATACATGACAATATATATTATTCCAAGGCTTTAATCCTTTTGAATATGAGGCTATGTTTTCTTGTGGAGTATCTTTTGAAACTAATGCAGTGTTAGTCATTTTATCTTTCACTGTACTTTCCACCTCATATTCTTGAATAATAATGATTAGCTCATCAAATATTGTATATTTATATAGCACTTGTAAATATGTAACTATATGCTTGTAGCTATACGGAAGTTCTCTCATGGTTACTTGAACAAAAAAATTATCTTCAACCTTTTCTCCCAAGGTTAATAGTTTTTCCTTAATGTCTGGTACCTTTCTTAGGAATAGTTCTATATTTTATCCATTGTTCATTTTTAGAGAATGTAATTGAGTTTGAAAATTTAGGATAGTAGATTTATTTTTCCTTTCAAATATTTTTTCTAGTGTTTTTCAAACTTCCATAGATGTTCATACTGAATTGATTTAAGGTTGTATTTTATCTGTGATGGCAAAATTTATTATTATTAATGCTTTTGCATTACTCTCTTTAAAATTTTGAAGATATGTATCACCAAAATTAGTTTTATTATTTATTCCTTTGACAATTTCCCAAATATTCTCAACTATTAAAATTTCTCTCACTTTATTTTTCAACGAGAAGTAATTTGTACCTTTAATTAGTTGATATTCTTGTAAAGATGAATTTATTTGTTGTCATGATGATCCTTATATCTCCCTAGTGTGTGAAATTATTTTGATAGAGACACTTTTAGAAATAGGTTTTGTAGAATTCCTTATATCTCCGTAGTGACTAAAGTAATATATAATATTAATAAAGTAGTGAGCAAATAATAGTTCACTTTTGAGCTGATTTTGTAATGTTTTGTGAATAACAATAATTAACTTCTATTTCATCTTATTTATCCAAATCAACTATGCAATTAATTTGAAGTTCTCTATGGTTGTATTTCTTTTGTACCTTTAGTATGAATATGGTATACGTGTAAGTATATAATTCCAACTCTTTTATGTAATTTAAGAACTTACTTTTATATCCCTCAATGTCCAATAGTTTACTATTTCTAAATTTAAATAAACAATTTTTTTTTAATATACCTTATAACTCCCTACTTTGGAATATTAGAAATTAATAATAATATTTGCAATAATAATATTTCAATGTAGACAACCTTATTCCTCCTATGATTTAATTGCAAATATTATATCTTCAATTATAGTAAATTGGAATGGACTGGAATCTTTAATCTTGCTTTCAAAAAAGGTTGATTTTGCATATATATTTTAAATGCAAATAATAATAATAATACCTTCAACCTTATATTACCTTATATTTTGATGAGTGCTTGACTTTGAATACCTTGTAGTCTGAATGGTTGATAAGTGTTGGAGATCCTTGTAAAATGCTGCTACTACTCCTAGTTTATGATAGAATAAATGGATGTCTTAAATGCACCTTTGACTCCTTAATTCCTAGATTTGAATGACTCTTTACTCCCATATTTGAATGACTCTTGACTCCTGTATTTTAATATGTTGTCTACTGAATTTTTTTTACTTAATTCTTTCTATAAACTTACTTCTATTCTCTACTCATCTATGGTGTGTTCAGACAACTATATGTAAGCTTCTCTTCTTGATATGAATGCCAAGTGGTGATAGACATTGCTTCAATTTCCTCCTAGAGCTTCATTGGTTATTGATAAGCATTGATATTCCTTAGAAATTAGAGCAATTATGACAAGTGTTACATAAAAAAATACCTTTCTTGAGTGTTGGAGATATGAGGGTAGAGATACCCTTTTTACCAGATCGTACAATATTTCTTTCTATTCAAGACAAGTGTAAATTCCTTCTTTGCATGCATGCTATATTCAATGTACCAAAAAACTTATCCTTAAGGCCTTGTTAATGAATATTCATTCTAATATTTTAAAAGCTTGATTCTCTCCTTTAAAAACAAATTATTTCTCATCTCCAAGATGTTCCTTATAATTATGTTTGTTGGATCTAGTTGTGAGGCTCCAAGGGTGATGGAGTGGTGGTTATATGGAGCCTCAATTACTATGATGGGGTGCTAGTTCTATGGATATTTGATGACTGAATGAGGTGTTGGTTTAGTAAGTATGGTAGCTTTGTTTCCTTCCTTGTTGCATTGCTTGATATTTGTTGCCCTTTAATGTAGATAGCTCCTTTCTATAGATAATTTACACCATCCTTTATTTTGCAAGATGATGACCTATAGACATAGATGTTTATTGATATGCAAGATTGTTTACATAGGTCTTCATGTTACATGTTGATGTTATTGTAGGTGGTGGATAATGGATCAAAACAAATTTATTTTAGAAACCCCAACCTAATGCTTATGAGCCCTATATTGGCTTGAATCCTCTTTGCATATTCCACCTTAGAAGATTCAACTACTTTTGGACATAATGTACCTATTGTTATAGTGTTTTAAAACACTATATATTCTTCCTCTTTTATGAGGGATATAGAGCACCAATGTAATGTAAATAAGATATTATTTGCGCAAATTTTTTGAGAGTTTCTTGATGCCTTACAATCCTTTTTCTCTTTGATATGGTGGCTCCATACTATATATAAAGCTACTCCTTTGCTTTTAGATATGGGAAATACTTGCTGTACTATCTGAGAGCAATGTATTGTTACACATTTTTTTCTAGAGAAAACTAACCTATGTATTTTTTCTTGGATAATATTAACACCAATGAATCCAATCTTTTAAAAATGTAGCTAAAATTTTATTTAGAGGTTTTAACTTTGCACTAAAATGAACTTGAATAACTAATATAGTGCAGTAATAATCACCCTTATAACTCTTGTAAATGAACTCTTAAAGTAGCTTGAAATATGCACTAATATTTATTGTAATCTAAAAGTACTTGACAACTAATATAGTGCAATATTAATCTCACCTTATTACTCCTTAAAATATACACTTAGTAATTGCTCCTCGTAGAGAGCTATAATATCTTAATGTAGTATTAATTTTCTATAACTAGATAATAAGAAGATGATATTTTATTTCTATTAAAATATATCCAACTCCTATTTAATGTGCAAATAATAACTCTAAAATAAACTTCCTTCTGAACTCCTTTTGAAGACTATAATGCAACCTTCTCTTTTTGCAACTTATAAAGAATTAAAATGGTGCTTAATGGAATTGGATAATAACCCAAATTAAATTTCAACTAATAAATCTATTTTCACCCAATTTTCTTACCATAATGATCACTATAGATGAAGGATTGTAAGTTATTAGATTCATCTTAGTGCTGCCCTTTAACTAGATGAGTGTGTAGCTATTCTTGGCTATCCTAAACAACTCCTTAACTCACACATTTTAATATTGGTAAATCCTCTATCTTTATAATATCTAATACGTAGTAGATTACTTATATTAGCCTTTAGGATGAACTCTAAAAATCCGAAAGTTTTACATATAGTAATGTTGTCTTAAATGTTGCTCTTTCATAGTCTATTTTTGCACTGAAATGTTATTCTTGAAACTCATAATTTTGGTAGGAAGCTCATATAAATTATAGATAATTTTTCCTTCAAGGACCCTTTCAGTATTCTCCTGTAGATTCTACAAATCCCTATCTCTAGATAAGCCTTCTAGCCTCCAAAGGTAATCTTCAAACATTTCTAGTTTGGTAGTAATGTTTGGCTCTTTTCTCCTTGTAGAATTTTATATTCAATCCTAATATCCTTCTCAATAATATGAATGTATTAAGGTATTCAGTATTCTCCTTTTGAATTTGGCACTCCTTACCAAATTCTTCTCCTTTTGGAATTTTGTCACATGGCAACAATTACACACAATTTTGTTCTATCTGTAACTCCTCATTGCTTGTATATTTATCCAATGACTTATTCTAGAAACTCTTTTAATGGCCTTATTTAAATTCTAAAAATAAGGCTCTCTAAGCCTTATCATTGTTTCTCCTTGAGACCTCACCAAGGTTTTCAACATCACAACTTCTTTGGGCTTCCATATGAGACCTTTCCTTCAAATTTATAGTAAGGAAGTGTTGGTAATGAGATCCTCTTCTTGGATCTCTAAAAATTGTTGCTGCTAGAATATAGAATATAAATTTTAGTAGTTATTCTTTACTTATAAGGTTATATAGGCTAATGAACCTCTTAAAAAGGTACAACAAGCTATATTCCGATTGTTTTAGCTTTTGATGGGAGGTATTACAACCAAAATATGAAGGATAACTAATATGAGATAACTATAAATACAATGGCACAATAATATGTAGGAAAATAAAGAGATGAACATCTACAAATAACTCAGAAATATACCATTAATGAGAATGAAAAATATAGTATAATATTATATACTGGAGGACATGAACACCCCATTAAAGTATATTAAAGAACTACATTGTACCATACTACACACTATATCTACTACATATTGTATACTTACTATGTCACTCTCCCTCTCTCACACTACTACATCTATGAGGCCTTTATATAGATATATAAATTTCTTGGCCTTTACTCTACCTAGGACTAATGTACATATGGACTACATGCATATTTACAATTTGCACATTGACAATTGTGCACTTATTATAATACTTGAAGCATCTAACTAACTTTATTGTGAAGTAAACTCCTACTATAGATATGTACCAGAGGTGGTACATTTATATAACCAAAATGATGTAATAGACTCTAGCACCCCCCTGTATTACATTATTTGGGTATCAAAGGCTTTAGTATTCAATATGACTCTTTTATTTGGTATTGGAGTTTAAGTTCTCCTTATTTGTTATTTGTGTCATATTAAAGCAAGTAATTAATATCTTCATAAAAAACTATCTTTGTTGAGAGATATTTGACTTCATTATTTATAGGATCTTGTAGTCCTTCAATTTATTGAATCCTTTGAGCAAAGTGTACCTTCTAATTTTCTTTTTGATATTTCAATTGCGGATAATTATATGGTCACAAAAACTATCACTATCAGGGATTTTTGTGAGCTTGATATTGCCTTGGTTGGAATTCCCTATTTGGTTGGTTTTCGTATTTTGTTTGATTACCTTGATTTTGGTTTCTTGGATTGAATCTATAGTAATTAGTATTATGACATTTTCTCCTACATACATGACAATATCTATTATTCCAGGGCTTTCATAATTTTGAAGATGAGGCTCATTTCCTTGTGGAGTATCTTTTGAAACTAATGTAGTGTTATTCATTTCATCTTTCACCATACTTTCCACCTCATATTCTTGAATACTATGGATTATCTCATCAAATTATGTATCATTATATAGTACTTGTAAAGATGTAACTACATGCTTGTAGCTATCTAGAAGTGCTCTCATGGTTACTTGAACAAGAAATTTATATTCAACCTTTCATCCCAAGGTTAATAGTTTTTCCTTAATGTATGGTACCTTTCTTAGGCATAGTTCTATATTTTATCCATTGTTCATTTTCAGAGAATGTAATTGAGTTGGAATATTTAGGATCGTAGCTTTATTTTTCCTTTCAAATATTTTTTCTAGGGTTTTCCAAGCTTCTGTAGATGTTCCTACTGAATTGATTTAAGGTTGTATTTCATTTGTGATGGCAAAAGTTATTATTATTAATGCTTTTGCATTACTCTATTTAAACTTTTGAATATATGTATCACCATAATTAGGTTTATTAGTTATTCCTTCGAAAATTTCCCAAATATTCTCAACTATTAAAATTGCCCTCACTTTATTTTTCAATGAGAAGTAATTTGGACCGTTAATTAGTTGATATTCTTTTAAAGATGAATTTATTTATTGTCATGATGATCCTTATATCTCCTTAGTGCATGAATTTACTTTTATAGAGACATTTACAAACCTAGGTTTTTCATAAATACTTATGTATCCCTACTTTCTAAAGTAAGTTATAAGCTTAATAAAGTGCTTAGTGAATAATAGTTCACTTTTGATATGATTTTGTAATGTTTTGTGAATAACAAATTTTATTTATTTATTTATTTATTGTGGAAAACATCCCAAAATGGATGCCACTTTCGGTTAATACCCAAGGAGGTAGGGGTATCTATTCCACCAAAAATGCCCTAGAATCGAACCTAGCCTACCACCTTTGACATACTCAAGGAGAAAACAAACACACAAAACCAATTTAAAAATAAGTAAATAACAACAAAAACAATAAAATAAAATAAAAAACATGCTCCTTGAGTGTGTCAAAAACAAAAGCACAACCAAACACACACAATAAGATAAAAGAAACATCAATACAAACCACATATAAAAACAAAAGAACCACATAACATAACACTACAAAGACATAATCCAAGTTTCGTGAATAACAATAATCAACTTCTATTTCACCTTATTTCTCCTAAGGAACTATGCACTTAATTTGAAGTTCTTTATGGTTGGATTTATTTTGTCCTTTTACTATGAATTGAGACAAGTGTAAGTATATAATTCCAACTCTTTTAAGTAAATTAAGGACTTCCTTTTATATCCCTTAATGTCCAATAGTTTACTATTTCTAAATTCCAATAAACTATTTTACTATAGTATACCTTGTAACTCCCTACTTTGCAATATTAGAAATTTAATAATAATATTTACAATAATAATATTTCAATGTAGACACCTTATTCCTACTATGATTTAATTTCAAATATTATATCTTCAATTATAGTAAATTGGAATGGACTGGAATCTTTAATCTTGCTTTCAAAAAAGGTTGATTTTACATATATATTTTAAATGCAAATAATAATAATAATAATACCTTCAACCTTATACTACCTTATATTTTTATGAGTTCTTGAATTCGAATATCTTGTAGTCTGAATGGTTGATAAGTGTTGGAGATATTTGTAAAATGCTACTACTACTACTGGTTTATTATAGAATAAATGGATGTCTTAAAAAAATATTTGAGTCCTTAATTCCCAACTTTGATAGACTCTTTACTCCTATATTTAATGAATATTGAATCCTAGATTTTAATATGTTGTCTACTAAATTTGTTTCACTTAATGCTTAGTATAAAATTGATTCTATTATCTACTCATCTAGTTTGTGTTCGAACAACTATATGTAAGCTTCTCTTCTTGATATGAATGCCAAGTGGTGATAGACATTGCTTTAATTTCCTCCTCAAGCTTCATTGGTTATTGGGAAGAATTGATATTCATTGGATATTATAGCAATGGTGGTATGTGTTACATAAATGAATACCTTTCTTCAATGTTGGAGATATGAGGGTAAATATACCCTTTGTACCAAGTGGAAAAATATTTCCTTCTATTCAAGAAAGGTGTAAATGCCTTCTTTGCATGCATGCTATATTCAATGTAACAAAAAACTTATCCTTAAGGCCTTGTCAATGTCTATTAATTATAATAGTTTAAAAGCTTGCTTCTCTCCTTTGACAACAAATTATTTCTCTTCTCCAAGCTATTCCATTTAATGATGTTTGTTGTATCTAGTTGTGAGGCTCCAAGGGTGATGTAGTGGTGGTTATATGGACCCTCAATTACTATGATGGGATGCTAGTTCTATGGATATTCGATAACTTAATGAGGTGTTGGTTAGTAAGTATGGTATCTTTGTTTCCTTCCTTGCTACATTTCTTGCTATATTTTGCCCTTTACTGTAGATAGCTCCTTTCTATAGATAATTTACACTATCCTTTATTATGCATGATGATGACCTATATACATATATGTTTATTGATATGCAAGCTTGTTTACACAGGTCTTCATATTACATGTTGATGATATTGTAGGTGGTCGATAATGGATCAAAAGCAATATCTTTTAGACACCTGAACCTGATGCTTATGAGCCCTAGATTGGCTTACCTCCTCTTTGCACCTTCCACCTTAGAAGATTCAACTACTTGTGGATATAGGGTACCTATTGTTGTAGTGTCTTGAAACACTATATTTTATTCCTCTTTTATGAGGGATATAGAGCACCAATGTAATTTAAATAATATTCTCTTATTTGCATCAAAATTTCTAGAGTTTCTTGATGACTTACGATCCTTTTTTCTCTTGATATTGTGGTTTATTACAATATATAAAGCTACTCCTTTGCTTTTAGATGTGGGAACTACTTGCTCTAATATCTGATAGCAATGTATTGTTTTTTTTTTTTTTAGAAAACACTAACCTCTAACTCTTTACTTGGATAATCTTAACACCAATGAATCCAATCTTTTAACAATACAACTAAAATTTTATTTAGAAGTTTTAACTTTGCACTAAAAATAAATTGATTAACTAATATAGTGCAGTAATAATAACCCTTATAAATCTTGTAAATGAACTCTTAAAGTATCTTGAAATATGTACTAATGTTTATTGTAATCTAAAAGTACTTGGTGCATCTAAAGAACAACTAGTATAGTTCATTATTAATCTCACCTTATTACTCCTTAAAATATGAACTTAGTAATTTTTCCTCATAGAGAGCTATAATATCTTAATGCAGTATTCTTTTGCTATAACTAGATAATAGGAATATGATATTTTATTTTTGTCGAAATATATCCAAATCCTATTTAATGTGTAAATAATAACTCTAAAATAAACTTCCTTCTACACTCCTTTTGAAGACTATAATGCAACCTTTTATTTTTGCAACTAAATGGTGCTGAATGGAATTGAATAATAAAAAAAATTAAAGTTCAACTAATAAACCTATTTGCACCCAAGTTGCTTACCATAATGATAAGTATATATGAAGGATTATAGGTGATTAGATTCATCTTATTGTTTCCCTTTAACCAGATGAGTGTGTAGCTATTCTTGGCTGTCCTAAACAACTCCTTAACTCACCAATTTAAGCTTAGTAACTCCTCTATATTTCTACTCTTTAATATGTAGTAGATTAATTCTATTAGCCTTTTATATGAACCCTAAAAATTCTAAATTTTTGCATCTAGTAATGTTTTCCTAATTGTTTCTCTTTTACAATCAATTTATGCACTAAAATTTTATTCTTGAAACTCATAAATTTTGGTAGGAAGTTCCTCCAAATTATAGATAAGTCAAGGACCCCTTTAGTATGCTCCTATATATTCAGCAAACCCCTATCTCTAGATGATCCTTCTATCCTCAAAAGGTAATCTTCAAACCTTTATATTTTGGTAGTAATGTTTGGCTCTTTTCTCCTTGTATAATTCTATCTTCGATCCTGATATCCTTCTCAATAATCTGAATGTCTTGAGGTATTCATTATTCTCCTTATGAAATTGGTACTCCTTACAAAATTCTTCTTATTTTTGTTTTGTTTTCATATGGTAACAATTGTACCAAATTTCATTCTATCAGTAACTCCTCCTTGTTGGTATATTTATTCAATCAGTTCTTATAGGAGCTTTTTTAATGGCCTTATTTTAATTCTAAAAATAAGGCTCTCCAAGTGTTACCCTTGTTTCTTCTTGATACCTCACCAAGGTTTTCAAACCCACAACTTCTTTGGGCTTCCATATGAGACCTTTCCTTCAAATTTCTAATAAGGAAGTGTTGGTAATGAGATATTCTTGTTGGATCTCTAAAAATTGTTGCTTCTAGAATATGGAATAGTAAATTTACTAGTTCTTCTTTACTGATAAGGTTATATAGGCTAATGAACCTCTTACAAAGGCACAAAAATCTATATTTAGATTGTGTTAGCTTTTTATGGGATGTAGTACAACAAAAATATGAAGGATAACCAATCTGAGATAACTATAAATATAATGACACAATAATATGTAGGAAAATAAAGATATGAACATCTATAAATAACTCAAAAATATACCATTAATGAGAATTAAAAATATAGTGTAATGTCATTTACTGGAGGATATGAACACCACATTAAATTATATCAAAGAACTACATTGTACCATACTACACACTATATCTAATACATATTGTATACTTACTATGTCACTCTCCCTCTCTCACACTACTACATATATGAGGCTTTTATATAGAAACATAAATTTCTTGGCCTTTACTATAGATATGTACCAGAGGTGGTACATTTATATAATCCAAATGATGGAATACACTCTAGAACCCCCCTATATTACATTATTTGGGTATTGAAGACTTTAGTATTCAATATGGATCTTTTATCTAGTATTGGAGTTTAAGTTCTCCTTCTTTGCTATTTGTGTCCTATTCAAGCAAGTAATTAGTGTCTTCATAAAAAACTATCTTTGCTGAGAGATCTTTGACTTCATTATTTTTAGGATCTTATAGTTCTTCAATTTCATGAATATTTTGAGCTAAGTGTCCCTTCTGATTTTATCTTCGATATTTCAATTATGGATAATTATATAGTCACTGAAACTATCGCTATCAGGGGTTGTTGTGAACCTGATATTGCCTTGGTTGGAATGCCATGTTTTGTTGGTTTCCATATTTTGTTTGATTACCTTGATTATGGTTTCTTGTATTGAATCTATAGTAATTAGTATTATGACCTTTTCTCCTACATACATGATAATATCTATTATTCCAAGGCTTTCATACTTTTGAATATGAGGCTATGTTTCCTTTTGGAGTATCTTTTGAAACTAATGCAATGTTAGTCATTTCATCTTTCACTATACTTTCCACCTCATATTCTTGAATACTAATGATTAGCTCATCAAATGATGTATCTTTATATAGTACTTGTAAAGATGTAACTATATTCTTGTAGCTATCTGGAAGTTCTCTCATGGTTACTTGAACAAGAAATTTATCTTCAACCTTTTCTCCCAAGGTTAATAGTTTTTCCTTAATGTTTGGTACCTTTCTTAGGTATAGTTCTATATTTTATCCATTGTTCATTTTTAGATAATGTAATTGAGTTTGAAAATTTAGGATAGTACATTTATTTTTCCTTTCAAATATTTTTTCTAGGGTTTTCCAAGCTTCTGTAGATGTTCCTACTGAATTGATTTAAGGTTGTATTTTATCTGTGATGGCAAAAATTATTATTATTAATGTGTTTGCATTACTCTCTTCAAAATTTTGAATATATGTATCACAAAAATTAGGTTTATTAGTTATTCCTTTGACAATTTCCCAAATATTCTCAACTATTAAAATTTCCCTCACTTTATTTTTCAATGAAAAATAATTTGGCCCTTTAATTAGTTGATATTCTTGTAAAGATGATTTTTTTTGTTTTCATGATGATCCTTATATATCCCTAGTGTATGAATTTATTTTTATAGAGATATTTCAAGACTTAGGTTTTGTATAATTCCTTATGTCTCCTTAGTGACTAAAGTAAGTGATAAGATTAATAAAATGCTTAGTAAATAAAAGTTCACTTTTGAGCTGATTTTGTTATATTTTGTGAATAACAATAATCAACTTCTATTTCACCTTATTTCTCCTAATTATCTATGCACTTAATTTGAAGTTCTCTAGAACTGGATTTATTTTGTTCCTTTATTATGAATGCGAGACAAGTGTAAGTATATAATTCCAACTCTTTTAAGTAAATGAATAACTTCCTTTTATATCCGTCAATGTCCAATAGTTTACTATTTGTAAAATGTTGTTACTACTATTGGTTTATGATAGAATAAATGGATGTCTTAAAAATACCTTTGAATCCTTAGCTCCCAGATTTGAATGACTCTTTACTCCTATATTTTAATGACTCTTGACTCCCAAATTTAAATATGTTGTCTACTGAATTTGTTTCACTTAATACTTGCTATAAACTTGCTTCTATTCTCTACTCATCTATGTTGTGTTCAGATGACTATATGTAAGATTCTCTTCTTGATATGAATGCCAAGTGGTGATATATGTTGCTTCAATTTCTTCCTCGATATTGATTGGTTATTGAGAAGCATTGATATGGATTAGAAATTGGAGTAATTATGGCAGGTGTTACATAAATGAATGCCTTTCTTGAGTGTTGGAGATATGAGGGTAAAGATACCCTTTGTGCCAAGTGGCACAATATTTATTTCTCTTCAAGACAAGTGCAAATGCCTTATTTGCATGCATGCTATATTAAATATACCAAAAAAATTATCCTTAAGGCTGTGTTAATGCCTATTCATTTTTATCATTTAAAATCTTGCTTCTCTCTTTTGACAACAAATGACTTATCTTCTCCAAGTTATTCCATTTAATGATGTTTGTTGGCTCTAGTTGTGAGACTCCAAGGGTTATGGAGTGGTGGTTCTATGGAGCCTCAATTATTGTGATGGGGTGCTAGTTCTATGGATATTTGATGACTGAATGAGGTGTTGATTTTGTAAGTATGGTACCTTTGTTTCTTTCCTTGCTGCATTTATTTCTATATGTTGCTCTTTACTATAGATAGATCCTTTCTATAGATAATTTACACTCATTTTTTATTCAAGATGATGACCTATAGAAATAGATTTGTATTGCTATGCAATATTGTTTACACAGGTCTTCGTGTTACAATTTGATGTTATTGTAGGTGGTGGATAATGGATCAAAACCAATGTATTTTAGACACCCAAACCTAATGCTTATGAGACCTATATTGGCTTTACTCATTTTTGCAACTTCCACCTTAGAAAACTCAACTGCTTGTCGACATAAGGTACCTATTGTTATAGTATCTTGAAACACTAGATTTTCTTCCTCTTTTATGAGGGATATAGAGCACCAATGTAATGTAAATAAGATGCTCTTATTTGCACCAAATTTTTGAGAGTTTCTTGATGCCTTATGGTTTTTTTCTTTGATATGGTGGCTCCTTACTATATATAAAGCTACTTATTTTATTTTAGATATGGGAACTAATTGCTCTAATATCTGAGAGCAATGTATTGTTGCATTTTTTTCTAGACAACACTAACCTCTAACTCTTTACTTGGATAATCTTAACACCAATGAATCCAAGATTTTAACAATGCAACTAAAATTTTATTTAGAGGTTTTAACTTTTCACTAAAATGAACTTGAATAACTAATATAGTGCATTAATAATCACCCTTATAACTCTTTTAAATGAGCTCTTAAATTATCTTGAAATATGCAATAATTTTTATTGTAATTTAAAAGTACATGGTGCATCTAAAGAATAACTAGTATAGTGTGATATTAATATCACCTTATTACTCCTTAAAATATGTACTTAGTAATTTATCCTGGTAGAGAGCTATAATCTCTTAATGTAGTCTTATTTTGCTATAACTAGATAATAGGTAACTAGATATAGGAAGATTATATTTTATTTCCATTAAAATATATCTAAATCCTATTTAATGTGCAAATAATAACTGTAAAATAAACTTTTTTCTGAAATCCTTTTGAAGACTATAATGGAACCTTCTCTTTTTGCAACTTATAAAGAATTAAAATGGTTCTTAATATAATTGTATAGTAACCCAAATTAAAGTTCATTTAATAAACCTATTTACACCCAAGTTGTTTACCATAATTATCACTATAGATTAAGGATTGCAGATGATTATATTCATCTTATTGTTGCCCTTCAACTAGATGAGTGTGTAGCTATTCTTGGTTGTTATAAACAACTCCTTAACTCACCAATTTTTAGCTTAGTAACTCCTCTATATTTTTACTCTTTAATATGTAGTATATGACTTATATTAGCCTTTAGGATAAACTCTAAAAATCCTAAATTTTAGCATCTAGTAATTTTATCTTAATTGTTGCTCTTTCAAAGTCAATTTTTGCACTGAAATGTTGTTCTTGAAACTCATAAATTTGGTAGGAAGCTATTCCAAATTATAGCTAAGTTTTCCTTAAAGAACCATTTCAGTATTTTCCTGTAGATTCAGCAACCCCCTATCTTTAGATGAGCCTTCTAGCCTCCAAATGTAATCTTCAAATCTTTCTAGTTTGGTAGTAATGTTTGGTTCTTTTCTCCTTGTAGAATTCTATCTTTGATCTTTATCTCCTTCTCAAGAATCTGAATGTCTTGAGATATTCAATATTCTCCATCATAATTTGACACTCCTTACCAAATTCTTCTCCTTTTGGGCTTGTTGTTATATGGCAACAATTGTACCAAATTTTATTCTACCAATAACTCCTCCTTGCTGGCATATTTATCCAATGAGTTCTTCTAGGAACTCTTTTAATGGCCTTCTTTGAATAAAAAATAAGTCTCTCCAAGCTTTCTCCTTGTTTCTCCTTGATACCTCATAATTTTTTTCAACCTCACAACTTATTTGGTCTTCCATATGATACCTTTCATTCAAATTTTTACGAAGTGTTGGTAATGAGATCTTCTTCTTGGATCTCTAAAAATTGTTGCTTCTAGAATATAGAATAGGAACTTTACTATCTACTACACATTGTATACTTACTATGCTACTCTCCTTCTCTTGCACTACTATACTTTTGTGGCATTTATATAAAAAATTTGATTGCTTGGCCTTTACTCTACCTAGGACTAATGTACATGTGGAAAACATGCACATTTACAACTTGCAGATTGACACTTGTGTATTTATTATAATACTTGAAGCAACTAACTAAATTTACTGTGAATTAAACTCCTACTCTAGATATGTACTAAAGGTGATACATTTACATGACTCAAATTATGTAATATACTCTAACAAGTTAAATGTCAATATGGCCAAATATTTGAAGAATGTATTATCCTCCAAGTTTAATGGAGAAGAAGAGGGTGATGTAGCCAAAGCCTAGTTGAATGAATTGAAAATATTATTCACTTTGAAAAATTAATTTATAGGGTATTGGATTGGATTTATGTGAAACTTTTAATTGGGAATGAAATATTGAGGCAGTTGACTTAAAATAGGAGGATTTTGTTGCAAATTTTAAAGAAATATTCCTCATAGAGCATTTCTATACCAAGAAATTTGAGGATTTCACCAATATTCAACAAGGAAATAATACAGAGAAGGTATATTACCAAAATATTGAAATATGTTATTGTGTATAATGAGAAGATAAAAATCCATAAATTCATACTAGGAGCAGATCCCAGTATAGGACATGAAGTGAATATGCACGAGCCTAAGACTCCTTAGAAGACCTATGACTTGGCTAGAAAAGTAGAGAATTATCTAAATATCTACTTTTATTGTGAAGGGGTATTTGAACAAGATAGATAAGCACTAAGAATAAGAAACAATGCTAGTTTCATAAAATAGGAGAGAGAAAAGATAAAAAAAAAGTCTTCAAGGGTGTGATAAATTTTTTCATAGAAAATAGGGAAAGTTTAAGAAATTATAGAGAAATAAAAACAATAAAAATAACCATATCAACAATAATAATAATCCACCACCACAAGGGTAGTCCATCCCCACACTAGTAGTGAAAACAAAGGAGCAAAAGCAAGGAATACACCGAGGAACCAAGGATGGATGTTATGATTATGGAGGACCACATTCTTTCAATCATTGTTTGTATAAAGCATGACCGAGTTTAAAGGGAAAGGAACCCACTTACAAATATTTTATGTACAATTAACTTGCTCATAATATCTACACAGTGATAGGGAGTAAAAATATAGAAGAACAAACCACTCTACTTATTAAGGAGAAAAATTTTGGTAAGGATATCAAAATTCTTATAGATAGTGGAGCTATTGATAGCTTTTTTTCAACTACTTTGATCAAGCATATACTAGAAAGTCCATGAATCTTGGCACATGATTGGAAGGTTGAGTATGGTTCTCGATAAACCTACTCTATAGATCAATGTTATCTTATAACTCAAATTATCTTACTTAGTGGAATGACCATTGGATATATTTATGTAGCATTGCTACATTTCTTTTGATGTAGTCTTAGGTATGGATTGTCTACAAGCCCATATTGTTGTGATTAACTTTTAGGAAAGATAAATCGAATATTCAGAGGATGGCAATAAAATATAGAGGATCTATAGCATTTCAAAGGAAGTTAAAACCTCAAATAATTTTGGTGATGTAATATAATAAAGCTATTAGGAAGAGAGGAACAATTTATGTGGTTAAGCTTAATGAAATTGAGGAGGAAATGAGGGAAGGGATATTTGGAAAACATCGAGTACTTTAGTAATTTAGGTATGTGTTCCCATAGGACTCACCTTGACTCCCTTTGAAATGTGAATTTGATTTTATTATTGAGTTAAAACTAGGAATATAACCTATTAATAATGCTCATTATATGATGAATTTCATTGATATGCAAGAGCTGAAGGTACATCCACAAGGATTATTGTAGAGGGGATTGATCACGTTGAGGGTGTCACCATGGGGCATGCATATTGTTTGTTAAGAAGAAGTATGGCTTTTTATGATTATTCATAGATTATAAGATGATTAATAAGGAAACCATCAAAAATAAATACCCTCTACCCATAATTGAATATCTCTTTGACCAACTAAAGGATGATACTATCTTCTCTATGATTTGAAATCTGGATGTCACCAATTGAGAATCTATGAAAAATATACCCACAAGATGACATTTAAAGCTCTATATGGACACTAAGAGTTTATAGTATTACCTTTTGGAGTGATGAATGTTCCAACAATATTTATAAACTTGATGAATAGTGTATTAAAAAATCATATGGGTCAATTTGTCCTTATATTTTTGGATGATATTATGGTATATTCCTAGAATAGAATGGATCACAACAAACATCTCAAAATTGTGCTAGGGTTTCTAGAGAAGAATCAACTATACATGAATCTATCTAAGAGAGAATTATATGTGTTAGAAGTATAGTACTTAGGATATATAATATAATCAGAAGGAATCATAGTGGATCCCAATAAGATAAAGGCTATACTAAATTGGTCGACACCCACAAATGTCACTGAAGTGTGGGAGATTCATGGGTTTTCATTTGTTATTATAGGTGGTATGTGAATGATTACTCTAAGAGATACTTTATAGTAACTAACATTTATATAAAGGGAATGGAATTAAAGTGGTTAGATAAGTTTGAACCAACTTTTGAATTGATCAAGTAAAATCTCACCATGACACCCATATTAAATATTATAGATCGTCATGGTAATTTTTTGGTATGCACAAATGCATATTTGGAAGGTTTGGATGGGGTGCTCTCAAAGGATGGAGTAGTAGTAGCTTATGGATCAAGAAAACTCAAGAAGCATGAGGTCAATTATTCTACTCATGACCTAGAATCAGTAGCGATTGTATATGCTCTCAAGGTCTGGCAATATCATATTATGGGAAGACCCTTTGAGTTAAGGAGCAACCATTAGAGTCTTAAGTATATATCTACTCAACTTTTTCTCAATGTCAATTAGATTATATGGATAGAATTCCTAATTAAATATTACTTTGGATTAGAATACATCAATAGAAAGGAAAATAAAGTTGAGGATGCCTTAAGTAGGAGAAGAAATATTGAAGCCTTGACTCGTAGCCATGTGGACTTGATGTACCAAGTCAAGAAAATACAACACTTGGATGAGTACTACAATGAAATTTGGGTATAAATAGAGAGAAGACTTGAGGAAAGTAGGGATTAAGGATGGTTTTCTATACTTCAAGGATTGGGTAGTGATTCCCAAGGTAGGTAATTTGAGGATATTGGTCATGAATGAAGTGCATAAATATCCATACTCTACTCACCTAGGGGATCAAAGATGTAAGAAAACATGAAGAAAACATTTTACTGGCTAGGGATGAAGAGATACATCACTAAATTCTTTATCCAATGCCTTGAATGCGATAAGGTTAAGGCTAAACATAGACATCGTACATGATATTTTTAAACACATGACATACCCATGCAAAAATGGTAGGTTATTTCAATGTAATTCATTGTAAGTTTACCTAAAACCATATTCTAACATGATGCAATTATTTTTGTAGTTGATAGATTGACTAAGGTTGCAAATTTTATACTCAAAAATACCAATGATGACACTGTGATTGTAGATAACAAATTTTACAAAGAGATATTTAGGCTTCATGGATTTCCTGAGGTGATGATTTTGGATAGGGAATCTAGGTTTACATCTAAATTTTTGTAAGATTTATATCATGCGATAGGTACCAGACTAACTATTAGTTCTATATATCATTCAAAAATCGATGGGTAAACTGAAAGGGTGAACCATATTTTGGAAGATATACTTTGCGTATATTGTATGGATCAAAAGTCTCAATGGGAAGACTATATACAACTAGTATAAGTTTCTTACAATAATGGTCACCATTCGACCTTAGGCATGGCTACATTCATCTTTGTATGGTATGGATGTAGGACACCATTGTAATGGGATAATCCATAGGATAGGGTTGTACTTTGACCAAAAAAATATAGGGAACTAGAGAAATAATTAAGGATGATTACGGAGAGGATTAAGAAAGCCATAAATCATAAAAAAAGTTATACTAATTTTTAGAGGACACCAAAAGAGTTTTATGTGGGTGACATAGTATTACTTAGGGTGATACCTAATAAGAGTGTCATAAAGTCTAACAAAAATAGATCCTCATTTGGTTGGACTTTTCAAAATCATATAAAGGATTAGCCATGTGGCATATAGACTCGCCTTACCACCCAGTTTGTCAAATATCTAGGAAACCTTTTATATATCCTTACTTAGGAAACACATTGCTAATTTTGATCATGCTTGGGATTTTTATAAATTGTATATGGTGGATCCAGAGGCCATTGAGGTACATCTAGTAAATATCCTTAAGTATCACTCCAAATAAATGAGGAAGGGAATGTTGGAGGAATGTAAGGTCTAGTGGGATTACTATTTCGAGGGAAATCGTACTTGGGAGAAAGTGGCAGATATGGAGAGATATTTTCATTTTTTATTTGAAAAATGAAATGTTATTATTGTTTTAATACCTGGATTTAGATGAAACATAGAGGATTGTGTTTAGCCTAATGGGGGTAGGATGTCATCACCCTCCCTTGGAAAAAAATTCATATGATGGATTTATGAATGACTATGTTATCTTGTTGATGCAATTATTGACTATTTCATGTTTAGTTTCTGTAAAATATATATATTATGAAAGAATATGATGCTACCAATGGATTTTCACTTTTGTAAGCATTGGTTTCTTGTGGATGGAAGAAATAACTGACCATAGAGAATGAGATTCCATAATAAAGGGAAATTATATTATGTCCCCACTTGGGCTTTTACATGATAATTGAAACTGATTTGGTATTTAACATAAGGATTCTTGCTATCCTTTCATGCATACCTCAACTTAGATTTAAATAGATTAATGCCTTAATTTTTTTTACTCATGATGTAGAATGCTTTGTTGGAGGATAAAAATAATTTCAATGCTTTTTGTATGCTTTTGAAATGCTAGTTGTGTGATATAATCTTATGGTTGTTTTCATAGTTGAAGCATTTGCTTTTGACATTGATATTAGTCCAAGATTTGATCTTAATCATGTGACCTATGAGTTAGGAGTTTAATGTTTGAGCTTCATTGATTTTTTTTCATGATTGAATGAATATGTCAATCCTTATTGGAAATGGTGAAGTGGATGGAGTGGGGAGGTAAGTAGGTTAGTTAGATAGAAGTGGAAGATAAAGTGGATGAAGAGGAACATTCTACCACCAAATGAAGGAGAAGGGGGATGTTTTTTTTTCTTTTGTGTAGATTTTTTGGATGCGAGGTATACCTATGGTGGGAGAGTTAAAGTGAGGGTTTTTATGCTATGAATAAATATATATATATATATATATATATATATATATATATATATATATATATATATATATATATATATATATATATATATATATATATATATATATATATTTTAAAGAGTGCCTAAAACTAGTTTGAAACTTGTGCTCTCACTGAAATGAATGGTGCTTTAAAGACTATGCTTGAATATTGCTTTGTCCTTGTTGTAACGATAAGTAATATTGTGAAGAATTTTAATATTATGTTATCTTTGAGTAGAGATAATGTATTGCTTATTCTTTTCTATAATTAGAAGAAATATTCTAAATAAATTTAATATTATGTTCTCTTTGAGTAGAGATAATATATTGCTTATTCTTTGCTGGAATTATAAGCAATCTTCTAAAGAAATTTAATATTATGTTTTCTTTGAGTAGAGATAATATATTGCTTTATCTTTACTAGAATTAGAAGCAAAAATTTGAAGAAATTTAATTATATTTTTAGGATCCTCAATCCTAACATTATTAGTTAGTATTAGTTAGTATTATTAATAATTTAATTATTATATTATTAACTTATAAAGTGAACCATCACAACCCTTCATAACATGAACCATCACATCTCTTCATACGTGAACCATCATGTCCCTTCACAAACGTAGCTTTAGGGTAGATATATATATTAGTTTGGCCATCCATATCAAATAATCCATGAATAATAAAAATAAGAATCATAAATTCCAAGGAGGGAGCCCCCTATAGTTGCAAAGCGATTACAAGGGAGCCCCATTTGTGCGGCCTACAATTACATTTATAGTAAGACCTTGAGGTCTTACCATTTGGTATCAGAGCCATGTGGGATCAAACCATGTGGTATTTGATCAAAGATCTTCATAAAATCACTTATGTGCACGAGTATCAAAATCGGTTTGAGGATATCACCAAACACAACACAATATTGCATGAATCAATTCTCATCAATGGCTTAATTAGGGGATTAAAAGAGGAAATTAGAATGGAGGTGACAAGGTTCAATCCCTATAACATGATGCAGACCTATGGATTGGCAAAATTAGCTGAAGATAAAATCAATGCACAACAATTAGGAAAACCACTTATGGAAAAATTATCGACCACTTACATCGCTCCCAAACCTATACATAATGGAAGGGCACAAAGCACTTACACAACCCCCAAATCTAACCGAACTTTACAAATTAAACATCTTAGCTTTGAGGATATGAAGGAACGACGAGCAAAAGGACTCTATGATAATTATGATGAACAATTTGGACCCCACCATAAATGTGCTACACTAACATTGTATTTATTGAAGGAAGTTGATCCCTGTCTCTCCATACAACAAGCAGATGAGGTAGTTGTGTCCGAAGCAACCATTGCACCTACTCACCACAATGAAGAAAATAAGGTCGATGTGCAAGAATTTATTGATGTACCAAGCAAGGATGAGGTATACATACCCAAATTGATCAATGCTAGTGAAACATGCACTCTACAAGACCTACACATACCTTCCTTACCAATAGTGAGTTCTTTCCATATTGCCATATGACCAAACCTATTCGGAACCAATGCAGAGTGACTACACACTCCTTCTCCGTTGGCTCTACCAAGGAACCAAAAAATGATATGAAATCATTACCATCACTTTTGATGCATCATTCTA
Organism: Wollemia nobilis; assembly: GCA_028583015.1. NCBI lineage: Eukaryota > Viridiplantae > Streptophyta > Pinopsida > Araucariales > Araucariaceae > Wollemia > Wollemia nobilis. The sequence continues at coordinate 65,180 of JAQPPZ010000340.1, forward strand.
AAGTATTTTAGGAACCCCAAGGGTTACCCTCCCATCATCATCATGATTTTCCTAAGGAAGATTCTACTATTGTTCTTTGCAACCCCCCGCTAATGCTTCATCCTTCTCGATATCCCTGCCTACGAAAGGATGCCATCAAAAGAGTCCAAGAACTTACACAAATACTTCTTGGAAAACAAAGGACACAACTTCTCACTTTGAGCTTTGAGGACAAAGCTCTTTTTAAGGAGGGTGGCATGTTAGGATCCTAAATCCTAAAATTATTAGTTAGCATTAGTTAGTATTATTAATCATTTAATTATTTGATGCCGGAGCATCCGAGGGCAACAAAGCAATCGAGCATCAACCAAACTTTTTGTTGTTATTTTTTTCTAAGTATTGCAATGTTATTTTTTCTAAGTGTTGCAAGAAAATATGTGTCACGATATTGCGACACAAAAAGTGTCACGATATCACGACAAAAATGCAAGATAGGGGAGCAGTGGACACAAGGTCGTGAAATCGCGACATGTCACAATTTCATGACATGTCACGAAATCGTGACCACCGCAAGGAAAATAAAGGCACAGAGACCAAAGGTCATGAAATCGTGACCACCACAGGGGAAACAAAGGCGCGAAGACCAAAGGTCATGAAATAACGACCACCGTATGGGAAAAAAAGGCGCAGAGACCAAATTTTGTGAAATCACGACCAAAGCTGGAGAACAAAGGCGTGGAGGAACAAAGGTCATGATTTTGCAACATATCATGAAATCGTGACCAAAGCTGGGAAGGCAAGACGCAGAAGACAAATGGTCATGAAATCATGAAATGTCATGATTTCATGACCAAAGCAGGAGAACAGAGGCTGACAGACAAAAACGACGCGATATCGTGACAGGTCGTGATATCATGGCCAAAACGGAGAGAGAAGGCTTGACGGAGGAAATGTCATGATATCACAACATGTCGCGATATTACGACGGGGGTAGGAGAGAGAAAGCACAAGAAGGAAATGGTCATGATATCATGACATGTCGCTATATCATGACCAAACAGGAAAACATGCACTCCCAGCTTTCTTAAAGGCGGCCCTTCGTGCATGGCAAGTTAGTGGTAGTGAAGCAGCAGTTCCAAAGAAGGATTTCAATGAGCATGGTGGCCACTCACGTAGGATATCTAGAAGACATGTTTAAAGCAACTAACAACAAGCAACAGATCGAGAAGAATATTTCATTGGATATGGCAGCCAGTCGTGCACCTCACCTAGATTCTCATTAATGCAACTTTCTAGAATTGTCCCAGGTGGAAATTGTAGATCATGGGAAGTTTGAAAGCACAAAGGATCAGGACCTCGATAAAAAACCAATGGATTGTAAGGAGAGGGGGTTGGAAAATGGTAGTTTGGCTGTATATTCTTGTAAAATTATTTTGAAGTATTGAATACAAATTTTGGGCTCTTGTTTTTCTGGTTTTTTGTATTATGCAAGATCTGTTCTCCACCAAGAGCACTTGGTGGAGAACAGATCTTGCATAATACAGAAAACCAGAGAAACAAGAGCCCAAAATTTGTATTCAATACTTCGAAAGAATTTTACAAGAATATACAGCCAAACTATTGTTTGCCAACCCCCTCTCATTACAATCCATGGGTTTTTATCGAGGTCCCGATCCTCTGTGCTTTCAAACTTCCCACGATCTACAATTGCCACCTGGGACAATTCTGGAAAGTTGCATTGATGAGACTCTAGGTGAGGTGCACAACTGGCCTGCCATATCCAACGGAATCTTCTTCTCGATCTGCTGCTTGTTGTTAGTTGCTTTAAACGCGTCTTCCAGATATCCTATGAGTGGCCAACATGCCCGTTGAAATCCTTCTTTGGAACTGCTGCTTCACTGCCGCTAACTTGCCGCGCACGAAGGGCCGCCTTTAAGAAAGCTGGGAGTGCGTGTTTTCCTGTTTGGTCGCGATATCGCGACATGTCGCGATATCGTGACCATTTCCTTCCTATGCTTTCTCTCTCCTACTCCTCTCGCGATATCGTGACATTTCCTCCGTCAAGCCTTCTCTCTCCGTTTTGGCCGCGATATCGCGACCTGTCGTGATATCGCATTGTTTTTGTCTGTCGGCCTCCGTTCTCCTGCTTTGGTCATGAAATCGTGACATGTCACGATTTCGTGACCATTTGTCTTTCGCGCCTTGCCTTCCCTGCTTTGGTCGTGATTTCGCGACGTGTCGCGAAATCGTGACCTTTGTTCCTCTGTGCCTTTGTTCTCCGGCTTTGGTCGTGATTTCGTGACCTTTGGTCTCCGTGCCTTTGTTTCCCCTGTGGTGGTCATGATTTCGTGACCTTTGGTCTCTGCGCCTTTGTTTCCCCTATGGTGGTCACGATTTCGTGACATGTCGTGAAATCGTGACATGTTGCGATTTCGTGACCTTTGGTCTCCGTGCCTTTGTTTTCCTTGCGGTGGTCGCGATTTTGTGACATGTCGCGAAATCATGACATGTCATGATTTCGCGACCTTGTGTTCGCTGCTCCCCTATATTTCGACACATATTTTCTTGCAACACTTAGAAAAAAATAACATTGCAATACTTAGAAAAAAATAACAACAAAAAGTTTGGTTGATGCTCGATTGCTTTGCTGCCCTCGGATGCTCCTGCATCAGACACCCGGGGTGGATTGAGAAGTGATCCTCACTTTTGATCTTTGGGAGGAAGACCCAGGCGGTCAACCTCTATTTTTGATAACCAAGTTGCATCTTCTATAGGTCTGCCCTTCCACTTGATCAAATACTCAGAATATTGTTTGTTCCTTGTGCTTATGCCTTCACGAGTATCTAATATTTCCTCGATCTCGTCTTTGGTTGGGTTAGACTTTGGAATGCTCCACAATTCTATGCTTGGTGCCTCTGTACTATCTCCTTCATGGTATTCCACTAAATCAGATATGTTAAAAATAGGTGAAATGTCAAGCCCACTTGGCAATTCCACTTCATATGCATTGCCTGAATCCCGTTTTTCCAGTATTCTGCATGGCCCAAACTTCTTCATCTTCAACTTGTTATAAGTTTTGGCTGGAAATATTTCTTTTTTGAGATGGACCATGACTTCATCCCCCACTTCGAACTCTTTGAACCATCACTTTTGGTCTGCTCTTGCTTTATACTGAGTATTCATTTTTGTAATTTGTTTCTTCACTTCTTCATGCAGGCTTTTCATCTGTTTCACGAATTCCTCAGCCTCTGCACTGCACTTTTCTCCTTTATCTAATTTTCTCAGCTCAGAAACGTTTCTCGGACTGTTTCCATATATGATTTGGAATGGAGATTTGTTTGTACTCTTATTGACAGAATTGTTGTATGCAAATTCTTCCTGCGACAAAACTAAATCCCATCCCTTGGGTTTATCTGCTATCAAGCATCTTAATAAATTACCCAGACTTCTATTTACCACCTCTGTCTGTCCATCAGTTTGTGGGTGGTATGCAGAACTGAACTTCAGATCTGTCTTCAGCTTCTTCCACAATGTTCTCCAGAAATACCCAACAAACTTTGTATCTCTTTCAGAAACTATGCTTCTTGGTAGACCGTGAAGTCGTACCACTTCCTTGAAAAATAACCCTGCAATGTGAACTGCATCACTTGTTTTTTGGCAGGGAATAAAATGTGCCATCTTGGAGAATCTGTCAACCACCACAAATACAGAGTCATTTCCCCTCTGTGTTCTGGGCAATCCAAGAATAAAATCCATGCTGATGTCCTCCCATGGCCTCTCAGGTATAGGTAACGACTGGTATAATCCTGTGTTTTGCCTCACGCCTTTTGCCATCTGGCATATTCTGCAACTTTGCACAAAATTTTTCACATCTTGCTGAAGTTGCGGCCAGTAGTAATTTTCATTCACCAGGGCAATGGTCTTATCCCGACCAAAATGCCCAGCCAGTCCTCCGTTGTGCTTTTCCTTGATTAAGTTCTCCCGCATGGAACTCCTTGGAATGCATAATTTACTTCCCTTGAACAGCATTCCATCTTGGATTAGGAAATCTAACCATTTTGTCCTGTCCATAGTAACAGGTGCCAAGCAAGCCGTCCAGGCTTCTGCAAAATCAGGATCTTTAGGATAAAGACCCTTCAGTTCTTCGAATCCTACCACTTCCACTGTCATTTCAATCAGCAGATTCTGCCTTCTACTTAAGGCATCTGCAACTCTATTTGATTTCCCGCTTCTGTGCTTTAACACAAAGGTATAGCTTTGGAGAAACTCAACCCACTTCATGTGCCTCTGATTCAGTTTTGTTTGGCTGTTGATGTACTGCAATGCCTGATGATCCGTAAATAGAACAAACTCTTTTGGCAACAAATAATGCCTCCACTTCTTTAGAGCCTGAACTATAGCATAAAATTCTTGGTCATAAACTGAATACTTTTTCTGAGCATCATTGAGCTTTTCACTAAAATAAGCAACAGGTCTGCCTTCTTGACTCAGTACAACCCCTATTGCACTGCCACTGGCATCACAGTCTACCTGAAATACTTTGTTAAAGTCTGGGAGTGCCAAAATAGGTTGTTCTGTGACCCTTTTCTTTAATGCATCAAAGCTCCTTTCAGCCCCTAAGGTCCACTTGAATTCTTTCTTATCCCCTCTCATTGTTTCTGTGAGGGGTGCACAAATGTTGTTGAAGTTTCTTATGAACTTTCTGTAAAAGCTGGCTAGACCATGAAATGATCTTACCTCTGTTGTGCTTCTTGGGGTAGGCCATTCGATGATAGCTCTCACCTTCTCTGGGTCCATTTTTAGACCTTCTGCTGAGATTACAAATCCCAGGTATACTAACTCTTTCTTGACAAAATTACACTTTTTTAGATTTATTAATAACTGCTCCTCCCACAACTTTTCAAAAACCCTCCTGATGTGCATCAGGTGTTCCTCCAGGGTTCTGCTGAATATTAATATATCATCTAAATAAACAATGACAAATTTTCCTAAAAACTCTTTCAGTACCTCATTCATCAGCCGCATGAAGGTACTTGGTGCATTGGACAACCCAAATGGCATGACCAACCACTCATACAAGCCCTCTCTTGTCTTGAAGGCTGTCTTCCACTCATCTCCTTCCATGACATGGATCTGGTGGTAACCACTCTTGAGGTCAATTTTGGTGAAGTACTTGGCTCCACTCAAACAGTCCATTATGTCATCCATCCTTGGCAGTGGAAATCTATATTTTATTGTGATCTTGTTGATGGCTCGAGAGTCTGTGCACATTCTCCACTCTCCATCCTTCTTGGGTGCTAGTACTATAGGTACTGCACATGGGCTAAGACTCTCCCTAATCAATCCCTTCTCCAGCAACTCCTGGACCTGCCTGTTTAGTTCTTCAGTTTCTACAGGTGTCATTCTATGTGCAGCTTTATTGGGCAAGCTTGATCCTGGCACCAAATCAATATGGTGACTGATTTTTCTTACTGGGGGTAAACCCTCAGGCACATTATCAGATATGATATCTGGAAATTCCTTCAACAGATCTTGGACTTCTGCTAGGGCATCTTTGCATTCTGTATCCATTACTCTAGGAATTAATGCATAACACATATGCTCATGCTTTAAATCATCTAAAAATTTTCTTCCGTCAACCAAGCAAATTCTTGCACTTCCACATACCTTTTCTTCCACCTCCTTCAGGGGTTTCAACTTATGACGCATTCCATTCTTGGTCACGGAATAGGTGTTGGCTCGGCCATCATGAACCGCACACTGTCAAACTGCCATGGCCTTCCCAGCAGACAAATGGCACGCATCCATGGGCAGAATGTCGCACAGAACCTCATCACGGTAATTTCCAATACTGAATTTTACCAAGCACTTGTTCATTGACCAAAACCTTATGGTCTTTCTGCAACCACGTGATCCGATATGGATGCGGGTGTTTCTTTCTCTCCAGTTGTAGCTTTGTAACCATTCCCTCTGAAACTAGGTTATCTGTGCTACCATTGTCAATGATAATGTTGCAAATCTTACCCGTGCATTTACACCTTGTGCGGAATAAGCTTTTCCTCTGATCTATAGCTCCCTCTTCATTCAGTAGGACTCTCCTTGCAATCATTACTTCTCCTCTCTCAGCTTCTTCAGAATGCTCAGATCCAGCATCTTCATCAGCGACTGCTACTCTGGCATTTCCTTTCGGCCTTCGATTATTTCTTTCTCGTTGTTGTGGGCACTCATATTGGTGATGTCCCTCTTCCCCACACTGGAAGCAAGTTCCACGAAATCTTCCTCTTCCTTGGCCACGTCCAGCTCTGCCTCTTCCCCCTCGGTAACCATTATTCTGATTACGGGGGCGGTCTGCATTTTCTCTCCTTTGTTCTTGATTGCTGCTACCTTCTCCATTTTTTTGAGAATCTTCATTTCTTCTTCCACTGTTCCTTCCGCCGGTTCTTCCGCCACGACCTCTTCCTCTTTGCTTGTTTTCAAACCTCCTATTGAGCTTTTCTTCAACCTTTAAGGCAAATTGGTAAGCGTCCTCTATGGTGGTCATCCGGACTAGACTTAATTCTTCCTGAATACTTGCTCGTAACCCATTAATGTAACGGGCTACCTTCTCCTTGTTGGCCTCTGAGTGGCCTGTTCTAATCATTATTTTATGAAATTCTTCTGTGTATTCTTTCATAGACTTGCTTGATTGCCTCAATCCTTGCATTTTCTTTAGCAGGTCTAACTCATAATCACCAGGGATGAACTGCCTCTTTAGCTTTTCTGCCATCTGTTCCCACTTAGTTATTCTCTCTTTCCCTCTTTTATTTCGCTCCAGTTGCACTCCCTTCCACCAAATGCTAGCATGACCTTTCAGTTTGGTCTTTGCGAATCTGACCCTATCAGGATCCTCAACCTCTTCGTACTCAAAGTACTCTTCCGAGGTCGTTGATCCAGTCGATCAATTCCTCTGGATCAAGGTTCCCAAAATATGTGGAAACCTCCATCTTCGGCCTCTTCCCAATCTGGGATATGGCTTTGTATAGTCTGGCTCTGAGTCGGATCTACTTGCTTCTTCTTCTTCCTCAGGTTGGTCTTCTTCTTCATCATCTTCCTCTTCACTACCTTCGTCTCTTCTTGGCTCCAATCTTCTACGCATTTCTTCTTGCAGGGCTTGCATTTGCCGCTGCAAAGCTCGAACATCTTCCGCTGCTGCCATGCCTCTCCCACCAACAGGGTTTCTCCTTGGAGGCATTCTGCTCACCCAATTCCAAGCCCTTCCATAGATCCTGGTGTAACTGCCTCTCCTCCAGTGATCTGCTACACACTCAGGAACTACTGGCTCTGATACCACTTGGTGGAGAACAGATCTTGCATAAGACAGAAAACCAGAGAAACAAGAGCCCAAAATTTGTTATTCAATACTTCGAAAGAATTTTACAAGAATATACAGCCAAACTGCCGTTTTCCAACCCCCTCTCATTACAATCCATGGGTTTTTATCGAGGTCTCGATCCTCTGTGCTTTCAAACTTCCCACGATCTACAATTGCCACCTAGGACAATTCTGGAAAGTTGCATTGATGAGACTCTAGGTGAGGTGTGCGACTGGCTGCCATATCCAATGGAATCTTCTTCTCGATCTGCTGCTTGTTGTTAGTTGCTTTAAACGCGTCTTCCAGATATCCTGCGTGAGTGGCCAACATGCCCATTGAAATCCTTCTTTGGAACTGCTGCTTCACTGCCGCTAACTTGCCGCGCACGAAGGGCCGCCTTTAAGAAAGTTGGGAGTGCGTGTTTTCCTGTTTGGTCACGATATCGTGACATGTCGCGATATCGTGACCATTTCCTTCCTGGTGCTTTCTCTCTCCTGCCCCCATCGTGATATCGCAACATGTCGTGATATCGTGACATTTCCTCCGTCAAGCCTTCTCTCTCCGTTTTGGCCGCGATATCGTGACCTGTCGCGATATCGTGCCATTTTTGTCTGTCGGCCTCCGTTCTCCTGCTTTGGTCATGAAATCGTGACATGTCACGATTTCATGACCATTTGTCTTCCGCGCCTTGCCTTCCCTGCTTTGGTCGTGATTTTGCGACGTGTCGCGAAATCGTGACCTTTGTTCCTCCGCGCCTTTGTTCTCCGGCTTTGGTCGCGATTTCGTGACCTTTGGTCTCCGCGCCTTTGTTTCCCCTACGGTGGTCGCGATTTCGTGACATGTCACGAAATCGTGACATGTCACGATTTCGTGACCTTTGGTCTCTGTGCCTTTGTTTCCCCTGCGGTGGTCACGATTTCGTGACCTTTGGTCTCTGCGCCTTTGTTTTCCCTGTGGTGGTCGCGATTTCGTGACATGTCATGAAATCGTGACATGTCACGATTTCACGACCTTGTGTCCGCTGCTCCCCTATATTCCGTTTTGGTCGCGATATCGCGACACTTTTTGTGTCGCGATATCGCGACACATATTTTTCTTGCAACACTTAGAAAAAAATAACATTGCAACACTTAGAAAAAAATAACAACAAAAAGTTTGGTTGATGCTCGATTGCTTTGCTGCCCTCGGATGCTCTGCATCATTATTATAATATTAACTTATAAAGTGAACCATCACAACCCTTCATAACGTGAACCATCATGTCTCTTCATACGTGAACCATCATGTCTCTTCACCAACGTAGCTTTAGGGTAGATATATATATTAGGTTGGCCATCCATATCAAATCATCCATGAATAATAAGAATAAGAATCATAGATTCCAAGGAGGGATCCCCCTATAGTGGCAAAGCTATTACAAGGGAGCCCCCTTTGAGTGGCTTGCGATTACATTTATAGTAATACCTTGAGGTCTTACCATATATGTTCTCTTTGAGTGGAGATAATATACTTCTATGTTTTTTCTAGAATTAGAAATGATACTTTAAGAATTTTAATACTATAGCTTTGTTGAATGTAAGAATAGGAATCAATAACTTAATTATTTCATTTTTGTATCATCATTGAATAGAAGATATTATAATGATGATGTGTTGTCATTGAAATGAAGTTTTAATTTATTTCAAAAGCTATATCATTTGGAATAGTGAATTAATATTATTGTGCTTTCACTAATATGTGAGGTATTATAAGGATAAACTTTTTTTTTTAAGGTGAAATAAGAATAAGGATTGAATATCCCAAATTTGTCCAATATCGAAATCTCTCGAATAAATATCAAAAGAAAAAAAAAATAATAAAACAAATGCTTAAACCTAGAGTTTTTTCTAAGGTGACATAAGCATAAGGATTGGAAATCCCATAATTGTGCAATGACAAAAGCTCTTAAATAAATAATATACATATCTATTTATATTAATAAAAATAAAAAAGCATAAAGTTAGAAATGGTTAATAAATAAGTCAATGAAGAAAATGCATGAAGCTAGAATGCATAATGCTAGAGGCCAACAAAGATAATACATGAAGTCAAAATGCATAATTTTGGAAGTTAATGAAGCCAATGCACGAAAATATAATGAAAATACCAAAATCCAACAAAACCAATGCATAAAATAGAATATTTTAATAGGATGGCACAAACACAATAGTTTAAAATCCTAGAATTATGTAATACACAAGCCCTGACTAAAAGCTAAGGCAAATAAATTACCCCAACCATTGAAATATTTGATCCACAATGAAAATTTAGAATCTAGCAATTGGAAATTAAAACCTAACATATGTTTTTATAGAGAGTTAAAGATCTTAGCCAAAATCCTCGCTAGTTGTTGTAATTGAAAATTTTACACGACACTTATAAATTGAGCCCTCGCTAGTTATTATAAAGTATAAAATGCAAACAATTACTAAAGCAAGTTTGAGAGCCACCAAAAAATATAAAAGCAAGCCTAGAAAATATAAGAACATGATCAAAATCCCAATAAATAATATGATGTAATGATGCAATGCCAAAATCTTAAGGAAAATATAAAGAATTCAAAAAAATTAAATATATCTATAAATTTAAAATATTAATAATAGTATTAAATTCTAACCTTTGTTTTTTTTTTTTTAGGATATTTATTGGATTTTACTTTAAATATGGTGGACATGATGGTAAACATGGGATTTTAATCCATACTGGGAAAATACAATTGTGAAAGATAAAATATATAGGATATCAATGATCAACCCAAAATTTGTAAAGTAGTGGAGATTTAATGAGGTATGGTAATGACCATATTTCTTGAGTGAGGTATGCCTATGGTGAGAGCCTAAAGAGGGCTAAAGTCTATATTTCTTGAGTGTCATGCAAATTAAGACTTAATGAGACATGACCATAGCATGGTTGAAATTAATCTTCAATGGTCATAAAATCAATTCCATAGAGCATGTCTTGGGAATTGAATATCAACTAATTATAAATGTAACACTATGTGAAAGCTAAAAATTGTGTAGATAATGGATTAATATTCTATTAAAATGGTAGAAAACCATATATTATGTAGCCTCTTATATTGTGTCTTTTGCATTTTTGTTGGTAGTCTAAATGGAATTTTTCAAGTAGGCTTCATATAATTTTAAGCTTTTCTTGTGTAAGCCCATTTAAGTGGGAAAATCTAAAACATATGTACTTAATGGTTATATTTTTAATACAAGGCTTTTCAATATTTTTGTTCAATATGCACATGTGGATGGTCATTGTATTCAATGTATTTCATAGTCTATTTATCCTTCGAATATTATATCATCTCGAACCTTAGACTATGTGAATACTAGTCAGACTAAGATTGGTTTAGTTTAGAATTGTTGCTTTATCAGATTAGATCTGAAGTTGAGGATAGTATTGGCTTTTCTCTTTTTATTTCCTCTTACCCTTAAACCTTTGTATTTTATTTGATGCTTGTTTAGATTAGGATTAGATTAGTTTTTGTTTAAAGCATTCAAATTGGTTTTATGTAGTGAATTTTAAAATTTTATATAGCTTCAAAATATTCATTGTTATTAAATGTGAAATATATAAATTCAAATGAATGATATTGATTTGGAAATTATAGTTTTTAAAGCTTAAAATTTATCTTTGTTTACACATTTTAATTCTATTTAGTTCACATATGTTGCAATATCAATCAAATAGAATGATTTTTAGATAGTTAAGATTTCGATTTAAAGCATTGCATCTAGGAAATTTATTTTTGAGTCATAACTAGCAAAGGCTCCTTGAAGGAATCACTATTAGTGACCTCTAAGTTCATTTACACTAGCCAAGAGTTAGAATACCTAAACCTTGATTTATCTATGTTCCAAATATATTTTATTGCCCTTGACAATGTGTCATTTGCACGATACATATAGGAAGGTAATATTTGTGTCAGGCTAGAAGGCCAATTTAAAACTCATGTGGTCCAAATAGTTATGTGTGTGGAAAATATAATTTTAGTAAACTAATGATTCTTCCTCCAGTCAAAAAAATATTTTGTAACAATAAGATACCCCACCTAAATATTTAGATAGGTTATTCCCTAGATTTTAAAAATCTATTTTTTCCCTAATAAAAAATCCATTAGTTTAAATGCCTTTATCTTTTGGTATATCCTTTAAAACCAATGTCCTCAAAATGGAAATACTAATGGTTAATGGAAGTTTGCTATATTTCTATATGTGAAGCTTGCAAAGGATTTTATGAATGACAAAGAGGAGAAATAATTTATTTTAGACACATTTTATGACATACATGATTCTATGAGTTAGTGGTTCTTGGACATATTGATTTGTGCAATGAATACATCTTATAAAACATATTCTACTACTATCCTAAATATTGTTGAGCAATTTGATTCTATTATCATGAAAACCTACAACTTAATTTTTAATGCCACTCTTCTTGGGTCCTTTCTATGTATAGATTAGTTGTTTATGGGTGGTAAGAAGTAATTATAGTATATATTTTATGTTATATTTTCCTAAAGAAAATAAAATATTCAACTAAGTATTACCAAATAAACAACTAGAAAAGAATCCATAGATGAGGCTAAATAGATGTTATTGACTTTTTTTTTTTTGTTAAAATGTATTAATCAAAATATTAGTAATAAAAAAAATTACTTATATGATATTCATTATGCTATATCTCAACTCTATAAAACCATTGCTTAGCCATATATTCATTGAGTCTTTGTTTTACTGATTTTACAATATAAATTTTAATTTTTTTATTTTTCCTTGATATTTCCTTGCTTAGCCATAGGGTTGTTAGAGTCCCTAAAAGGTTTCATACATAATTGATATTTTTTTCCCCATCTTAAATGCTACAAAGTCTCTCTTTTTATATTTATCTTTGTATGTGTTTTTGTATATGTATTTATGTATGTATGTATGTATATATCTATATATGTTATCACTCATGATTTAATAACATAAACATGCTGGAAATCCATGAAACTATTTTTGACCATATGAATGTGAGATTTCATTTTTTTGGTAATAAGTATTAAATATTTTTATCTCATTATTAGAACTCCATTTATTTAATTATTAGCTACTTTTTTATTCCTTATAGAGTTCCTAATTTTTTGTAGATGTTTTCATAAAAGAGGACCAATGTTAGAATCCTAAGTGGGATAGGGTTATATACCATGTTTTGATAGTTGGAGTATTTTTGGGTATAACCATATATAAACAATTCCTATATCAAATGATCTATGGCCTCACTAATGCCCTAGTGGCTAAAGATGGTGGTTTTTTCTTAAGTGGTCTTGTGTTCAAACCCCTTGAGGGTGGTTGTTGATGTAATTTGTAAACATTATCTTGAAAAAAAAATATTAAAATATACTTGAAACTTTATCCTATTAATTTTATTAACATTTTATATTTATCTATAGGACATTTTTTTTTTTTTTTTTTTGTGGAAAACATCCCAAAAGGGATGCCACTTTCGGGTAAGACCCAAGGAGGCAGGGGTATCCATTCCACCAAAAATGCCCAGGACTCGGACCTGGCCTACCACCTTTGACATACTCAAGGAGCAAACAAACACACAAAACCAAATTTAAAAAAAGAAAATAACAACAAAAATAATAAAATAAAATAAAAAACATGCTCCTTGAGTGTGTCAAAACCAAAAGCACAACCAAACACGCACAATAAGATAAAAGAAACCACAACACAAACCACATAGAAAAACACAAGAACCACATAACAAAACACAAACAAGACAAAAACAACAGAACACTACAAAGACATAACCCAAAAAAACATGAAAAATAAACACAACCAAAACCTAAAAAATAAAATAAATAAAATAAAAATAAAAACAACCAACAATAGACAATAAACAAAAACAAAAAACATAGAAAACACTCACACATAAAAAAATGAAATAACACAAACAAAGAGAAACCCAAGAACAAGAACGAAAAAAACACAAGAACAATAACAAAAAACATAAAAAAAAAAACAACAAAAACACAAGAACAACAAAAAACAACACAAAGAACACAAAAAACAAAACAAAACAAAAGAACCCACCCACCTTAAAAAACTAAACAAAAAAAACAAAGAAGACAAAAGAAAAAAAATGAACAAAACAATGACCTATCTAGACCGAAGACTATTAATGCAAGAATCAACAGAGGAAACAAAATAAAGAATAGAATGAGCTAGGGAACTAAAAAAACTGAATGAACCAAAGAGAAACAAAAAAAAAAACAAGAAGAAACTAGGTACCTTCAGAACCGGAGCCATCCAAAGAAATGATAGAAAGAAGAGCTTCCCTAATTTGAGAAGCCCACCATATAGGAGGGTGGCCATAACAAGTAAGATCACCTTTGTCCAAAGCCCAATTAGCTAAAGCATCAACACTCTTGTTTTGATCTCTCGACCACATGATTGTAATCAACTTTCAAAAATCCCATCTGGATTAACTGAATCTTCTCAATAATTCTTTTTATTCTCCAATCCACCTTATGATTCTTAGAAGGAGTCTTCAAGAGATTAATCATAAGTTGAGAGTCGACTCAACTAACACCTTTTCCCATCCAACCTTAGTAGCCTCCTGAAGGCCTCTAAGGATACCATACCCCTCAGCAAGGTTATTGGAAAGAATACCCAAATTCTCAACAAAAGTAAAAACCAGGGAGCCATCTGAAAGTCTACCAATTCCTCCCACACCGGCTTTTCCAGGGTTCCCTCTAGAGGCTCCATCAGTATTGACTTTTCCAAAATCCTTAGGAGGAGGTTGCCAATTTCTAGTCCTATCCATCTTACTAATACTCACATTCCCTTTAAGTTGGTTGCCCTTAGAAGGTTTAATCTTCAATATTTGCATCACTTGATCCCATATTTGGTGGGAGTTTTTGGGGGTGATTAAGGAGTTGATGGACTGATTCAACTAAGTTGGCTATGGTATTTTGCCAAATATAGTGAATATCCTTCCTATCTTGATTAAAAATTCGGTTGTTCCTTTCATTCCAAATATTCCAAAGAAGAATGGTAGAACCCATCCAAACTAACTGCCTAATAAAATGATCAACACCCTCTTGATTAGGCCAATCCCTCCAAAGTTGTTCAAAAGTGAAAAAATTGGACCACTGTAAGCCAAGTAAAGTTGCCATTCTCCTCCATAGCTCAGAGGCTAAAGTACACTCAATAAAAATATGGTTGATATTTTCTACATTCTCTTCACACATTTCACATCTAAAAGGGCCATGAAAACCACGCTTCATAAGTTGCTCACCAATAAGCACCCTACGATGCAATAAAATCCAATTAAAGAACCTCACCTTAGGCCAGAGATTTTGAGCCCACAATTGAGAAAATATGTTAGAAGAATGGTTGGGATTATTATGGCATAAGGTCAAATAACCTTGAGCAACTGAATACTCACCCTTAGTAGTGTTGTTCCATCCAAAACAATCTTTTTCATGGGACCAAGAGAGGGATCTCATATGAAGGATGCCTTGGATATCTTGTCTTTGCCTTTCTGGGATTTGAATAGGCCAGTCCTCAATAGGGATCCAATATCTACCAACCTTTGAATTACCAAAATGGTACCGACAGTAATTAGCCACCTTTATCCAATTAGCTCGGTGAAGCTCCTCCATCCAAGGCCTCCAATCGAGAAACTGAGTTATCAAAGGCTTGTGACCATCCCAAGAATCTGTCCAAAAATTTGCATGTTGACCATTATGAATGATCCAAAATAATTTTTTCTTTATCAAATCCTCACCAGTCTTAAGAACTCGCTAAAATGGGAGAACCTTTGGTAGGAAGTTGATAGCGAACAAGGTCTTCAGGACTTTTGTTCTCAGCATATTTAGCACGGAGATTATTGGCCCAAAGAGCATTGGGGTTATGCAACATCCTCCAATATAATTTAGCAGCTAAAGCTTTGTTGTTATTAATTGAAGACCGGAATCCTAACCCCCTTCACTCTTAGGAAGACATAAAGTATCCCATTTCACCAAGGCCCATTTTCTTTTCTCCTTAGTACCACTCCAAAGGAAACGATGACTCGATTTGATCCAATTCTCGAAGAACAACCTTTGGGATATTCAAAACGGAAGAAACATAAATAGGAATAGCTTGAAGGACTGATTTTACCAAGGTGATTCTACCCCTAGAAGAAAGCCACTTGTTGGTCCACTTTCCAATTTTCTTCTTGACTTTGTCCAACAACCAATTCCAATCTTTATTTTTCTGCCTTTGAATATTTATGGGAATACCTAAATAAGTGATTGGAAGAGAGGTCTTCTTATATCTTAATTTATCCAAGACCATGGATTCCTGTCTAGCAGAGCAATGAAAGAAAATAACTTTAGATTTGTCTTCATTGATCAACTCACCAGTAACCTTAGAAAAATAGCTAATGATTTGCTTAATATTAGAAGCTTCCTTAATCGTAGCTTTACCTAAAAGGGTAGAGTCATCCACAAATTGAAGATGAGAGATAGGTCTAGCTCCATGAGCAATGGTAACTCCCTCAAGGGTTTTGTTTTCCCTCTTTTTGGTTATAGTCCTACCCAAGCATTCAACAAGAATGATGAATAAATAAGGGGATAGCGGGTCACCTTGCCTAATACCTCTGGAAGCTGGGAAAGACCGAGAAGGCCTGCCATTGATAAGAACTAAGTAGGAAACTGAAGAGATACATCCCATAATCCAATCCATCCAATCCTTAGAGAAACCAAATTGCCTCAAAACTTTGATAAGGAAGTGCCAATCCACTCTGTCATAAGCTTTGGATAAGTCTAACCGGATGAACATAGAAGGAGAATTTTGCATATCCATGGAATGGATGGCTTCCTGAGCAAGAACTATCTCATCTACTATTTGACGTCCTTCCACATATCCCCCTTGCTCGGGGAAATAATCTTATGCAAAAGAGGCTTCAACCTTTCTGCCATGATTTTAGTAATAATTTTGAGAAGAACATTACATAAAGCAATAGGTCTAAAAGCTGAGATATGATCAACCTCTTGAGCTTTTGGAACAAGAGTAATATAAGTTTTATTGATAACCTTCAAAATTTCTTTGGATTTCCTGGCTTCTTCCACCACCTCTAATAAATCAACATGAAGGATATCCCAGAACTCTTGGTAGAACTCAATAGGAAAACCATCAAGACCTGGGGTTTTCCCTTTTTGCATTTTAAAAACTACTTGTTGAAGCTCATTGATAGTAACAGGAGCAGTCAAAATAGAGTTCTCCTTAGAAGTGATAAGAGAAGGGATTGCTTGAAGAACATTTTGTTGAGAAGTCTGAGTCAAGAGGAGTAGCAACAAAAATATTGGAAAAGTAATCAACAACAATAGAGTTCATGCCATCCCAAGTATAAACAACATCTCCAGAATCTGATTTTAAGGAAGAAATAAAGTTGTGAGATCTTCGAGCTAGAAGATATTTGTGGAAGAAATTTGTGTTTCGATCTCCTTCTTTGAGCCATTGAATTCTAGATTTTTGCTTCCATAAGATTTCTTCTCTTTTTTCCCATTCCTCTAACTGAGTTGTGAGTTTAATTTCATCTGCACTTCTCTTCTCTGTGAGGCCATCTAAATGGATTTTCTTATTCAAATTTTCAAGATGAGCAATAACTTCATGTTTTTTTTTATGAACATCCCCAAACTCTTTCCAGGTTCCAAGTCTTGATTTTGGATTTAATGTATTGCAGTCTTTTGGCAAAACAGAACATCTTAGTCCCATGCCTAGGTTTACCTTCCTTCCACCATTGTTGCACATGAGGTCTGAAGGAAATGTCTCTAAGCCACATTAATTGAAAAAGAAAAGGAGAGAAACTCACATTGGTTTTCCACATTTCCACCATGACTGGCCAATGATCCGAACCAGCATTATTAAGAGTCTTCACTTTAGGAATGTGACCATGGATTAAGAAATTTTCAGAGAGCAAAAACCTATCCAATCTCTCCATTATACAAGCTAAGCCTTGCCTTCTGTTAGACCAAGTCATAAGGCCATTATCTGGTTGGATATCCACAAGATGGAGGTTTGCAATATATTCACTCATGAGGTCAGTAATTTTGTCCAAATTTCTATTTCCCCCTTTTTCTCATCCAGAGAGAGGATGGTATTGAAATCTCCTCCGATCAAGATCCAAGCTTTAGGAAAATGAGAGATAATATGAGTAATATCCTTCCACTGTCTTCTTTTTTCCTCCAAAGAAGTCGGGGCATAAACAGTAATGCAGAGCATAATCTGGTTGGAATGTCTACTTTGAATAGCTATAGCCAACAAACCCCAACCGCCAACCATATGGTGAATAACTACCTCTTTTGGGTCCCAAAGACAAGCAATGCCACCCGAAGTCCCTTGGGAACCGAGGGAAACCACTTTTCCAGCTGGCCAAATTTTATCGGCAATTAAGTCCATATCCTCCATTGACATCTTTGTTTCTTGAAGGAAAACAAGATGTGGATGATTTATCTGAATCATTCTTCTAATTTCATTTTGTTTTGAAAGACTCCCTTTGAGTCCTCTAATATTCCAAGTGATGATCTTCATTAATACTAGGGCTAAAAATGTTGGGAAGGGCATTAATCTTACCTTCCTCTACAAGCTTTTCACCTTCTTTTACCATATGATATTGATTGGTCTTGCGACCTACTTTTTGATTAGAATCCATCTTCAATTTTTTTTCCCTATTTCTTGACTTATTCCAATTGAATCTGAGATGGCTTCTAACCTTGAAGAATGCTCATACACAGACAAAATTTTACTAGATGGTTCAATGGAGTCTATATTGGGACTTGCATTATTTGAAGTTTTGACATTTGAAATATTGTTTTTCTTGTGTAAATTTTCTCCTTTTTTTTTCTGTTGAAAACCTTTGATTTGTTGGTTTGTCTCTCGAGTTCTTTCCTTCATATTTAAATTGTGTTTCTAAGATTTCAGTTTCCATTATTTCCTCTTCCTCACTTGGGACATCATTTGTGGAAAGGATTTCAAACATATTAGCAAATGACTTTGATTGATCCTTCATTACTAGTTTTTTCGGAGTGTTCTTCTTCTTAGGTATTTGGAAACCTCGCTGAGTTTATATCTTCTTTCTTTTGATCGGGAATTTTATTTGGGCAAGCACTGGCCAAATGACCATATTCATGGCAAATTCTACAATGAAAAGGAATGTTCTCATAGTCCACTACTTGCTCCCAAGTGTCTTCCCCAAATTGTAATGTGATCTTTTTAGGTAGGGGTTTGTCAAAATCCATTAAAACACAAATTCGAGCATAAATAATATGTTCAAAATTTTGAGTACAATCAGCAATCATCATAAAAGTTCCTAAAGAGTTTCCAATTGAAGAAAAAATAGTAGGATTCCAAAATTCAATAGGGAGGCCAAAGAGTCTAACCCACACGGGAGCTATAGAAGGCATCTCTTCTTCGGCTTTAAATTTAGTATGCCGGGGCTTCATGAAAAGCCCCGCCCTTCCAAAAAACCAAGGACCCCCTTGAAAAGTTTTCTCTCTATCTTCATTATTAGCAAATAAAACAAGAAAATAACCATTTGGATAAATAGAGATTTGTAACTCACCTTTAGTTTTCCAGCTTTTTGCAGCCCAGACTTTGAAAGCAGATAGACTCGGACGAAAACCCACGAACCGACAAATTAGTCCTCTTTTTTCCAAATCTTCAATGCCAGTCTGAATGTTACCCATATCAAGCTTAACAATAGGAGTTCCATCAGCTGCTTTAAGACATCCTGACTCTGTTTTCCTGGGATCAATCTTAGGCATTCTTAGAGGTTTATGAGAAGCCCTAATATTGATATTAGCATTGGGCTGAGGTTGTCCACCACGAAGGGCATCCCTAAAATTCATTTTTGGGACCGAGTCTTCAAAATTCTTACCCTTGACAGGGGTTTTCACAGTAGAATTATTTTGTGGGTGCACCTTAGCACCAGATTCACTTGAGATATGAGCCATTTTTTGATCAACTACTTGAAACTTATTTTGTGGTCTCTTTAATCCTTGCCCTAGACGTCGTGGAAAGGTATGGTTTTCACTTTTCTTTTGTGCAGAAAATTGGAAGTCGTTGTCACTCAAGTTCACAATGTGATCTGTTGAAAGACAAATTTCTAACCCATATTGTATCCCCTACAACATTTCTTGCTAAAATATTGAGCATAAACCACAAAAATATTGGCCGCTAGGGCCCGAAGGCCCTAAAAACCAACCTCTGGAGCTGCTTGCACTCAACCCAGATGAAACCCTTGCATAGCCGCTTGCCAAATATATCGTTCACACATAGGGATGCGCTAGGATCTGTGTTGCTCCAAATGATATGAAAAATTTTGGAGATGTTCTAGGGTTTTTTAGGCATCTACCCTCAAAATTTTAGCTCAATCCGAGTTCGGATGAGTGAGATATGGCCAAAACGAGTTCGGCAGTTTGGGCAGTCTTGTGAAAAACGTCTCTATCATTCAGCTCCTGAATTGATACATCATCACGTCACCATATATAGGACATTCACTATTCAATAGTATCCAATGATAAAAATAAGTTTTGTATCTCCTAAAATTTTGTGCATCATAAATCTAATATTACAACATTAAATTTATAAATCAAAAGACATATTTTCAAGCTATTGTCAACTAAACTTGACTATACATAATCAACATGGTAATTAATACTAGCTTGTGTAAATCATACAAATATTAGAAGGTGGTTAATTATATTAAAAGAAAAAATAAATTTACCTTTAACCATATTTATATAATGATATAAAAAATAAGCTAACAAAATAATCAATGAAACAAGATCATTATTCATCAATATTTAAACTACCTTATTAGTATCAAAATAATATTCCAAGACTACTAGAACATATCACATGCATTAGCATAAAGTTCAATTGAATCTCTATAGAATGTGCAGTCACAATATCCAACATTATCTATCTCATTAATATTGTAGGTTTATTTTTTATCAAGAACTATTTAGAATCATCACTACAAATAACATAAATCTATTCAAGGTCATATTAAAAGCATAAATTAATTGGCATCATAGAACTACACAAAATATCAATGAATCAATTAGATTTAATGACTATGATGTTTTCAAATTATGATCGATGTTCTATATAAATTATCCTAATTGGTAGTTCCATAGTAGAACATAGTTCACTAATAGTTTTTATTTCCAAAATCATACACAATCCTACAATAATTTTAATAGAGTCTTTCTGTGACACAAAGTATTAGGGAATACAATATAGCAAAAATTAGATAACTCTACTTGTTCCTATAAAACTTATGTACGAAAATGTAAAGCTAGATTGGTCATCCATGTTCACAATAATATAGAAAAAAGACCCCTTTAAGTCCACATCCATCAAATCCTGATTGTTAATAAATGTAGAAAAATGCCTTCATAATTTTAGAACTAAATTTACTACCACCCTTTTTATCTGAGTGGTACAGTGGAGTTTTGAAATCCCCTACAAGAATCCAAGCTTCTCCTTTAAAAATATCTTGCATGGAGCTCAGTAAATCCCACATGATAGTCTTATTAGGGTCTGTATTAGGAGCATACATATTAGATATAATCCTTCTATGTTATAAATCCTTACTATATAAGAGAATATTTATCACTCTATCAAAAAAATAAAGGTTGATCCATTCAGTTTCTCAGGGTCCCATAAAAAAAGAAGACCCCCAAAAGCTCCATTGGCAAAGTTTACTATAAAACTAGCCTCCTTCTAAACTAACTTTTTAACTACCTCTACATTTTTACTATCCATATTGGTTTCTTAGACAAAAATAACATCAGGTATTACCTATTTCCTGAGTGTCACAAAATTCATTGCTTAGAAGGCCCATTCAAGCCTCTATATTCCAAGATAATAGCTTTATTTACAAGATCTGGAAATGTTATCTCCACTCGAAGAGCTGGGGAATTTGCAAAATATGTCAATTTTCAATTGTTTTAATTTTTTGTCCTTCTATTTATCAAACTTAAGTTGATATTATATTCCATCCATAACTTTTGACTCTACATTATAGACCCTCAATGCTTTTTTGGAGGACTTCCCTACCTTGCGGTTAGCTCTGACATCCATATGACCTTTCTAGGTGCTTCTAGTTTTGGGTTTAGAATTAGCTATGTTTGAAGAGCCTGTATAAATAAACGATGACAATTTCAACTTGATTAGGGTTAGAGAATCAGACCTAGGAGCCTCACTAAGATTTTAAGGGTAAAATTTTTTCTCTAATACCAACTCATGAGAGACTAGGTATTGATAGGAGTTTTGGAGAAACTCCAAAGGAATGAGAGTTTTCATCATTTGATCATCTAAAATAACCTGGTCAAGACTTCTACCACTAGATGGATCAAAATATTAGATCACCAATTTGCCAAACTCAATAACATCCATTATAGGGATTTAATCCAATATCCTTTCTTCCTAATCATACTCATATAGAATCAATGATTCAAGTTGGGCTGATATAGGAGTCAATTATTCTTGACCGATTCACATTTTAGTCCAGTTATTTCTTTGGGCACCCCTACCTAGAGCCTTACAATATCACAAGATAGAAGTGTAATCATATTTCTTACAATAGAGAATTTAATGAGTTTGTTTCATAAATAATTGGTTGGATCCAGGGACCTTACCTAGAAATAAGCTCAATATAGCCTGGTAAATTAGCCTTCACGTCCACCATGATACACATCCTAGTGAAAATCATCTTGGTATTGGCTCTAGCCATAGAATAAATTGATATGAGGTATCAAATAGCTCTGGAAATACCCCATAAGATATCTTCATGCCAAATATGAAATGGTAAATCCAAGAGTCACACTAGAGGGGAGCCAAGTTCACCTTTTGAGTCTTGAGGTTGAAATTTGGATCCCATTTATGTAAAAATAGGATCCTCTTACCAAAAAACCAGGGACCTTATCCTAAGATTCACTTCAAATCCTCCTCATAGTTTAGTTTGATAAGGAATAAGGCACTAGATATTTTAATAATATCAAGTGAACCTGAGGGATTCCACTTGAGAATAACCCACTACCAAATAGAATCGATATCTAGTCTACCACCTTGGAACTTGTTGACAAGATTCCAAGACCCTTCCTCCATTGATACATCCAAGAGTTCATATAGGACAATCAATTTATTATGTATCGGAGAAATGTCAAATAAAGGTTTAGATAAACGAGGACAAAAACATCTAGTAGTAACCACAACAAAGGAAGACACACTAGGGTTAAAAGAGTGGAAAAGCCTTAGGGACCCACCCATGGGCACACCAAAAGACACTTCAAGATAATCAAGCATGCATTTTATGATTCCTTCTAGATCAACCCCTAAAAGATCACACCTTCTTGTTGGATTCTAGGCCCTTTAGATCCTTGCAGACCACCAATGCTTCGACCATGCTACAAACCACCATACCCTTCAACTCCCTTCTACTATCAGTTATCCCACAACCCTAAAAATTTCCAAACCCTTCAACCTCTTACAGATAATCATCACTTCCATTGCCCTACAAACTACCATTGTCCCTGCTCACAGATCGTCAACAACCCTATTCCAGTGCACTCCCACCACTAATTTCAAACACATTAGATAATTTATTGATCAATATTATTTACCTAACTTGAAATTTAATACTATTCAACTACTACTCTTTCCCTAACACTACAACACTATGATAATGCTCTCATTTTTGCTCTTGTTCTAATATTGTAATACTACTTTTTCCATAGCATTTTAGAACTATAATATTACTTTTTCCCTAGCCTTGTAGCACTATAATACTGCTCTTGAATTTTCTCTAACCCTAACACTACATCACTACAATATTACTCTCACCTTTACTCTTGACCTAACATTTCAACACTACAATACTGCTCTTTCCCTAGCTTTGCTCTTACCCTAAAACTATAGCATTGCAATATTGCTTCTGCCATAACACTACAGAACTAAAAAACTACCCTCACCTTATATTTTTACATAATCTAATAGTGAGTAATATGGTTTTCATGGAGTTTAACATCAAATTATTAAGTACAATATATAATAAGAAATTAAAAGCCTTTTCACACTATTAGGTCTAGATTTTAGTTTGTCAAGACATACATATTTTGTGAAGCTTGGTGATATTTTTTATTATTTTCTTTTATTTATATTTTCATAATTCAAATTCATATTATTTATCTAGTAATTTTATTATTTTTACATTTGTATCAAATCCTTATTTTGGAATATTTCTAATTACATATTGGATATAGTCTTGAATTTAGGTAAAAAATAGATAAAAATTTATTTTCAATCATATGTGATCTTATTTATTTGATATGTAAAGACTCAATTATTCTTCAAAGTGATAATTATTATATGATATTTGTGCTTCACAAGTATGATCTAAACTAAACTAAGTATAAAATTTCACATGTGATACCCTGTTCAGTTAGGACCAAGCCCTAATTCTAATCAAGCCAATCACTGATCAAATTTTTGGTCCTAGGGTATCTAGATTCATAAATGGTGATGGCCATATTTGTCAATGGAATATTATCCCTATTCAAGGCCTCTCAAGAGATCAAATCTAGGCTACCAAATCCTTATCCAATATTCTTAGAACACATTTTATACATGTTGTTCCTCTTGATGATAATTTTATTTGGAAACAAATCCAAAGTGGTCTATTCAGTGTCAAATCTATGTACTTTGTCAATGACAACCCTCATGTGCATGATTTACCTAATAATTAAGTCTAGTTAAAATATATTATGTCAAAATTATGATCTCCTATTAGCTTGTTATTCAGAACAAAATTCTAACTCCTGAAAATCTTCAAGTCAAAGGTCTTGTTATCTCTAATTGTTGTCATTTGTGCAAGTGTAATCTTGAGAATGTTTGTCACCTAGTTTAGAGTTCCTTACTCCTTAGTTGTTCTCCAATTTATTTTATACTTTTTTTAATATTAGATAGACCCAAAATTGCTCCATAATTGACCTATTCATCCAATGGTCTACTCCTTTTTCTTGTACGAGGCTAAAATTTATTTGGTCTTTCATACTTCCCCACTATATTTGGGTCATCTAGAATGAAAGAAATAATAGAGCTTTCCATAATTCCTCCAAAGATATTTCTTTTTTTGGGAATATCATCTTGTCTTTTGCCTCATACAAATATTATATTGTGCACTATAATGGTGCTCCCACCTTGAATAATGAAGTGGATCTTTTATCATTTTTAGATCATCTTCCCCCTCAAGAACTTATACTTTTGTTGAACAAATATCAAATTTCTTGGGATTATCCTCCTTTAAGTTGGATAAAATTTAATTTTTATGGATAAGTGAAAGGAAATCTAAGTAGAGTGAGAGTAGGAGGCCTTTTTTTGTGATCACATGGGAAATATATTACTGGACTTTGCTGAGAATATAGGAATCAAAACAAATAATTTCACAAAGGCAAGATCATTTTTTAAGGCCTTAACCTTTTTTATTATTTCCTTTGCTTAAATTTAATCATATAATGGGACTCTCTTAATCTTATTGATCATCTCAAAAAGAATATCTAGTCCAGTTGGAGGACCCAAAACCCTATTGAAGAATCCAAGACAGTCATTTAAAGGAGACGTAGAATCTTGATTCATCACATCTAGTGCGAAAGCAATCCAGTTGCTAACTTTTTGGCCAACATTGGGGTCTCTTAGGAAGATATTTTAGTGTGGCATTCAAAATTCCCTCATGATATCATTCTTGCTCATGCGGAAGACATCAATTACAACTGGCAAGTTGGTTCCCGAGTTAATCAGTGCCCTATCTAATACCATGTTTATTTATTGTTAGGTTATGGTGTTCTTGGTTTTATTGTGTTAGTAAATTTATTTAGGTTGGTCCCTATAGCTTTGTGAGCTCTAAGTCATTGGTTGTATTTTTCAAGCTCTCCAATTTTAGGTGTTGTGGTATTTTTCATAGTTCTTCCCAAAACAAGATGACCTTTACCATTTTTAAATCTTTCATGTGTCTTGAGTGGTTGGATATGAACGTAATATTTTTTTATTATTGTCCTCCCATTAGCCCTAACTCATATTATTTTACTATGCTTCAAACTAATGATATAATGTGTGCTACCTAACTCATGATAAGGTTTCTTTGGTCCTGATGTAGTTTTGTGCCCTCATACTTCATCATATGCATCCCTAGTTTCGAATGGATCCATCACTTTTATGTTATCTATATTATTAGAGGTGTGTCTTTGAGAGTTTGTTTCTATATATTATGGTTGAGAGCATCTTTTTTTCTATTCTTGTGGAGCATATTGTCTTCCAATCTTGGATTTGTAAATATTGTCTTTGAAAATTGTCTTTTTTTTTTTATCTATGTTTGCTTTGTAAAAGGTTCCAGGAGCCTTCAAAAAACCCCTTCATTTTTATCAATAAAAAATATTCTATCCAAAATTCAAAAAGTATAAACAGGTTTTTTATTTTTATAACAAACTATAATACATTGACCACATAATAGAATCAATTGTGAGTTATTTAGCTATTACTCGTTCATGCTATTTTAAAACAAGGGTTTGACTACCTTAATACTAAGTAAAAGTAAAAAGTATACATGATTTGGCTCCTTTATAAATATGAACATTATGTAATTACCAGTTAAATAAAAAGTAAATCATATAAAATTATATTCATATATTAAAAATAGTAAAATATGTATTTATTATGAATATTGTTTTTTGGTAGATTAAAAGTGGGTTTTTGTCAAAGATCCCAAAACCTGATTACAATGGAACAAATTACATCAAAGTACGTTAGATTAAATCAAGGCAAGGACAGCCAAAAGGAACAATTAAGGAGCATGCAATAGGACCAAAAAGGAAGGTGCCATCCTTTGCACCAGAGGAAGGCACTTTTCTTTGCAGTAGAGGAAACTGTATTCCATTGCACAAAAGGAAAAATGGGTAGGAAGGGAAGGCCTACCAGAAACCAAATTTGAATCAAAAGGTGCCAAATAAGATTTTGAAGCTCACAAAAGGCAGGAGAAAGTGATAGACCACCCCAACCACTAAATGACAATTTGAACCTTTCCCAAAATGTGGGAAAAGAAACAAAGCAAAAAATTTAAAAATTGAAACAACCCAAGCGTGGGAAAACTAGAAACCACCCTTGGGAAATAAATAACTGAAGGAAAAAAAGAATCCCATGTAGGGGAGCCCTATAAAAAACATAAAAGGAAAAAAATCCTATAAAATGGAACTGTAGTGGTTCAGCAGCAAAGGAGCACCCTAGGCCATAGGGTCCTTTAGCAGAAAAGGAAGCCTTCAAGAACACCTACCCAGCAAAGGAAGTAGCAACAGTAGAACAACACTTCTGAAGGAAAGGACAGGAAAGTGCCACAATAATTCAAGAGAAATGAGTCCCAAAGATGCATGACTATAGGCGTTAAAGCAGAAAATAGAAAATAGCAGCCATACATCCTAGACAACCTTCAATAGCTTCAGGGCCACAAAATAGGAAGTCCCGCAAGGAATCAGTGACAAGAAAAATAGAGGTCCCTACTAGCCATGAAAGGAACTAAAATCCTATAGGAACCACCACCTCAAACCCAAAGAGTAGAGTCACAGTAGAAAGCACATGGGAAACCCTCAAAACCCAAAAATATGTTGTGCAAAACTGCTCATGAAGCCAAAATTCCTTAGACCCGCCAAAAGTAGCTTCAAGGAAACAAGGAGGAGAACCTACAAGGATTCAGCAGAAAAAAGACCAGAGGCTACAAAGACATGAAAGAAACTAAAATCCTATGAGACCCACCACCTTGAATCCAAAGAGTAGAGTCATAGTATCAAGCACGTGTACCAGAAGTATTTATTATGAATATGAATTTTATTGCTATGTAATATTTATGTAATGGGTGGTTTTTTATATCCAAAAGTTAAATTTAATGCTCTTAATTATCACAATTGATATATTGTAATTCATTTTTTGATGATTTAAATTATATAAATAGCATAAATATGCTTAGTATTTTTAATTTAAATTTGAATGAGAATAGTGTCATATTATACATATTATATATATATATATATATATATATATATATATATATATATATTGAAGAGCTTTATAACATTTTAACTCAACAAATTATTTCCTCTAGAGAGGATGAAGATCACATTGTTTGGGCTGAGACTGAATGTGGTGACTTCACAGTTAAGTCTGCCTATAATTTGTTTCTCAATGTGGAAGGTCAACAATTTCAACCGAGTTTGGTTTGGATGAAAGGCTTAATTCCTAAAATATCCTTTTTTTAATGGCTGGTGTTTTTGAAAGCATGAGGATACGAAAATAAAAAGGAAAAGCCAAGATGCGATGTAAATGAAACAAAAGATAACGCTAAATCCTATGAATTGAAAGTGCATGAAAAGAAAGAAGCATAAACAAATCAAAACCAAATAGAAATCCAATATGGAAGACAACCATTTTTATTAATATGCTTTAGAACTTGGTTACAATTTGCCTCCTCTATTTTTAGGGGCTAGGAGCGTTAAATGTGTTCTTGTCACATCAATGGATGTTATTCCTTCTTCCGTGTGCCCACATGTAAAGTGGGTGGACCAAATGTTGTCGCCACTTGCATTGATGAGTCTTGAATCCTTGATGCTCCTTTAATGTTGAAACCTTGCATTCAAGAAAATAGGAAATAGTCAGTAGCACCTGTAGATAAAATGAAACATGCAATCCCCATGCCTTCAATTAGTACATGCAAAATATAAATAAAACGATAACTGAAATAGATCCAAATGAACTGAAAACTTGACAGGGGCATAAAAACATCACCGGGAAGGCACTGCAAATGGAACAGTCAAAATTTTTTCCACAGATTCGTATTCACTCCAGGGCGGGACGATTAGACCTACAATAAAACATCAGATAACACTATTCCAAATTTCACATTCGGGAAGCTCCAAATCACCCACAAAGTTGGGGGTTAGCCAAAATGGGGTATTTTGGAAAGACCCAAAAGGTCAGATTTTGCCAATTTGGCCTCTATCATCAAGAATTTGATGAGGCTACCTGCATGTTAGCAAAAGTGGGAAAATGACAAAAACATGATCAAAACAACTAAAAATGATGTGAAATTTGAATGACAACCTATCTAAGGAACATAGAATTAGATGCAAAAATAACAGAAAGGAAATATACCATAGATTTCTAATCACTCTGGGGCGGGCCGATTAGGACTACAACAGTGTGGGGGGCACCCGGGGGCAGGACGCCCACCGTTTGGTGCCTGATTTTGACACCAATCCACTTGGGATGGGTCCAAAACCTCTTGTGGGGTGTTGTCAAAAAATTTGGTAGGATGTTATGGCAAAATTTCAGGTTTTGGTTTCGGATTTGCACTTCCAACAATCACCCAATGACCTCCCTTCCAAAAGAGATCAAGGATGTGAAAGGCACAAATCAAAAGGTGTGAGGATATAAAATGGTAGCACTTCATTAATCAAAATGCTCCTTCTCTCTATATTTTTGGGGTGATAAGAGTCACCATTTTATAGACCTGACGGTCTCTTTGGATGAGCATTCAGAGGCACCACTTGGCAATCATCCCTTCCAAGGGGGGAGAAGATTCCTCCTTGATTAGGGGCTCAATGACTGCCCCTGTAATTGCCTCTAACGCTTGAAAACACTCACTCACACTCCCATGCAATGAAGGAAGAGTTAAGTGGCGGATCTAAGCTACAATTTTTCAATATTTGACTTTTTTCCCATCAAACCTGCTATTCACCCCACCCTGGAGTGAATACTACTAATCGTCCCTGGGTGGGGCAAATACCTATTTGTAATCATCCTTGGGTGGAATGAATAAGGAGCAGAGTGCCTAAAGGTGTTAAATTGACCTTTGACCTTCCAAAACTATTGTGTGAGTGGTTAGGACCACTATTTAACCTCTACAGGCTGCCTTGGGGGCCGTGTGTGTCAATGCGATCAGTATTTACAGTCACGTAATCGAATTGGTGTTGTTTTAGTGTCTATAGACGCCCCTTTTTGGGATGCACTGTGCATGGCACAATGTTGAGCAAAAATAGATAACCAAAGCATTAATTATTAGGGTTTCTTAGTAACCTAACCAACTTTTGATGCCCCAAGTATGGAAAGGGTATGCATTCTTGAATCCTTGCTTCTGACGAGCGAAGGAACTCAATTCAAGTGTTAACCTTTTTCCGTGAGGTGTTACTTGATCTTGGACATTGATCGATCATGAATAGGCAAAGGGCACAACCTTTTGTCTATGGGAACCTTGAGTTCATGATTCATGAATGCCAAGTGTTTGATTAGCTTGTGATTATTGCTTGTTTGCTACCCCAAGCAGGGGCGTGATTGTCTTTGTCAATGATTATTCAAATGCATGTCATTTCCATGATTGGGTGTGTATTTGTTGATTGGTGACTAAGTGTGACTACCCCCTCAAGAAACGAATTTATGAGGAAATGACCTACATGAGAAAAGCGACGAGTCGCTTCACCCAAGATGACTTGTGTAAGGGTGCATTTCAATTGTTTATCTATGAATTTGTGTGCAGTTTCCCAACATTTAGACCTATTTTTGGTGGGTGTTAACCCTTTTTGTAACACCCCTTGGGGTGAAAATTGTAGAAAATACATCCTCCTGTGGAGCGGTTCGGCTATGGTAGCCTTATTGTGGAGTATAATAGTGACAATTTGTGACCCCGACGTCGGTTTTGTATACTAGTGAATGGAGGGTGCAAAGGCGCCTTTGTTCAACAATGTTATTGCTTGTTTTTGGGTGGGTTTGGACCCTTTTGGGGATGCTGTTTGGGGATGAAATTCTTGACAATCCATCCTCCCGTGGAGTGGTCCAGCTATGGTAGCCTTCTTAGGGAATAGGATAGTGAGGATTTGTGACCTCAACTTCTATTTTGCATGCCCGAAATGTCAATTTCAAAAGCACTCTTATGGGACAATTTTATTGCTTTTTTTTGGTGCATTTTGTGCAATTTTTGTTGTTTTTGAAATTTTTGGTCTGTAATCGTCCCAAGGTGGGGTGAATACCATTTTGGTAATCGTCCCAAGGTGGGACGAGTGCTAAATAGAGTGATCGTCATAGGGAGGAATTATTACATGCCTAATAGCCTATTTAAGGGCCAAAACTAGGGTTTGGGCTCATTTGCATTCTATTTTTTTGGCGATTTGGAGCTCTGAGGAGGAGGTCGAGTCTATGAAGTGAAGCGCTGCCAAATTTTTCTCGAAACTATGAGTGCACAAACCAGATCGAGTTGCGGAGCCGAAGCGAGACCGGTAAGTGCTCTTCCTCTTTATTTTGTTGTTTTATTTTACGTTTTAAAGCCGCAATGTGTCTCTTTTGTATTTTGTTTTTCGAGTTTTTTTTTGTTTTTTTTTGTATGTGTGAATTTGTATTTTGTATTTTGTATGGAAACCATAGTGGAAACCATGTTTATTATTTTGCATTTGTAAATGAAAAGAAACCCTAGTTTAACAAATATCAAAACGTAGCTTAAAAACCTACTTAAAAACTTAGCTTTAAATCTAGTTTAACAAAGATCAAAACTGAACTTAAAAACTTAGTTTAAAACTAGTTTTTTTTTGTTTTTTGTTGTCAGTGTAGACTAAGGGTAAACCCTAGTTTAACTAAAAAATTTGTTGTTGTTTGTTTGTTTTGTTTTTGTAGTTATTTGTCAGTGTAGACTTTAGAGTTAAAAACCCTAGGTACTGACAATTTTTTGTTTGACTGTTTTGTTTTTGTAGTTATTTGTCAGTGTAGACTAAGGGTAAACCCTAGGTTAATTGAAAAATGTTTTATTTGAATTTTGTTTTGATTTTGTTTTTATTAATCAGTTTAAACGTAGAGTTAAAAACCCTAGGTATTGATAGACTGTTTTTGACTATTTTTGTGTTTTTAATTTATCAGTTTGAACTAGAGTGAAAGACCCTAGGAACTGAAAAATTGTTTTTGACAGTTTTTGTGTTTTTAATTTATCAGTTTGAACTAGAGTGAAAGACCCTAGGAACTGAAAATTTGTTTTTGACTATTTTTGAATTGTGTTTATCAGTTTAAACATAGAGTTAGAAACCCTAGGTACTAACCAACTGTTGTTTTTGAATTTTTTTGAATTTTTTTTATATTTTAGTTATCAGTTTAAACGTAGAGTTAAAAACCCTAGGTACTGACAACTATTTTTGAATTGTTTTGAATTTTGTTTATATTTTAGTTATCAGTTTAAACATAGAGTTAAAAACCCTAGGTACTAACAACTATTTTTTGAATTGTTTTGAATTTTGTTGTTTGTTATTTGTCTATTTTTGGTTGTACATTGTTTTATGCACTGTTGTATATTCATGTTATTGTTGTATAGTTTAGCATGATTTTAATGTTTTTATTTTGTTTTATTTTGCATATTGTGAAGAGTTGGTACCGTGTGCCTACGGTTTTTTCAGAAGCATGGGAGGCGCTAACTTTGGCTGACTGGGAGTGGCTTCATGCCCTTGGGCTCAAGCAGGTGACTCAGCTGGAGCCTGTGGTCAAGGATCGGGCCTATCAGACAGACCTGATCAACTTGTGGGATCCCCATACCAATACCTTCCATCTCCCAATAGGGGATATGATAGTGACCTTGGAGGACGTCTTTCGAATTCTACATAGATAGGATACCTATCAAGACGATGTCACATGATTAGCGAACAGATGTACTGACGCAATGCTTCAGGCATGGGGAGGAGTTTGGTATGGATAGCCCAGTGGAGAGGGTATAGGGTGACTACCATATTGGCAAGATTTTGGTATGATGGTGGTTAGAGAGGGGCGTGATGGGAGTGATGCACACAATACTGATGGGCCTCATTTTCAACATGCTACTACTCAACTCTTCGGGCATGAGGTTCCCATGGAACCTACTAGAGGTGGTCTTCTGGTTAGTGGAGTGTCCAACCACAGAGCCCATAATTATGAAATGGGGTTAGAAACTGCTAGCAAAGCTCTACGATGAGCTGTACGAGGTCCACTATCGAAAGTGGAAGGGTATTGGGTGTAGCTACTTGTTGCAGTGCTGGGCTTGGTAGCACATAGCTGTGGAGAGGCTGGTGGGGCTACCATGGACGATGTAGGCAGAGATGGTAGACAGAGAGATCGATTATGGGGCACTATGGTGGTGGTCTAAGGAGTAGGGACAGATTCGATGGTGGGCAGGTATCGTAGGGCACTATGCTGATGCCTTCGCTTAGCTTGCTCCAGGGGAGGTGTTCTGGTGCCCCTACCGGGACTGTACAGTCTGGCCTAAGGTTGGAGAGTGGCTCTGGTGGGCTCACAAGGGGCAGTGGCTGATTGGACGACACAGGACCGAGTAGGAGTTCTTCCCTTATAGCCGGGTGACACGACACTTTAGGGTGCACCAGGGATTTCCTGGTGAGCCCGTGATCTATCGATGCTAGGGGAATGAGAGGACTCTAGCCTGGCCGATCATTGCACCACTAGGTGAGGATTCGTATACAGTGATTGACATCCTAGATGTGGATGACATCAGGGCTATCATAGAGTACGTCCAGTGGTGGACTTTGTGATGATGGCAAGGCGAGGGGCCTTTAGAGGATGTAGAGGCAGCATCAGTAGGTGGTGAGGGTGCAGAGACACCAGGAGAGGGTTGGGGGGTTTCACTGGAGGACGCGAACATGGTAGAGGTGGATGATTTTGTAGGGGAGGATTTTGGGGATTCGTAGTAGTTGGAGATGTAGGACATTCCAGAGTAGTGGGATCTAGAGCAGCCCGCAGTCCCAGATATTCCTATGCACCATGTAGTCTTGGAGGGTGCATAGGTGAGGGATCACATTGAGATAGCATGATTGGAGGATTTGTTGTGAAGGTGAGATGAGGAGCTAGGCGAGGCTTTTTAGGAGAGGGATCTCCTACAGACTCAGTTGGCTGAGCGAGAGAATGCATTTGTTGCGTACCACTGATGGGATGGGGACACAGATGTTGCACAGGTGATGGATCTCCTGTGGATGCAGCTGGCGAAGAGGGAGAAGGCATTGGAACAGTGTGATGATGTAGTGGCTGCATATAGATGGTGGGAGGTGGAGTGGTTTCGACATCGGATGGATTTGGAAGGAGAGAGTATCTACCTCGGAGGGCGGTTACCTGAGCTCTCTAGAGGTGGGTCTTCGCACCGAATGAGAGGTAGCGATACTAAGTAGTCAACATCGTATCATCATAGGTGATTGGATGAGGGGGGCGCTAGTAGGCATGATGTAGGGGCTAGAAGCAGCCACCCTGAGGGGTCCCATAGGACCCACACCATGGGGGGTAGTTCCCGTCACACCGATCCTATGTGATCATGGTGGTCGACGCCCTAGGCTTGTGGGTTTTTGAGCTTTTGCCTTTTTACGAGGTTCGAGAACCAGTTTATTGTAGCCTGCAGGCATTTTTGATGATATATATATACATATGACTTTCTTTTTGTTTATACACGTGTTGTGATTTGATTTTATGCACAGTGACTGATTTTTGATGGATGCATGTTAATTGACATTATGTATGGATATGTTGCGATGAATGCTAAAGTTTCTAATTTATATGATATGCAAATGGAATGGATGAATTGAAATTGTAATTGTTTGCGGTGGCACCATAGACTGCTTATGGCTTTTGTCCTAGGCGAATGCTGTGGTAAATGATTTTTTTTTTTTTAATGTATACATATATATATATATATTTTTGATGGCAATGCAAGGACGAAAGATATCACAGTTGGTTTATAATGTAGTTAAGGTTCTCTGAGACTCAGATTTTTTAACTAATTAGCTAATGTTGTACTTTTATCTTACAAGACTTTTGAACAAGGTATGAATCTGACTTGTCGTTGACCAAGTTATTTCACCTCCCTGTGTGTGTAATTGAGTTTATTTATGTGGTATTTGTCAAGATACTGCCAATGCCAGATAGGTTGTCAACCAAACCTATACTGAGTATCACTTAATTAGCTCCACTAACTCCTTTGTTGTATTTATTCAGATTAATCTGTGGTGCTATCTAGGATACCATAAGCTAGCTCATCCACATGCAAACATTGATCTACACACAAGTTAATGTGATAGATATATCTTCATGCAGGAGGTTTGCCACCAGTGACCCATAGGTTAACCACCAAACCGGTACTGAGGTTTACCTCATGATCTTTTGAATGCTGAGAGTTCCAGGGATTCAAGTTCGACTCCCTTCTTTTCTTCAATTGTATTAGGATACTTGCTCTTTTGTAGTGATAAAAATCATTGTTTATTTTTGTTTTTTCTTTTGAGCAAGGGATTTGAATATTGAGTGATGAGAATCACTATTGTATGTGCCTTTTGATG
Organism: Wollemia nobilis; assembly: GCA_028583015.1. Lineage (NCBI taxonomy): Eukaryota > Viridiplantae > Streptophyta > Pinopsida > Araucariales > Araucariaceae > Wollemia > Wollemia nobilis. The sequence goes on from JAQPPZ010000340.1 coordinate 99,970, forward strand.
TATGCACTTTGTGGTATTTGATGTCAAACTTTGTAGTATTTAATTTTGCAAGTTTTTGATGTTTTGCAACTTTTTGAGAACTTGGGATTCTTGGGATTCTTGGGATTTTTATGATGTTATCACAATCTATAGGTCTATAAAAAATTAAACTTTAGAATAAAGTATATTTAAGTATTTTTTTTAATGAACTAGTATAAATGACAATCTCTTTTGCTAAAAGCTTGCATTGTCACATCTAACATAATCTAATTCCAAATATTGAAGATAAGCATAAATTTACAAATTTGTGAAATAAAATTTATAAAATAATAATGATATTATTTTTTTACACCTAAGTTTGTTTACCTTTGAAATTTCATGAAAGAAACCAAAGTATGATTCTAAAGGGACGTATGTCATGTTGTGCAAAAATTTATACTTTGTATTTTATTTTAGTAAAAAATAGAATTGTGATATTTATTGCTATAATATAAGTTAAAATATATTAACCTTTATTTCTTTATAAATAAATGTGTATGCAAATACCACTTAAGAATAACTATTCAATATCTTTCCTAAGTAATGATATATGTTGGACGATTAGAGAATCTCAATGTTCCTTGGTGATTCCTAAGGCTATGAACTCCACCCTATTGGCCCTTGTTCCTAAGAAATATTCGATGTCCTCTTTCAATGATTTCAGGCCAATTAGGAGTGTAATATAGTTTACAAGATTTTTCCAAAGTCATGGTTAATAGGTTGAAGTCGATGCTCCCAATTTTGATTGATAATATTCAGAGTGAATTCATTCCCAGGAGACAGATATTGGATGGTGAAATTGTTATTCATGATATTTTACACTCCCTTAAGAAAAGTTGCAAAGCGACTTTTTTCTTAAATCTGGATATTAACAAAGCTTACGATAGGGTTTTGTGGTTCTTTTTTCTTAGTGTTTTAAAAAAATTTAGCTTTGATGACTCATGGATTCAATTGGTTGAGGCTTGTATCTCCAAGCTAGTTTTTAATCCTTATTAAATGATTTTCGGCTGGGTTTTTCATGTACAATCATGGTATTTGATAAGGAGATTCTTTATTTCCCTTATTGTTCATTTTCATGGCAGAATATCTTGGCAGATCGATCTCTCGAAGAAGTAGTGAGTTTGGACTTAATTTGACTTTACCTTACCCTCTGATTTCCATCAATAGTTTGTTGATGATACTCTTCTTTCTTATGTTGCTTCAGTTATCCATGCTAGGGACATCAAGTCTCTCTTATACTGCTATGAGAAGGTAGTTTGGTAGCAAATTAGCTTTGAGAAAAGTAATATATTTTTTGTTAATACCCCAAAGGCTTGATAGAGAAAGATTGCTAATATTTTGAATTGCAGGATAGCAACTCTACCAACTACCTATTTGGGTCTCCCTCTTTTTTTTGGTCGTATGAAGGAATCACTTTGGACATCGGTGGTTGAAAGAGTCCAAAGAAAATTGACCTCTTGGAAAGGGGTCCTCCTCAGTCAGGCGGGGAAAGTTGTGTTGGTCCAAAGTACTCTGCAAAGCATCCCGATTTATTTTTTATCCCTTTTCCATCTCCCTATCAAGGTGGCAGTGAAGCTTGATAGCATTTGTAAAGTTTTTTTGTGGGTTGATGCAGAGATGAAAGGGAAATTTTATCTTGTCTCTTGGGAGCAGGTGTGTATAATAAATAAGGAGGGTGGTTTGAACTTGAAGAATGCTACTATGATGAATAAGGCATTGGTAGCTAAGCTTGGCTGGAAGTTGGCTTCTAACACCAACCACTTGTGGTGCAGTATTTTGAAGGTCAAATATAATTTTATTTATTTTTTATTGGACTTTATACGAAGTGGGGGGTCAGCATTTTTGAATAGTCTGATTAAGTCCCATGATTTTATTAATTCCAATTGTATATGGGTCATTGGTGATGGTAAGATAGTGAATTTTTGGGAAGACCAGTGGATCAGGGATCGATCGCTTATTGAATATCAAAGGTTTGGGGCTTTAATTCAGCATTCTCAAATTGGTGGCCTTCAAAAGGTGGCATATTTTTTGGTAATTCATAATGGTAGAAAATATTGGTCCAATCCCCTCTTGGGATTAAGGGATGATTCTATCATTTTTCTATGGAGATATCTATTGAAAGAGTTGTGGATGATTGTGGTGTGTCAAGAAGATGTAGATTACCTGCTGGTTTGGAGTGAGAACAACGAGGGTTTCTACACAGTCAAGTCAGCGTATGAGCTATTGTGTTCTGATCTGGTTGGTCATTTCACAGTGAATTTAATTTGGATTAAGAAATTAACACCAAATATCAACATGTTTTATTGGTTGGTGGTGTAGAACAAATTTCTCACATTGGAAAATCTCCTTAAAAGAGGTTTAATCTTGGTCAATATATGTTTTTTGTGTAAGAAGGATTGGGAATCAGCTTCTCATTTGTTACTCAGATGCCAGGGCTTTCAGGAGGTGCTCTCATTTATTATTTCATGGTTGGGTGTTGCATGGGTGCTACCAAATTCAATTTTTTATTGTGTTTCTCAGTGGAGATCTTTGTTTACCTCCCTGAGGCTTAAATGTTTCTGGAAGTTCCTTCTTCCTCATGTGCTTTGGGGGGTTTGAAAGGAATGTAATGCTAGAGAGTTCAAATATGTGGAGAGTAATCTGGAGCATGTTAGTATTAGAATTATTTGGAAGGTAGTGGAGAATGTTTCATCAACGTTCAAAAATTTGAACTCTCCTCAGGCTCGCTCCCCGAGCAAAGCTAGGCTTGAATAATGGTAAGGTTTCATGTTTTTGGCTTGGCCTCCACCTGCCCATGACCTAAGAAGACATGTTCGTTGGTCCCTACTACCTGCAAAATAATTTAAATTAAACTTTGATGGAGCTTCTAAAGGGAATCCTAGTCTTGTTGGGGTGGGAGAAGTGATACTGGGTAGTAATCATGATTTTATTCTAGCCTTTGTGGACTGTATTAATACTCAATCTTCTATTTTTGCAAAGACACGGGCTTCCTTTGTTAGTGTGATACATTTAAAAAATATTTGTATCCGTAATGCAATAATCGAATGTGACTCTTTATTAGTGATTAATATGCTTAAAGGGGTCTGTCAGCCTGGTTGGAAGGTGTCTAATCTTATTAATGAAATTATTTGGAACTCTTACTCCTTTGATAATAATTTGAGCATGTGCTTAGAGAGGGCAATGCGGTGGCTGATTTATTGGTGAATTTGGGTGTTTTATCCCAAGGATTTTTTGTTTGGCAGGAGGATTTTCCCATGGAGATCGTTAGTCACATCAGAGATGAAGTTCCTTAAATGCTATTAGAGGTTTATTCATGGGATGCGTTCGTGGTGGACCATTTTTTGCCTCCATAGATCTTTGGTAGTGTGTTGCAGGTACATGGAATTTATGGTATCATTTGTGTGTGACTAGATTTGCTCTTATTTATTGTACCTTCGCCCTCCCATTGGGTATGTGGATCTCCTTATGACATGTGCCTTTGGAGACATTGGTAATAATTGTTGTACCTTTGCCCTCCCATTGGGTACATGGTTCTCCTCATGGTATGTGCCTTGTGGAGTCGTTGGCAATTTTTAAATTTTGAATCCTTACCCTTGAAGTGACGTGGATGTGGGATTGATCCCTTGGTGCTTCGGAGTAGAACTTCCTCAGTTCTCTCCGGCCCTTTTGTTCATTCCTCTTGTCTACTCTTGTCTCTTTGGTCATTTCACTCATTCACCCTTGAGGTGTTTGTTAGTGATCTTTGGTGATGTTCCCTAGGGATTATATCTTGTAAAAGGTTGTGGGGTTCCTTTCAAAAACCTCTTTTTCTTAATAGTATCAAAAAATAATATCTTTTCTAAGTGAATGATTAAATTTTTTAACGTTTTATACATTTCATCTAAATTTTAATGACTAATAGAAATTTAGTATAAAAAAATTTCTAAATAATATTTAGAAAAAGAAAAATTTTACGTACAATAAATTTCTAGGGACATATTTCTATATTGGATTTTCCTTCCATTTTAATACCTCTTCTTCTACTAATATATAACAAATAAATATTATAAAACCATAGGGAATTTTATGGCATGAATCAGTGTTAGAGTGGTGGCTAGTCTCATTGGGGATTTTGTCTCCTTTGACAAAGTCTCTCTATCATACGACCGCAGGCAATATGTTCGAATGTGTGTTATGGTGGACATTGAGAGAAATTTACCCTTATCTATTGAGATTGTTTCCCACGTGGGATTGTGGAAGCAGGTTGTGATTTATGAGAACAAACCACAGGCCTGTAATTTGTGTGGCTTGGGGGAACATCACCAGAATATCTATCCTCAAAATAAGTAGGCTGGTCAGAAGGCCCAAAAGGTGTAGGCTAGGCAGCAGGATGGTCAATAGGTTTTGAAGAGGGGGGCACAAGAAATTCTTGCTCCAAATTGTACCCCCTTCAAGAAATAGAAATTATGGCAAAAGAAGAAGGTGGGGTTGAATAAAGGTAAGGAAATATTTTTGACTGCATCTGAGCAGAAGAATTTAGTGAAAACCCCTATTTCTTCCAGGAAGGAGCCTGGACCCGACAAGAGAAACACCTTGGCTCATTCTCCTCGTAATTTAGAAGTTATTCAAACCGATCCCTCTGGCTTATTTTTGGAGTTGTCTTTGTCTAATTCCTTTGAATTTCTTGAGGAGGGACATATTTGTGAAGACATTCGGGGCCAGGTTACTTCGGGTGAGATGGTCCTTTTCTCTCTGGCTCTTGTCTCGAATGCTACTCTAGTTTCTTCTCCAACTTTGGACATTGGTCCAAAATATCCTCCTTTGATGAGGGGTGGTGGTCCTAGAATGGAAGAGGCCCAAAGTTGGGTGTTCTCTTCTTCCTTGATGATTAATAAGGGGTCACTTGTTCCCAAAACCAGAAGCTAGCGTAAGAAGTTGGACCTCAGGGTGACTAGGAAACCTGGTAGACCTTCGAGTAAGTCGGGTAGAAAGAGGTCAATGGAAGACTTTGGGGCTAAGGAAGGGAAGTCACTTCTAACCATTAACAAGGGATATGGTGAGAAGTTCTTGAAGATGAATGATCTAATGTCATATACGTTAGGGGTGGTGGGTAAGAAACTTTCTTTCTAAACTCGAATGAAAATGTATTCTTAAAATGTTAGAGGACCCAATAGCTCCTCTAAGTGTAATATGCTTGCATCTTTCTAAAGGGATAATATCCCAGATATCCTTTGTATTCAAGAGTCTAAGATTGAGGCTGTTTTGTGGCATTATATCCATAAAATAGTTGGAAAGGTTCTAGTTTTATGGCTAGTGAGTTGATAGGTTCCTCTGGGGACCTCCTTTATTTTTGGAATCCTTATCGCCTTGATGGGCATGTTATTTCCTCATCGAGCAGATTAATAAATATATTATTTTGGTGTAAAATAACTAGTAGAAGATGGGTTCTATCAAATATTTATGCCCCTAATGCTTATTTGGATAGAATTAAATTTTGGCTGGTGATTCTAGGGATGTGAAGTACTTTTCATCATGATGGAGGAAGTTCAATTTATTCACATGTTCAGATATGGAAATGGCGCATCAGACTTTATGGTAAACATGGGAGTGTATCTTCATAGATATACTGTCTGGCAGAGGGATTTCCCTCCGGATCTTATCAACCTACCCAGTTTGATGTCCATTAATTGGAGGTGGGTGGTGGGGGCTTTCGTAGTGGGATTGTTAGGTGTCGGGTGTAATGGTCTTGCATTGAGGATGATTCTTGTTCTTCCACGTGTTACGGTAAAGCCTCCTTTTCAAATATTTCTTGTTCTTTGCACTCAGGCCTAGGGATTGTTGTGTCAGAGAATGTTTTGAAGATTGTGTTTGGAACGTTAGAGTTTGATTACTGCCCATTGTAAAGTATTGTCTCTACTTTATTTGGACATTCTAAGGTTTCTCCGCTAGCATTGGGATACCCAGGTCATTTCCTGGGCTCTTTATTACCCTTGGGATGAAGTGCCCAATGATGTTTGTGTTGTGGTGTCTTCCCTCTAGCTTTGATCTCCTGAAGGGCCTAAGATTTGGAATGTTATTTTGTATTGGGAATCACCTTCTTTCTGAGGACCGTTGGTTTTCTAATCTTGGGAATCCTTCCACTTATGTGTCACTGTTGGTGATGTATGAGGTGAGGTGGCTTTGTGCAGTTACTCCTAATGTCCTCTTATGTGTCACTGTTGGTGATGTGTAAGGCGCTAAGTGGAGTTCTATGATGGCACTGATTTATGCTAAGGAGGTGGCCTTAATGTTTTATGGGATCATTTCTAAGTTTGACTCTCTGATGTTGAACCATCTCAGTTCTTTTACAAGTCTTCTGGGGTTCTCATGTTCCTTTGGTCCCTCTATTTTGTGGCGTTGTTTGTTTAATGTTTTGTTGTGTACTTTGTTGTACAAGGTTTAAGAACCCCTTTCAAAACACTTTTCTCTTAATGTTACCAAAATAAAAAAAAAATAAATAAATAAACATTATAAAACATTAGACCAATTAAATTTTAACATCTAATATTAAAATTTATTCTTTCCCATTTATTTACTTTATAACTAGTTTGCTTATCTAGAAATAAATAAAATAATATCTTCTATTCCGATTAACTATCAAGTAAAATTATAATTTTAAATAAAATATAAAACAAAAACAAATACTTGCTACAAAATACAAATATTTACGTCCGATACATTGCCACTGAAGACACGGGAAATGGTTCTTCTCCCTTTTTTCTTTAGCCACCTCAAACGAAATAAAGGTAAGAGCAGACAAGGGATGCAACTTGGAGAAGACTCTACATGATTATGAGCAACATATTTTGTCCTATTTGGCACCGAATACAACCAGTTCTTGGCTCAGGTAAGAGCAGACAAGGGATGCAACTTGGAAAATACTGTAGATGATTGTGAGCAACATATTATGTCCTATTTGTCATCGAATACAACCAGTTCTTGGCCCGTTCTAACCTTTATGTGTCTGTATGAGGAATGTGGCCCATTGTTAGCACGTTTGTAAGAATGCATAGAGTTAGTAAAATCACTTTCCATTAGAAGCTTTAGTATATGTCCTTATGAATGAGAGCGTCTTTAACTAGCCGCCACAGTCGAGTCACATGGCTTGAATACCACTTGGCTTGAAATAAGTTTTTTTTTATATTTAATGGAATGTTTGTTTGCTTAACCAAAACAAACCATTCAAAAAGGAAGAAAGTAACATAAACTTCATAACATCGTTTACTTTCTTTTGAGTCTCTCCTGTTAATGAATTTAAAAAATTAGAATCCTTCGCTGTAGAGACTTAACACGCATAAATGGTTATTATCATAATCCAATCAAACAACCCAAAAAGGAAGAAAGTAACAAGAACTTGATAACATGGTTTACTTTCTTGTGAGTCTCTCCCGTTAATGAATTTTAAAGTCTCCGTTTTATTAAATAATAAAATTGTGATGTCATATATTGGGATCAGTGGAAATAACACTGACACAAACTAAATTAAACGGCATACCCGGCTCATCCCAGCGTCGTCTTCTAGCAGAATTCAATTAGAGACGAAGACTGCAACAACTGCCATGCAAAATAGTATATGGGAAACAAAGAATTCAAAAAGAGAAATTCTAAGATGCCCAACACTTCTCTAAGAATGCAAGAGACTAGGGAAAAACTCTTCTTAATAATATAAGAAGAAAATAAACTAAAGAAAAGCCATCAGAGTGGTCACTGTATGTTCTTTTATTGCTAAAGAGTTTAGGAAAAATCTCAGATTATATCACCATAAGATTATTAACACAGACACACTATACATTATCTAAGGAGAATAATATTAAAAACAAAAACAAAATTCTATGATAGCTTATATAGAAAGAAGAACCTCAGAACCAACAGGTGAAGGTATACATTCTCAGTGACTTAGTTTCAATTTCAATAAGTTCCATATACAAACATTGGGTCTTTCGCTTTCGCAGCATGCAAGGACTCGCGAAAATGATAAGTCTCATCACCTACAACTGTAAGACTGAAAACTATCTTCTCGTAAATATGTGATTCCCGTCGTAGGTTAACAATAACATCCGTGATACATTCACTCTGAAAGAACATGTTGCAACTTGCAGGATCAAATATAAAGGGACGAAACTGGAAATTTGGAACTGTTGTGATAATAATAGTATATGCCTTCTTGAAACCATCTAGGCAGGCGTACATAAAGCAAAAATATAATTGTCTATTTATTATTACTACCGGTATCTATGTATATATTAATCCAAATGCTAACTATTTTAGTTGAAACTTGATTCTAGCTTGCATCTGTTAGATATACCTACGTCACCAAATGCTAACCCTTACAGCACGTTGTACATAAATGACCAAGAGATCATCTAACTCTTATCCGAGTACAATTCACTTAAATTAACTAAACCATAGTCAGCCAGGAAACTTCAGTCAACAAAATATAATAAGATAGATTAATTTAAAAAAAAAAAAAACACATCCATTACTTATGCCTCTGGTTTTCTAAGTGATTGTCGACTCTTTGAAGCGCATGCATGATCTCTTGTTCGTCCTTTTCTGTTCTATTTCTTCACACTTCCGTACTCCCTTCTATCTCTTAGAAATCTGCTTACCTCTTTAATATTATGATCGCGTTTGACGTGGCAGGTGAAGATCCTTACAAAGTGCCGTTCACTGTTTTCATCGTTATCAGAAATTCATTAGAGGCTGACACATTGGTCAACGTTTTTTCATTGTGTTTACGAGTAATTATTTAAAATTGTGGCCACTCTGAGGTCAGTTCTCTTAATCATAAATGTCTCCCAAATATAATTCTCTCTATACTTTCTGGTGAGTGAAGAATGTATATGAGGGATCCTTTTAATCTAATGTGTTATTCATTCTTCACCATTTTCAAAATACATATGGGTTGATTGTTAATAGTACTTTTAAGCAATATTCAATGATTTCAATGGTTCGGGATAATGGGATTGAGGAGTTACAAGAAGCTTACAAGTGGGTCCGCTGGTTATGCAGAGCATGTTGATCATTTTTTTTTTTAAATTGAATTCAATTCAGTACAAATAAATTTATAAATAAAAACTATAACTTGAACGTAACATGTGCTCCACATTTTGGTTAATGTTTTATGTTTTATTACGATCAAACACCATTTTTCAAAAATTAAAGCTTTGCATTGCAGCAGACTGTAGCTACTTTCAGGCGGCAGCTTGTGGTCTTGTTCTTAACTTGAATCGACAATGGCAATAAGGTGAATTGTATGTTTTTCGAAAATAAATTCCAGATTATAATGATTAGGCTAAGGAAAAAAGTGTTTGATAAGGAAGAAGTCTAGACGTCTAGCAACAAATGATATCTTTTGTGTGGGGTAGGCAAGGTATTATTTTAGTTTTTTACTTACAAAAATTTAAATTAAATATATTTTTCAATTTATATGTAAGGAATGATTTGTTTTGGGTTAATAATAATAGACTCAAACTTACTTTAACTAAATAAAATGTTAACATTCTTAATAGAATGATAAGCAATGTAGTACTTATTATTTTATTTATTTTTAACAACAAACCTACTGTATATATTTCAAATTGTCAATCAATGTAATAAAAATAATTGAAATTACCAATGAATGTAATAAAATTTATATATATATTAATAATATTTAATAGAGGATGTGAACCAAAATTGTAAAGTTATTATTATCTATAAATAAAAATGGTTTATTTTCCTTCATTGAATTCCCTTCAAAATAAAAATAGACATGTGTATTGGAAAAACAGATGAATTGAGTAGGTTATCACATAAACACATGTCATATCCATTATCAAAATTTGGTGTTGACATCAACGTTAAACATAGTGTATTATTTGTCAAAGGTATATAGCATGTAGCTTGTGAAGGTTGTGCTTTAAAAAATACAAAAGATAAGGAGTCGCCCATAAGGTAAACTATGGAGAACCAATCTTCATAAGGTATATTTCTTAATTTAGTACTGTTGACAATATTGTCACATTCCACCAAGGGGCGAAAAAAACTAAAACTTTGTATGATATTTGTTTGGTTGAAAGTTTTTATTTGTTTATAAGTTAGAGCAATTTTGAATTCCCTATCGCTCCCTGGTGGACAAAATGAAAAGAAAAGATTTTTGGGCCCGAAGCACTTCAAATCATCACTTCAGGCGAGATGTTTGTCGAGAAAGCAAAAGAAACGCCTCGCACCCGAAGCATTCCCAGCAGCTACTTCAGGTGAAAATTTTGCGAAGCGGCATCCAAGTAACTTCGTCGAAGAAGAAAAGATAGCCCGAATCAGCTAAGGCAAAGAAAATACTTCAGGCCCGAAGTATTTCTAAAATCCACTTTGGCCAGATTTCTCCCGAAGCAGTAGAGGTCAAGAAAATGTTTCGGCCGAAAATCCCCCGAACCGCCTTTTCAAAAGAAGATCAGCCCGAAGTGTTCATCTCAACCCATCAGCGAAGCAGTTTTGTCAACAAAGCAGTGAAGGATATAGGACGATTGGCTTCAGCACTTCACACCCCCGAGGTAGTTTTGCGAAGCAAAAATCAGAGAGGCACTTCCAGGAAAGCTTCCTAAGTTGGCCATTTTTCTCGAGGCAGTCAGAGGGCCTCATAAATGCATATTTTCTTGCCCGATAATCCCGTTGCTCATTTTTGGCAATTGGATGCGAAGTATCAGTTCAAGAAGGAGAGCCCAGCAAGCATGGCTGCCACTTGAGCACCGCACCTACAATCTGAGGACACCTAGGTGGCTCATTTAATGAATCTTTCCCCGGTTGACTCGGTCACCATTACCAGTTTTGGTAGCCGATTTGAGAAGTCATCTGCAGCAGCAACAAGGAGCCGTTTCTCAGGGCCCGAGGGTGTACTCTATCAATTTTGTAATAATGATTTAGAGGGTCGGGTCCTCTATAAAAACCCAGGCTTTGCAATGTAAAAGGGGGGAACTTTCTGCTAGAAAGCTACTATAACTTGATGTCCTGTGTCTAATACTAAAGATTTTTGTACTTCATTTCTCTCTTTTATGCTGCCTTCTGTGCTTAATTATTTTTTCTATTTGCATTCGTATACTGAGACTTTGAATCCTGAATCCGATGTGCGATTGGGAATTGTACCCTAAAATTTGACCTGAAGGATACATAGGAGAGGAAAAATGCTTTGTCATTTTCTTTTATACTGCCTAGTGGATCGAGGTTTCTGTTATTCCCTCTTCTTAATCGTTGTTACTCTAAACCCTGAATTCCAGCGAGAGAGAGAGGAGAACCCTGCGAAACCGTCTAGACGATACATAGGAAGTTCGACACTTCGTTTATTTTTTTTGTTCTTGGTGTTTTTTGCTGCTATTTGAGTTATTAGTGAGTGATCGTGCTTCCTGTTCTTCCCCACCTTAAATAATCAATCTCTAACCCTTATCCTTTTTTATTTCTTTCTCTAACCCGAACTCCTTTTATTTCTTTCTTGCACTCTTATCTCAAACCCCAAAAGTAGATTAGTATAGGAGCCGGAATTTCTTGAGATATTGGCACAAGGGGCATCTCTTCCTCTCGGCCTTTTAATGTTGGTCGCAGTTCCAGGGTGCACAAACCCACCAAAAGTCCTTTCCTATGCGAATTTGATGACCAATAGTTTTTGGCATGCCCGATGGGACCTGAGGTCCCATATTTGAGAAAATTCCTAGCCCGTCTTCATCAGATCCAGTAGTTCTAACAAAATTTTTGGTGAGATCCAGTCAGTCTCATCTTCTGAATAGTAGTGAGAATCGTTGCCCTCATTACCAAAAGACTCCTAGCATATGGCGACTCTGTTTTACCCGAGAATCTTCAAGTCGTAAAGACTAGTACTAAAGCCTGTGCCTTCATGCAAACAAGATGGAGAGTTAGGAATAGAGGAGAGGAAACCGATTTCTTTGAACTCGATATCGACGCCTTTGGGGAATGCTCTAGGTTAGTTACCCTTGAATATCTCTTACGCGGGACATCCTCACAAGAGGCTGCTATTGACGAGCAAGGCCTAACTTCTGATAGCACAGCAGCCAGTTTTCCTCTGAATCCTCCCAACTCACCAAAGCATCCTACTGCCTCTGTTCCCTTTGGCCTTCTGACAAGCAACCTAAGAGGGACTTTGAGGACTTCTGTTCCATAGAACCCAGGCACAAATATGGCACAAAAAAAACAACAACAACAACAGTAGCAACCATCGCCCAAATTATTTCCAGCATGGAATTCTTTGTCACCGTTGAATCTTGCGAGCCAAGGGCAAGTTCTGCCTGTGGCAATCAAAAATCTCCCAACATTTGAAAGAACCGAAAAGACTGCTCTGGAGCATATCCAGGACATCATTTCCCTGGCAGCAATCCACAATATCACAAAAGAGCGAGTGATGGTGAAGCTCCTGGTTCTCTCCCTTAGAGGAAAGCTCCTCTATTGGTACAAATCTCTACCACCCAGCACTATTATGGGATGGGACCAGTTAGCTTGGAAGTTGATGCAAGGTTTCAACGAGTTTGCTGATCCAACTTCTCTTCTGCAGCAATTCACTTCAATCCAAAGACATCCACAAGAAGAGATTGCAGCCTTTTTAATGTTAGGTTCACCTGAACCTGGCAAAGGGTCCTAGTTGGACTTTTCCTAACTGATGAAGCCGCAGTGTACTACTTCCTTCGTGCCTTCAATCCTTATATTGGCCTTATGATAAGGTACTCCAATGTCAATACCTTTCCAAAGTTGTATGGGTTAGCCAAGAAAGCAGAAACGAACCTCATAGCCATAGGCAAACTCCCTCAGAGAATGCCAATGCCCATACTCCACGAGTTATTTCAAGCCCAATATGTGAGCGTAGTCACTCCACAGATTTTTGCAATCCCTGCATATCCGATCTCATCTTGGAACCCGAATCCTATTATGTCGCAGATCACAACTCCATAGATGCATTTCCCTACACTTTCAACTATGCCACCCACTATCACTCCAACATTTCCAATGTTGCCAGCACCCCTCCAACATCTTGCCCTACCTCCGATACCGACCATGGCTTTTTTACCATCAGTTCCCAAGGCTGATGATATGCAAGCCAAGATATTGCAAGAAATGCAATCGTTAAATGCCACAGTATAGACCTTGTCCAACAACATGACCATTTTCAAGAAGAAGCAAGCACAACAAGAATTTCTACCAAGAAGGTCTTATCCCACGCCTGCACTTACCAAAGATCAAGCGGTCCATCAAGGAAAAGCTTTGGCAAGAAATGCTACGATAGAAGAAGTCCCAAGCACTTCCGATCATATATACTGGTGCTCTACATGTAATGATCCTCATGAGGAAAATACATGCATGTTGCATCAACACTACGTGCAGACGCTAACAAGTAGCAGTCAAGGCGGTCAAGTCAATGTCATCAGACAATTGGATCAGAACTTGTCAATCGACGAGGAAGAGCTAGTCACAGTCGTTACCAGGGGAGGTAAAAGGTCGATAGAGGTGGATGCTACTCAGATGGCTCCTTTGAAGGTACATGATCAATTTGAAAAAGGACAACCATCCTCTTTGACCTCGAGTGAAGCTCCTCTGCCAGCTCCAATCAAGGAAAAGGCCCAAAAGGCCACTATCGAACCACCTCAGGTGGAGACCAAAAAATAGGCTAAGGAGAAGCTCAAGTTTCCCTCGCTCACCAAGCGACAAAGGGTTGAAGCAACAGAGCAATATCGCACCAAGTACGAACCAAGAAAGGAACCTAAGGTGAATAGCTCCCCAGCCTACAACATTATAGAAGAATTGAAGAGAATTCCAGCCAAAATCAGTCTGTATGATGCTCTGCAACTTCCTGGACAAGTGGACCTGTTGCAAGAATCCTTTAAGAAGATTAATACAAGGAAGGCAGAGCCACCCACCCTGGTGCAAACCTTGTCTACGTCCATCGTGGGGAAAAATAGACCACCACCATTCTACTTATCCTTACAAATGGAAGGGTATATCGTGCATAACTGTATGATATATTTTGGAGCAGTGACGACAGTAATGTCGAAGGCAGTATGCGAAGAAATATGCATGGAGTACAGACGAAGCAGTCACAGAGTCCTCCAGTTGGATGGTACCCAAGTGAATACTAGGTGTCATCAAAGATATTCCTATTCAGCTACATAAGACACCTCAAATCTTAGTCATACAAGAGGTGGTAGTCATGGACCTTGAGCCTTACTTCAACATGTGCCTGTCAAGGGAATTCACGGAAAAGCTGGGTGGATATCTATCCATGGAATACACTCATCTGGAGATCCCCTTCAAAGGGAAGAAGGTGAAGATCTATAATGAAAATCCTTCTATGTTCTTGGTTGAGAAGATGTCCGAAGAGGAAAGCGGTGGCCCTATGCATACGATCGTAGAGGAACTAGAGCACATGGATTTGGTCTAGGAATCCCTCGCACAGTTGTGTTATGAAGATGAATTTTCATTGGCAGATTTCAATGCCATGATAGATATTGAGGTGGGGTGCTACACCATCGCCAAGTCCAAGAAACTAGCTAAAGTGGAAGGAAAGGTTTCTGCTTGATAAGGACTATGGAAATTGTTCTTCAACGGTTCTCAATGCAAAAATTGTTCTTTGTCTGGTGAGAAAAAGGAATATTACTACCGATTGACATGGAGCTGCACCAACAATGTAGCAGAATATGAAGCCTTGTGCTTGGGACTCAAGAAAGCTAACAAGTTAGGCATAAGGCATCTTCAAATATTTAGAGATTCTGAACTAGTTTGCAACCAGGTCACCAACATATGCTCTTCAAAGAAACACTATCTTAAATCATACCGCAATAGGGTATGGGACCTGTTTGACCAGTTTGAATCTCTCAATCTATAGTTTGTTTCACGAGAAAAGAATCGACATGCAAACATCTTAGCATCCATCGTAGCCCGATATTCTCCAGTGGATGATATGGTGCATAAGCCGAAGGCTGTAAGGATGATCTATAGACCCTCTGTACCTGACAGAGATTTACATTGGCAATTTTTTGACAACGATGAGCAGATCGTCAATTTCATGATCCAAGAAGCCACTACAATCGAAGACCAAAGCCCAGATGAAGAAGAATATGAAGGATTGGTCCAGTTGAAGAACAACCACATTCCTAAGGGATTGATCATGCTTGAGAGCCTTTTTGATCAAAATGATCGATCACTCTCCTATAGGATTCAGATCAGTGTGCAGCAATATCAAGATTTAGAACTGGAACCTGGGAAAGTAATAAAGGTCGAGGCTGATTATACTTCAAAATAAAAAGATCAGATTCGATGTTTATGTAAGAGGTGCCCAGATATTGTGGCTTGGTCTTATCATGACCTCAAAGGATATGATCGGTATCTGATCCAACATACAATCGAATTACAAGAAGGGGCCAAACCTTTCCGACAGAAGCAAAGGCCGGTCAATCCAAATATCGAGGTCCTGATGAGGGCCGAACTACTAAAGATGCTCGAAGCAAAGATCATTTATCCCATCAAGCATTCTTCCTAGGTAGTGAATTTTGCCCCTATCAAAAAAAATAATGGAGACATCTGGTTATGCGTGGACTTTCGCAACCTGAATCATGCTTCCCTTAAGGACCACTATTGTCTCCCATAGATCGATCAGATCTTGTATTCGGTGGCTGGAGCTCAACGATTCTCCCTGCTTGATGGTTTCTTCGGATATAATCAGATCTGGGTCAGGGACGAAGATCAGCATAAGACCGTATTCACAACCAAGTGGGGCACATTCGCCTACCAGTGAATGCCTTTTGGCCTCTCGAATGCGAGAGCTACTTTCCAGAGGGCAATGGACCTAGCTTTTGGTGAGCTTCTGAACAAGGTTATCATTATCTATTTGGATGACATGTCCGTATTCTCTTAAAATAAAGAAAACCACCCAGAACATCTTCAACAAATTTTTGAAAAATGCCAAGAATTTGGCATCTCAATCAATCTAAAAAAGTCTATCTTCGCAGTCAGTGAAGGAAAGCTACTGGGACATGCAATATCAGAAAAGGGTCTTGTCATGGATCCTGACGGAGGTGAAGCCCTGATGAAGCTCTCAATCCCAGAAAATAAAAAGGGCCTTCAATATTTCTTTGGTTATATTAACTTCGTAAGGAAGTTCGTCCTAGACTTTGCCCAAGTCATTAAGAGGATGTCTGAGCTTTTAAAGGACACATAATTCATCTGGATAGAAGAAAGGAGAAAAGCGTTCAAAGAAATCAAGGCTCGAATTGTTCAGGCATCGGTCTTAATCAACCCTGACTACAATCGAGATTTTATCCTATATGCAATAGGAGAACCTGAAAGCTACACAGCGGTCTTAACGCAAAATGGGGAAGATGGAGAGGAATGTCCCATCGCGTTCCTTAGCCAGATAATCAACCCCCATGAAGAAAAGTACAATTGCATCAAGCGTCAAGTGCATACAGTAATGAAGTCTCTCAAAAAATTCAAACAATTCATTTCTTAGAGCCAAACCATAGTCTTCGTCATTCACCCCGACGTGCATAGTTTCATTATTCAAGGGGAACTGGGAAGCAAGAGAGCTGATTGGGTAAGAAAAATCCAAGAGTTTGATATTGAGATCAAGCCCACCAAGTTGGTTCACGGCCACGCATTATGTTAAGAGTTGGCGAAGAATGCAACGGCCGAAATAACAGACTATAAGTCGGACGACTTGTCAACAGGAGAATGCCTTGCTAATCAAGAAGAGGCTGAGAAATATTGGGTCGATGAGATAGTGGAATATTTCAACACCGAAAGATGCCCCTCGCATCTGAATGCTTCACAACGAAGACATTTCAAGATGCGGTCCGCCCGATACACTATGCACCCAAAAGGCCTATTTTTTAGGAACATTGACAACGTCCTCCTCAGATGCATAAAAGATGATGACAAGAGGAGAATCCTAGGCGAATTTCATTCAGGACTATCTGGAGGACACTTTGCTAGAAGGGTGATGGCACTAAAAATAATCAAGGTGGGTTACTATTGGCCCACCCTCTTTGCCGATGCCTTCTCCATTTGCCAAAGGTGCGAGCAATGCCAGAGAATCATCGACCGAAGCAGAAATGCTTCAATGCCACTTCGACCAATACAAGTGGAGGCCCCCTTTCAGTAATGGGGACTGGATTTTGTAGGAGCCATATCACCAAACTCCTTCACTGGGCACAAATTCATTTTGACTACAACGGATTATTTCACCAGGTGGATCGAGGCAATCCCTACAAAACATGCCGATCAAGATACTGTTGTCGCATTCTTGGGAGGATTGATTACTTGCTTCGGTATCCTCAAAGAAATTATTACAGATAACAGTCCTAGTTTCATAGGTGCAAAAATCAATGAGTTCCTATATAAGTATGGGATATATCACAAGGTATCTTCCAACTATTACCCTCAAGGAAATGGATTGGCACAATCCACCCCCTGTTGAGGATATTGAGAAAGTTGATCGATCAAAACAAAAGAACTTGGCACCTCCTTCTGGATCGGGCCTTGTGTGCCAATCATGTTTTTGTTAAGAGGTCAATTAAGACTTTGCCTTATGCTCTGGTCTATGGTAAGGAGGCCATCCTACCCACTCACCTCGAGATCCCTACATTATAGTTGCTAGAAGAAGATGAAGCCAACCCGATGGAGGAACGCCTGGTCCAACTACTACAACTAGAAGAGGAAAGTGAAAGGGCCTACCAGAACTTTGCACGACATGCTGAGGTCACTTGAGAATGGTTCAAAAGGAAATCATCCGATCGCACATTCAAAGTAGGAGACCTGGTATGGAGGTGGGATTCATGGAAGGCCAAGCCTGGGAATCATGACAAAATGGATGCATTCTCGGACGGACCATTTGAAATAGTAAAAGTGAATTTGGCCAATTATTTCATCCTAAAAGATGTGAATGGCCAAGTTTTACCAATCTCAGTCAATGGTCTTCACTTGAAGATCTTCAATCGCTGAGATATGTATACTCCAAAAACAAAAAATCTCTTGTATGTATTTTGTATATATGATTTCAATGCTTTGTATATATTCTGTTCAAAAGATCATGAAGATCAAGTGCTACTTCAACCACAAAATCTAGATTCCTAGATTTGGCTTCACAAAGCATGATCGAAATCACCTTCGGGGGGTTTCGGGCCGAAGTAGCCGACGAAAGGAAGTTCGTCACAAAGCAGTTCATCCACGTAGAACTGAACCACATGCGAATCAAAGACATGGAAAATTCTTCGCTAAAGCAATGTGCCGAAGGTGTTGTCCGAAGCAGTTCTTGGCAAGGCCATCCTCGATGAAATGGATCTTGGTCAGTGGTATTCATAATCCAAAGCGACAATGTGGCAAATAACTTCAGGCCCAAAATGAAGAAAATCAGTCCGAAGAAGCACTTCGCGACGAAGTATTTCTTTTGCCATTTCTATATCACCGAACCGCGCATGCAAGGTGGACATGTTTAGGATTTGCCTTGGGGAACATGCCTATAGCAGCCTCAAAAGGGGGCTGAAGAAGATGAAATCAATGCGAAAGAAATGACACTCCTCCCAAGACAGTTTGTTAACCAAAAAGCCATGCCAGGGTTCCAAGTGGCAGCGATCCACGCACTAGATACAAAATCAAACTGTCAAATTGCATGGCCACATGTACGACACCGCTGTATAGCCAATCAAATGTCTCAATAACACTTTCAGGCTAGGCCAGCAAAGTAATTATGATGGTTGCAATAAATGTCGGAGGTTGCCCTTCGAAGCTATAAAATGCAAATGCTCGTTAAGAACAAACCATTTGCAAGTGTGAGGGTCGAGTCTGCATTCTATCACCTCGAAGAACTTCTACATCAAGGACTCCACTATTCACCATGATTACCCAATCATTTATTTTGTGGTTCTGAACTCTTCTACACTACAAGTTATTCTGCTGCAATCGTTCACAATGGGAACTGAATGACGAAGGAACCCCACACGGAAGGGAAAAGAACCAGAAGCGATGACTCCAGAGAAGGCGAGAGCCACGAAAGAAAATAAACAGACACCTAGAAGGGTCAATCCTCCCCTACACATAGTAAAACATGTGATGGAAGGAAGGGAAGAGTCCGACAACGAGCCCAGTATAGAACCACCTGTCGATAAGTGGGCGAAAATTAGAGACCCAAAGCTCTCAAAAACTGTGGTCGAGCTTCAGTACACCATCGACTTCATGAAGAGTAGGCTCTCAGTAGAGAACAAGAGGACCATGGCATATTATTCCCACATATACTGGTATCTAGTCCTTCCTACACATCACTGCCCTGAGTTCATATACGCCATTGCTCAGAACTATCAACCACAAACCAGGCAGGTGTTGGACGCCTCGGGTAAAAAATTGTTTTCCATTCTGAAGGAGGATGTGCAAACAATGTTCGCACTATAGCAAAAGCCACCAAAAGGCTATACCGTTCGTTGTGTTAGCCTGAGCAAACAAATGGATAAGTTCACTGCTAATCCCTTCATTTTGAGATTTTTGCATGAAAATCTCAAAAGCGGACTCCCTTCCAACAAGCGACCCCAGATGCCCCTGCCCTTGGAGGCATTTAAGAACACAAACATATTCTCTATCATTACATGGGTAGGGAGCTTGTCAAGTTATACTTTGGTATGCCCATGGCAGGTTTCGCTAGCTAAATGCATTTGTAGAGGAGAGTTCTATGCCCCCGACGCTTCATAGCCGAACACCAACCCAGTTTTCTTCAATTGGGAAAAATGGGTGGCCCAAAATTTGCATATGCGGTTGTCATCCATAAAGGATGCTAGCAAGGAGATGTACTTCCAGCCCTGTTCCTTCTTGGTTTGGCTCTTCTTCTTTCATGTACATAAAGCCCTCCCCCATTGTGATGTTTCACCAGTTGACAAGGATGGAATCCCTTTGCCTGTATATCAATGGACCCGACTCTTGCTGAGGTCGGAGTCCTATTACCCTTTCAATCAGCATTTTTTGGGACCTGCAATGTACATTCTGATAGGGTCTAGCCCTCGGGTGCCTCTTGGCCTTAGAAATAAAGTGGTACTGGAGATAAAATGGGATGTGTTTCAATTGACGCAAGGGCTTGTGATCCGTATTTTTGGCTTCACAGGGAAGCCCTTCTTGCTACATTTTTTCCCTTCAAAATACCAATTTGCCCTAGAATTTTCTCAATAAAGTGACACGACCGATGAAACTTATGGTCACGGGAAGAAGTGGGCACACACCTACGATTTCCCTTTCAAGATGGGGGTAATCGAAGTTTTTTCCTTGAAGCGAAACATATACCTAGAGGAGAAGCTCACTGATTTTGGTCTGCTCCAAATACCATAGAGGTGGCTTTATGACCCGTTGGGGGTGATGAGAGATCATTTGAAAAGCAAAAACTTCCATGTCTGTCCTCGCCCCAAAGTTTTGGAGCAGAGAAATAACCCCAATGGTATGAACCTAGAGTGGCACTTAGAGGAGATGAGGACGTTGCCTCCTTGGCATGACTTCTATCCTATGGAGGTCAAATTTGACCCAAACCAGTACCCATTCCCAACTCCCAACTCCACTTTCTGGAAAAAGGCAAAGGACGATTTAAAAGAGGAGTTGAAGGACTGGGACGAGGAGCAGTTAAGAGAATGGTGGATTATGAGAGTCCATCGCCGAAAGATGAATTCTTACGGGCTTCTAAAAATGGACAGGGAATTCATAATTATGTATTAGACCAATATTGGATCTTGGAAACCCTTGTCCTTCACCAATTTTGGTCCACTGGCCACTCCAAGTTCAGTTGAAGGCCCCAGGAAGACTGATAATGTCCCCAAGGAAAGAACAGTCAGGGCCATGCCAAAAGCTTTATTACAAGGCCCATCCAGATATCTGGAGACAACGATAGAGGAATTAGAGCAACTCCTCGAGAGGAGGAAAAAAAAGGAGCGGGAACCTACACAGGAACCCCCGAACTTCCTAAAGCGACTACATACAGGCGATCTGAGCGCTCCTACTAAAAGATCAGTATCGGGATCGACAGAAGCAAATGATAGAGAAACTCCACCAAGTCCTGAAGCGATCCCAAATGTAGATGTCATCAACATGGAGGAACTCATGGAAGTCATAGAAGTTGAGGGTACAGAGGCCCAACAGGAACAAATGCCAATCACCCAAGAGATCACCATGGTCGCTCTGCCAGGAGGGCACATAGGTATGTTTTCTTCATCCTATGCTCTAGTTGCTCGTAATTCTACCCCAATCTTGGCCAAAAGCTCTCACCAGTCCACTCTACCTCCATAAGGTTAGTCACCTTCTCATGCCATGTCCCTAACTACTCCCCCCGATTCTTTCAGCCAGGACAAACCCTTCCAAGTTACTTCATCCAACCACACCGCAAATCCTCCAGTCGTCAACCAGGGTGAAGCTAACAGTCCAGTACTGAACCTCGAGGCTCATCCCTTTATTGTACATAATGTGCTCCCCCTCGCTGAAGCCCCCATCACCCCTGTTGCCAAACCTTTGGGTGAAGCTATCCCTTTCAACTCCCTATATTTGTTTAACCCCTCGGCTATAGACCCAACCACATTCAAATCCGAGCTGTCCTTAATATGGGAGTCCCCCTTGGCCAAAATACTCCTCCAAGACTGACATAACACAGAGAAAATGTTGAAAGAGGCAAGAAAGAAGAGAGTGTGCTCGCTCGCTCAAGTTGAGAAATGTGTCGTCTTCGATTTCGAGGCAAGAAAATTGCATAAAGTAAAGAAGATACCCAAATTCAAGAAGCCCCTAGATGAAATGACTCCAACGGACTATGAATATCAGGACAAAGAGAAGGACCTTGAGCATCTAAACGCAGACAAAGAATCTGCCTCTATGCAAATTGGAATTGAGACCTTCAAGGTGCATGCCAACATTGCAAACAAGTGCAGGTTTGAATTCGAGAGTGCTAACATCCATCAGGAGGAGGAGCTAACAAGGACTCGATCCAAATTGGTAGAGGCCGAAGAATAGTGCAAGCTAATGCGAAAAGAGACACATGCCCTAACAGCTGGAGTGCACAGCTGAGAATCAGGCATAAAGGTAGGTCAAAAATGATTTGAGGGCCAAGGAGCTTGAAAGTAGAATCTTGCAGGCTCAGATCTAGCTGCATGAGAAGGAAAGCCTAGGGCTATTTGATAGGAGCAAAATCAAAGAGATTCATTCACATCTGCTTAGGAGTTTCAGGTCTCGGGCTGCCAGTGCTCTTTCAGTTTTAGTCTACACCATAGAGGCCCAGGTTGCCGCCATCGAAGGAGGGCCAATCATCGAGGAAGTCATTCAGAATGTCAGAGCCCGACTCAAGCTGGCCCTCAAGATCCAAGGCACAAGGTATCAATATTTGAAGCTTGCAGCGATGAGTCGGACGACAAGGGATTGGTCAGCAGCCCAGACCATAGTTCGTGCCTTCTTCTCTATAGCCAAGAAAGCTCAAAAGGCAAAAATCCTACTGGATGCATTCAAAAGCGAGAGGCGCACGTCAATGGGATACTTTGAGGACCTCTTCTCATTAGGCTTCTTGAGCTTCACAGATAATTATGGAAAGCCCTCAGCCAAGGAAGAAATCATGCTGAAGTGGCAGTAGTTTGAAGACAACATCTCAGAGATAGACGAGTGGGCCAAACCTATAACAGAGAAGCAGGGTACTGATTATATACTGAAATACTATAGAATCACCGCTTCCCTGAATGATCTGCATACTAGGTCCCAACATATAGAAATTGGGCAGATCAATAGGTTCTGCACTTTGGTCAGGTCCTTGGAGAATCAAGATCTATTCACGAAAAGTGTCTGGTCTCAGGTTCATCGAACCTTGAAGAACATCCGAGTTCGCCTAGCCCCACTACCAAATTTTAGGACATAGCAGAAGCAATGATAGTGGGAGAAGAAGCAGTAGCAGAAGATGAGGAGAAAGAGGAGAGGGAAGATGAAGGACAAGCTGTCAAAACATCCCTAGAAAAAGAACAAGGAGAAGGATATGGAGGTAACTCTGACCCAATGGATGAAAGCTGAGGGCTCTGTCATCGAGACGAGCTCGTTGCCCCATGAGCCACCAAGAATGTTGACAATATTCTCACATTCCACCAAGAGCCAAAAAAAATTAAAACTTTGTATGATATTTGTTTGGTTGAATGTTTTTCTTTGTTTATAAGTTAGAGCAATTTTGATTTCCCTATCGCCCCCTGGTGGACAAAATGAAAAGAAAAGAGTTTCGGTCCTAAAGCGTTTCAAATCATCATTTCGGGCGAGAAGTTTTTTGAGAAAGAAAAATAAATGCTTCGCACCCGAAGCATTCCTAGTAGCTACTTCGGGTGAAAATTTCACGAAGCGGCATCCAAGTAACTTCGTCGAAGAAGAAAATATAGGTTGAATCAGCTAAGGCAATGAAAATACTTCGGGCCCAAAGTATTTCTAAAATCCACTTCAGCCAGATTTCTCCTAAAGTAGTAGAGGTCGAGAAAATGTTTTGGCCAAAATCCCTTGAACCGCATTTTCAAAAGAAGATCGGCCCAAAGTGTTCAACTCAACCCATCAGTGAAGCAATTTTGTCAGCAAAGCAGCGAAAATCGGCTTCGACACTCCATGCCCCCAAAGTAGTTTTATGAAGCAAAAATCAGCGAGGTGCTTCCAAGAACGCTTCCCGAGTTGGGCATTTTTCTCGAGGTAGTCAGAGAGCTTCATAAATGCATATTTTCTTGCTCGATAAGCCCGTTGCTCATTTTTGGCAATTGGATGCGTAGTATCAGTCCAAGAAGGTGAGCCCGGCAAGCATGGCCACCACTTGAGCATCGCACTTGTAATCTGAGGACACCTAGGTGGATCATTTAATGCATATTTCCTTGGTTGACTCAGTCACCATTACCAGTTTTGGTAGCCAATTTGAGAAGTCATCCGCAACAGCAACGAGGAGAAGTTTCTCAGGGCTCGAGGGTGTACTTCATTGATTTTGTAATAATGATTTAGAGGGTTAGGTTCTCTATAAAAACCAAGGCTTTGCAATGTAAAAGGGGGGGAAATTTCTGCTAGAAAGCTGCTGTAACTTGATGTCCTGCGTCTAATACTAAAAATTTTTGTACTACATTTCTCTCTTTTATGCTACCTTTTGTGCTTAATTCTTTTTTCTGTTTGCACTCGTATACTGAGACTCTGAATCCTGAATCCGGTGTGCGATTCAGAACTGTACCCTAAAATTTGCCCTGAAGGATACATAGGAGAGGAAAAATGATTTGTCATTTTTTTTTATGCTGCCTGGTGGATCGAGGTTTCTGTTCTTCCCTCTTCTTAATCGCTGTTACTCTGAACCCTGAATTCCAATGAGAGAGAAAGGAGAACCCTGCGAACCCATCCAGAGGATACATAGGAAGTTTGGCACTTCGTTTCTTTCGTCTGTTCTTGGTGTTTTTTGTTGCTATTTGAGTTATTAGTGAGTGATCGTGCTTCCTATTCTTCCCCACCTTAAATCATCAATCTCTAACCCTTATCCTTTCTTATTTCTTTATGTAACCTGAACTCCTTTTATTTCTTTCTTGCACTCTTATCTCAAACCCCAAAAGTAGATTAGTATAGGAGCCGGCCTTTCTTCGGAGATTGGCATGAGGGGCATCAGGTTAGAGAAAGAAATAAAAAAGGATAAGGGTTAGAGATTGATGATTTAAGGGGGGAAATTTCTGCTAGAAAGCTACTGTAACTTGATGTCCTACGTCTAATACTAAAGATTTTTATGTTCCATTTCTCTATTTTATGCTACCTTCTATTCTTAATTCTTTTGTCTGTTCGCACTCGTATACTGAGACTTTGAATCTTTAATCTGGTGTGCGATTAGGAACTGTACCCTAAAATTTGCCCTGAAGGATACATAGGACAGGAAAAATGCTTTGTCGTTTTCTTTTATGCTACCTGGTGGATCGAGGTTTCTGTTATTCCCTCTTCTTAATCGTTGTTACTCTGAACCCTAAATTCCAGTGAGAGAGAGAGGAGAACCCTGCGAACCCATCCAGAGGATACATAAGAAGTTTGGCACTTCATTTCTTTTGTTTGTTATTGGTGTTTTTTGCTGCTATTTGAATTATTAGTGAGTGATCGTGCTTCCTGTTCTTCCCCACCTTAAATCATCAATCTCTAACCCTTATCTTTTTTTATTTCTTTCTCTAACCCGAACTCCTTTTTTTTCTTTCCTGCACTCTTATCTCAAACCCCAAAAGTAGATTAGTATAAGAGCCGGCCTTTCTTCAGAGATTAGCACGAGGGGCATCTCTTCCTCTCGATATTTCAATGTTGGTCACAGGTCTAGGGCACGCAAACCCACCAAAAGTCCTTTCTTATGCAGATTTGATGACCAACTGATGAATCCACGACGTACTACTTCCTTCGGGCCTTCAATCTTGATATCAGCCTTATGATAAGGTACTCCAATGTCAATACCTTTCCAGATTTGTATGGGTTATCCAAGAAAGCAAAAACGAACCTCATGCCACCAGGGGGATTTGGTAGCTATAAAATGCAAATGCTCGTTAAGAACAAACCATTTGCAAGTGTGAGGGTCGAGTCTGCATTCTGTCACCTTAGAGAACTTCTACATCAAGGACTCTATTGTTCATCGTGATTACCCGATACTTTGTTTTGTAGTGCTGAACTCTTGTACACTACAAGTTATTCTGCTGCAATCATTCACAATGGGAACTAAACGATAGAGGAACCCCACACGGAAGGGAAAGGAACCAGAAGCGACAACTCCAGAGAAGGTGAGAGCCATGGAAGAAAATAAATAGACACCCAAAATGGTCAATCCTCCCCCACGCATAGAAAAACATGTGAGGAAGGAAGGGAAGAGTCCGACGATAAGCCCAGTATAGAACCACCTGTCGATAAGTGGGAAAAAATCAAAGACCCAAAGCTCTCAAAAACTATGGCCAAGCTCTAGTACACCATCGACTTCATGAAGAGCAGGCTATCAACGAAGAAAAAGAGGGCTACAATGTATTATTCCCACATATACTGGTATCTGGTCCTTCCTACACATCACTGCCCTGAGCTCATATACGCCATTGCTCAGAACTATCAACCGCAAACTAGGCAGGTGTTGGACGCCTCGGGTAAAAAATTGTTTTCCATTTTGAAGGAGGATGTGCAAGCAGCATTCACACCACAGCAAAAGCCACCAAAATGCTATACTATTTGCTGTGTTAGCCTAAGCAAACAAACAGATAAGTTCACTGCCAATCCCTTCATTTTGAGATTTTTGCATGAAAATCTCAAAATTAGACTCCCTTTCGACAAGCGACCCCAGATGCCCTTGCCCCTGGAGGCCTTTAAGAACATAGATATATTCTCTATCATTGCATGGGTATGTAGCTTGTCAAGCGATACTTTGGTATGCCCATGGTAGGTATCGCTAGCTGAATGCATTTGCAAAGGAGAGTTCTATGTCCCCGACACTTCACGACCGAAAACCAACCCATTTTTCTTTGATTGGGCAAAATGGGTGGCCCAAAATTTGCATATGCAATTGTCATCCATAAAGTATGCTACCAAGGAGCCATACTTCCAGCCCTGTTCCTTCTTGGTTTGGCTCTTCTTCTTTCATGTACACAAAGCCCTCCCCCATTGTGATGTTTCACCAGTTGACAAGGATGGAATCCCTTTGCCTGTATATCAATGGACCCGAATCTTGCTAAGGTCGGAGTCCTATTACCCTTTCAATTAGCAACTTTTGGGACCTACAATGTACATTTTGATAGGGTCTAGCCCTCAGGTGCCTCTCAGCCTTAGAAATAAAGTGGTACTAGAGAGAAAAGGGGATGTGTTTCAATTGACGCAAGGGCTTGTGATCCGCATTTTCGGCTTCACAAGGAAGCCCTTCTTGCTACCTTTTTTCCCTTTGAAATACCAATTTTCCCTATAAGTTGCTCAAAAAAGTGACGCAATCGACGAAACTTATGGTCACGGGTGGAAGTGGGCACACACCTGCGATTTCCCTTTCAAGATGGGGGTAATCAAAGTTTTTGCCTTGAAGCAGAACATATACCTGGAGGAGAACCTCGTTGATTTTGGTTTGCTCCAAATACCACAAAGGTGGCTCTATGACCCCTCGAGGGTGATGAGAGATCATTTGAAAAGCAAAAACTTCCATGTTTGTCCTTGCCCCGAAGTTTTGGAGCAAATAAATAACCCCAATGGTACGGACCTGGAGTGGCACTTAGATGAGATAAGGACGTTGCCTCCTTGGCGTGACTTCTATCCTATGGAGGTCAAATTTGACCTAGACCAGTACCCATTCCCAACTCCCAACTCCACTTTATGGAAAAATGCAAAGGACAATTTAAAAGAAGAGTTGAAGGACTGGGACGAGGAGTAGTTAAGAGAATGGTGGATTATGAGAGTCCATCATCAAAATATGAATTCTTATGGGCTTCTAACAATGGACAAGGAATTAACAATTGTGTATCAGACCAATATTGGATCTTTGAAACCCTTGTCCTTCGCCGATTTCATTCCACCAGCCACTCCAAGTTCAGTTGAAGGACCTAGGAAGACTGATAATGTCCCCAAGGAAAGAACAGTCAGGGCCGCACCAAAAGCTTTATTACAAGGCCCATTTGAATATATGGAGATAATGATAGAGGAATTATAGAAACCCCTCAATAGGAGGAAAAGAAAGGAGTAGGAACCTACACAGGCACCCCCAAACTTCCCAAAGTGACCACGTACATGAGCTCCGAGCGCTCCTATTGAAAGATCAACATCGGGCTCGATTGAAGCAAACGATGAAGAAAATCCACCAAGTCTTGAAGCAATACCAAATGTAGATTTCATTGACATGGAGGAACTCGTGGAAGTCGTAGAAGTAGAGGGTACCGAGGCCTAGCAGGAACAAATGCCAATCACCCAGGAGATCGCCATGGTCGCTCTACCAGGAGGGCACGTAGGTACGTTTTCTTCATCCTATGCTCTAGTTGCTCATAAGTCTACCCTGGTCCTAGCCAAAAGC
Source organism: Wollemia nobilis (assembly GCA_028583015.1). NCBI lineage: Eukaryota > Viridiplantae > Streptophyta > Pinopsida > Araucariales > Araucariaceae > Wollemia > Wollemia nobilis. Next base: position 128,009 of record JAQPPZ010000340.1, read on the forward strand.
TCTCACCAGTCCACTCTGCCTCCACAAGGTCAGTCACCTTCTCACGTCATGTCCCTAACTACTCCCCTCAAGTATTTCAGCCAAGACAAACCCATCCAAGTTACTTCGCCCAGCCACACCACCAATCCTCTAGTCATCAACTAGGGTGAAGCTAACAGTCCAGTACCGAACCCTGAGGCTCATCCCTCCATTGTACATAATGTGCTCCCCCTCACTGAAGCCCCCATCACCCCTGTTGTCGAACCTTCGGGTGAAGCTATCCCTTTCAACTCCCTATATTTTTTCAACCCCTCAGCTATAGACCCAGTCGCATTCAACTTTGAGCTGTCCTCAATACGGGAGTCCCCCTTGGCCAAAAAACTCCTCAAAGCTTGACAGAACATAGAGAGAATGTTGAAAGAGGCAAGAAAGAAGAGAGGGTGCTCGCTCAGTCAAGTTGAGAAATGTGTTGTCTTTGATTTTGAGGTAGGAAAATTGCATAAAGTAAAGAAGATACCCAAAGTCAAGAAGCCCCTAGATGAAATGACTCCAGTGGACTATGAATATCAGGACAAAGAGAAGGACCTTGAGCATCTAAATGTGGACAAAGAATCGGCCTCTATGCACATTGGAATCGAGACCTTCAAGGCGCATGCCAACATTGCCAACAAGTGTAGGTTCGAAGCTAAGAGTGCTAACATCTAGCTAGAGGAGGAGCTAGCAAGGACTTGATCCAAATTGGTAGAGGTCGAAGAACAATGCAAGTTGATGCAGAAAGAGGCACATGCCCTAATGCTACAGATAGCATAGTTGGAGTGCACAGCTGAGAATCAAGCACAAAGGCAGGTCAAAAACAAGTTGAGGGCCAAGGAGCTTGAAAGTAGAATCTTGCAGGCTTAGATCTAGCTACACAAGAAGGAAATCCTAGGGCTATTTGATAGGAGCAAAATTAGAGAGATTCGTTCACATCTGCTTAGGAGTTTTAGGTCTCGGGTTTCCAGTGCTCTTTCAGTTTTAGTCTACACCATAGAGGCCCAGGTTTCTGTCATCGAAGGAGGACCAATCATTGAGGAAGTCATTCAGAATGTCAGAGCCTGACTCAAGCTGGCCCTCAAGATCCAAGGAACAAGGTATTAAGATTTGAAGCTTGCAGTGATGAGTTGGATGGCAAGGGATTGGTAAATAGCCCAAACCATAGTTCGTGCCTTCTTCTTTATGGCCGAGAAAGCTCAAAAGGTGAAAATCCTACTGGATGCATTCAAAAGCGAGAGGCACACGTCAATGGGCTACTTCGAGGACCTCTTCTCCTTAGGCTTCTTGAGCTTCATGGATAATGATGGAAAGCCCTTAGCCAAGGAAGAAATCATGCTGAAGTGGTAGCGGTTTGAAGAAAACATCTCAGAGGTAGACGAGTGCGCTGAACTTATAACAGAGAAGCAGGTTACTGATTACATACTAAAATACTATAGAATTGCCACTAACCTGAACGATCTGCATACTAGGTCCCAGCATGCAAAAATTGGGTAGATCGATAGGTTCTATGCTTTGGTTAGGTTCTTGGAGAATCAAGAGCTATTCATGAAAAGCATCTGGTCTCAGGTTCGTCAAACCTTGAAGAACATCTGAGTCTTCCTGGATCCACTGCCAATAGCTGAGGACGTAGCAGAAGCAATGGTAGCGGGAGAAGAAGAAGCAATAGCAGAAGAAGACGAGAAAGATGAGAGGGAAGAGGAAGGACAAGCTATCAAAACATCCCCAAAAAAATAACAAGGAGAAGGATTTGGAGGTAACTCTGACCTAATGGATGAAAGCTGAGGGTTCTATCACCGAGATGAGCTCGTTGCCACGCGAGTCACCAAGAATGTTGACAATATTGTCACATTCCACCAAGGGGCAAAAAAAATTAAAACTTTGTATGATATTTGTTTGGTTGAAAGTTTTTATTTGTTTATAAGTTAGAGAAATTTTGATTTCCCTATCGTCCCCTAGTGGACAAAATGAAAAGAAAAGAGTTTCGGGCCTGAATCGCTTCAAATCATTACTTCGGGCGAGAAGTTTGTCGAGAAAGCAAAAAAAATGCTTCATACCCGAACCTCCTTTTCAAAAGAAGATCAGCCCGAATCAGGTAAGGCAAAGAAAATACTTCGGGCCCAAAGTATTTCTAAAATCCACTTTGGCCAGATTTATCCTGAAGCAGTAGAGGTCAAGAAAATGTTTCGGTCGAAAATCCCTCGAACATCCTTTTCAAAAGAAGATCATCCCGAAGTGTTCATCTCAACCCATCAGTGAAGCAGTTTTGTCAGCAAAGTAGTGAAGGATAGAGGAGGGTCAGCTTCGGAACTCCACGCTCACGAAGTAGTTTTGCGAAGCAAATATCAGCGAGGCACTTCTAAGAATGCTTCTCGAGTTGGGCATTTTTCCTGATGCAGTTAGAGGGCCTCATAAATGCATATTTTCTTGCCCGATAAGCCCGCTGCTCATTTTTGGTAATTGGATGCGAAGTATCAGTCCGAGAAGGAGAGCCCGACAAGCATGGCCGCCACTCGAGCACCGCACCTACAATCTAAGGACACCTAGGTGGCTCATTTAATGCATCTTTCCCCGGTTGACTCGGTCACCATTACCAGTTTTGGTAGCCGATTTGAGAAGTCATCCGCAGCAACAACATGGAGTCGTTTCTCAGGGCCCGAGGGTGTATTCCATCGATTTTGTAATAATGATTCAGAGGGTCGAGTTCTCTATAAAAATCCAGGCTTTGCAATGTAAAAATGGGGGGAACTTTCTGCTAGAAAGTTGCTGTAACTTGATGTCCTGCATCTAATACTAAATATTTTTATGCTCCATTTCTCTCTTTTATGCTTCCTTCTGTGCTTAATTCTTTTGTCTATTCACACTCGTATACTGAGACTTTGAATCCTGAATCCGATGTGCGATTGGGAACTATACCCTAAAATTTGCCTTGAAGGATACATAGGAGAGGAAAAACGCTTTGTTGTTTTCTTTTATGCTGCCTGGTGGATCGAGGTTTCTATTATTCCCTCTTCTTAATCGTTGTTAATATGAACCCTGAATTCTAGCGAGAGAGATAGGAGAACCCTACGAACCCGTCCAGAGGATACATAAGAAGTTCGGAACTTCGTTTCTTTTGTTTGTTCTTGGTGTTTTTTGCTGCTATTTGAGTTATTAGTGAGTGATCATGCTTCCTGTTCTTCCCCACCTTAAATCATCAATCTCTAACCCTTATCCTTTTTTATTTCTTTCTCTAACCCAAACTCTTTTTATTTCTTTCCTACACTCTTATCTCAAACCCCAAAAGTAGATTAGTATAGGATCCGGCCTTTCTTCGAAGATTGGCATGAGGGGCATCTCTTCCTCTTGGCCTTTCAATGTTGGTTGTAGGTCCAGGACGCACAAACCCATTGAAAGTCCTTTCCTGTGTGGATTTTATGACCAACAGTTTCTGTCATCAAATCCGCACAGGAAAGGACTTTCGGTGGGTTTGTGCACCTTGGACCTGCAACCAACAAGTACTATCGAGTTTAAAGTATTTAAGAAGTTTAAAATAAGTATGAGAAAAAAATTCTACTTAATTTCGTAAGGATAAAGGATAAAGTTAAAGTGTTTGATAGAATTAGCAAATTATATATCTTTCTTAAAATATAAGCCATATATTTTATTAAAACTTTAAGAATAGATACAAGATTTTAATTCATAAATTATTTTTCCTTAAAATAAAAATAATAATGAAAATAGAAATAATTTAGCATTCCATAGGCCTCTCAAAAGTATATATATATATGTAAAAAATAGAATCTTAATAAAATGGATAATTTCAAAGTTCAAAACATTAAATTAAACATGGAGTATAATTGCATATATATATTTCACTTGAAAAAATAACTTACTAATAAGAGTTGTAGAAAACTAATTGTTTCCCACTTTTGAGTATTTAGATGTAATGCTTATGGATTAGATATATTATTCTTTCAATTATAGTTGTTAATGATTATAGAAAATTTGTTATCAATAACATTAGTTTAAATGCAATGGGCATATATTTTTCAAGTTTAGTAATGACATTTATAAGCTTGTCAAATTATAAATTAAAAATCCTAAAAATTATATAAAATTTAAGAGATGATGGTTTTAAAGAATAAAAATAATTTTTTTGATAAAATATTACACATTCGTAATATGAGAATAGAATTTGATGTCTAGACTTTAATTATTGAACAAAATGACTTTCAAGAGTTGTATTTATGGAAAAGTTAACAATCATATCATGGTTTTGGTAATTTACCAAAGCCTCAATTACATTTGTATTTGATATTTTACCTAAATATTCTTCCTTGATCAATATTCTATTTGGAAATGAGTAGCTTAATAAATCAAATTATCGTGATCAATATAAGTGTAGAAAATCATATGAAAAATAAACATTGGTGTTGGAGTTGGGTTAAGGAGTGAAAATAGTTTAACATATAATATTTAAAAAATAGATTAGAAATAAAAATATTAATTATTATCATATGGCATAGGTTCAACTAGTTAAATTTCTCAACTGTCAATGACACTGATATTCAACCCTTGCCTAAAGTAAAAATGGAAAGTAAGAGTTGAATTATGACCAAGGTGTTGAAATACTAATATTTGGTCACAATTTAATTAATCAATTAAAAAAAATTGAAAAAAACAATAGAAAAAATAAACATGAGTTGTATAAAAATATAAATATTTGATTTTGTAGTATCCTCATTACTCTTATATATATGTTGAATCTCCAATTGAGTATCATAGTGGGTGTGTATATCTCATCTATTGAACATAGAGAGCATCCAACATTGTTGAAAAAATTCCTATTAGAAAGGTGACTTAAGAGACAAGCAACATTAGGTTGCTTGTGCTGGTCAATCGAGTGTCTCTCTACAAAATTCTTTGGTCTCACCCCTTCCTTGATTTAAATACAAGGGGAGACCTTGTACCTTCAATCTCTATGGAGTCATACTTGAACTGTTAGGTCACTTCGATTGATTGCTACTAGGATAGTTGCTAGATGTGGGTCCCATTTTAGGGGTTCTTTCCTTGTGGTTGTTTTTGGTCTTATCCCTTCCTTGATCCAACTCTAGATGGAGACCTTAGGTTCAATGACCATTGAGGAAGGAATTTGTGTATGGCCTCTTCATATGGTGGGCTCTCCTAGTGCTAGTGGTTTGTAGGGGGTAGACCAATTATTACACATATTTGTCTATGTTAGATCCGAGGATTCCAAACCTCCAAATTTTTATCAAGATATTCCTTTTATTTCCTTTTAGGTGTTGTTTTAGGCTGATTTATTCTCTTCAATCAGTCTCTTGGTTGATTGGAATCCAGATATAGGAGTTTTTTCTATTGTTAGTGTACTCAGATGTAGATCTCCTTTTACCAGTTGAATCATTTGTATTATTTGCCCTCCTTGATAGGGCTCCAACTACTAGATGTACCACATGTTAAAGGAGGAATGTGTTCCTTGAAAGGGATCTCCTGTGGGAAGGGTTTGTTTTATTTTCTGAGAGATCCTTGGATTTTTCAGTTTTATATTTTGAGATTTCAGGTTTGTGAGATTTGAGGTATTAAGCGTGTAGGATTATTTTGTTTTAATTATGTTGCTTTATTTTTGCTAGTTGATTCAAGAGTTCTCATATTTAAAGTGGAAATTTATGTTTAATTTCTCTTGTTGGTTTGTTAGCATCATATCCATATTTTTGGGCATGATATGAGATCTTCTTAGAAAGTGGAAATTTTTATTTAATTCTAGATGCTTTCTTTCTGCTAGGTGGTTCGAGAGTTTTATTTTTTTAAGTAGAAATTTGGGTGTTTTTTCTCTTGTCATTTTGTTACTGTCATTCCCCTAGTTTTTGGTTGTTTTATTATGGGTATGCTTTGTGGGATTTTTAGCAAGTGGAAATTTGTGTTGTAGTCTACTAATGGTTTTTCGTGGCTTGCTAGATTGCTTAACTCTCACTAGGTAGGATTTTTTTAAATTCATGGTTGAAATCTTCATTGTTTATACCTAGAATTTCTTGAGTGCCTCAATTTTACTTGATGTCTTACTATTTGGAACTATTTTTTTTAAATGAGATAAGGTGGGATTTATATATCCATATTTTATTTTATGTTTTTTCTTTTGGATGCATTTTTATTTGATCTACTTCCATCTCATTGAATACTCTTTGGATTTGTAATGATTTGGGGTCACTTTCAAAACCCCTTTGTAAAATTTGAGGGACCCTTTCAAAACCTCTTTTTTTACCCAATCACATTGTCCAATTACATCTTCTTTGAAGAATTTGAGTCCAGTATCTCTTTGCTAAAATCTTTTTAGCATACCATTATCACCTTTGTATTTGTTTCCTACAATAAAATATGATTTATTTTCATAAACTATATAGCAACTACATAGCGTGTAGCAGATTTCCTTTTATGAACATCATACGTGTTTTTTTTATTTGTACATTATTATTATTATTTTCAATTAAAACCTACATGATTCATAACGCTTTCCAACATGCTCTAGCATAATCTCCTCGAATGAATAATTTTTCTGAATGAGGTTCCAAATCAAGAAAATAAGAATCCCAAGGTACATGTTTGGGCAAACTCACTTCCTAATGAATGAGGTTCCAAATAAAGAAACCAAAAATCCCAAGGCATGCATTGGGGTAAAATCACTTACTAATCAAAGTGGATCCAAATTGAGAAACTAAGAAGCCCAAGGTCGTGCTAGGGAAACTCACTTCCTAGAAAACACATTCTTGCAAACAGTATTAATGTGGAACAAAATTTTAGGTATGTATTAGGAAACTTACTTCTTAAAAACATATTCTTACATATAGGTAATAAGGTGGAACAAAATTTCAATCATGGAATATTTCATTAGAGTTACATCATCACATTAACCAGTTAGAAATCAAGACTTGAATTATAGTAACCAATTAGAAAGAAATAGGGAAATCCACCCCACACACATGCCCAAACTTGATGTTAATAGGGGTGAAGAATCCCACAAAGTGGGACCAAGGAATTTCACCTTTAAGCCTGCTACCCCTCTGATAAAGAGTATGACAAGTATTGGGGTTTACAAACCACTCAAGTACCACAACAGAGTTAACATGGGTTTATTCAAAAAATCACACTACACTAACAAGACAAATAGGTATGAGTGGGACCAAGGAAATGAACGTTTATGTCTTCTACCACATTGAAAAATAGTATGTGAAGTGTTAGGTTTTATAAACCACTAAATTCCTACAACCCAATTAATATGATATTATTCATAAATACACACTACACTAACTGTAGGTCCAAGAAGAGAGAGCAAAATAATATATTGAATCATTAACCTAATCAATACAATAGTCTATGTTTAAATAATAGACTAATAACCAATAGTGTAGAGAATCTCGCTAACTACCCTCTAACAATAGAATAGGGAGGGAGTTGCGTGATGCTAACCACTAACCTAGGTAGAGAGTTCTAACCATAACACTAACCTAAATATCTGACATAGGATATTTAGGTACTTACCTAGTTTAACCATGAGGTAAAATATCTCATGGTAATTACATAGAAAAGTAAATGTAATAACCCCACGTAGTGTAATGCAATACACTACCTTATTTTACCCTAACATCCCCCCTTTATTACATTACTTTGATATACAAAGTTTGCTCCGAAACAGTTGAAATTTGACACGTCCAAGTGCCTTTGTAAAAATGTCTGCAACCTGTTCGTCGGTGGGAATGTGTTGGAGCTTGATTCTGTGCTTAGGAACTTCATCACGAATGAAATGACAATCTGTATCAATATGCTTAGTTCGTTCATGATGCACTGGATTCTTGACCAAGTTCAAAACACCTGAGTTGTCACAAAACATGTGAATGGGAAGTTTCTTTGGTAGGCCCATGGTAGCCAAGATGCGACTTAGCCATATCGCTTCACACACAGCTCCACGTGCAGCACGATATTCTGCCTCAGTTGAAGATAAAGCAACCACCTGTTGCTTTTTACTATGCCATGAGACAAGACCAGATCCAAGATGAAAAACATAGCCTGATGTTGATTTTTTGTCATCTATGGATCCAACATAATCAGAGTCAGTGTAACTCTGTAAGAAGAATGAGTTATTCTTCTTATACTCTAGACCATAATCGGCACTACCCTGAATGTAGTGTAGGACTCTCTTAGCTGCTTTCCAATGGGAGACCTTTGGTTCTTGCATGAACCGTGAGAGATAGTTTACAACATAAGTAATATCTGGTCTAGTATTAGTCAGATAGATGAGGCTTCCAATCATCTGTCTATAAAGTGTTCCATCTACCCGTGGTGAGTCTTCATATCGTGATAATTGTAGCCCTGATTCCATCGGTGTTGCTTTGGGTTTACAATCAGTCATACGATATTTTTCTACTAAAGTCTTGGCATACTTTGTCTGAGTCACCCTAAGATGATTCTCTTTTTGTTCTATCTCAAGGCCAAGACAGTAGTGGAGAAGTCCTAGATCTGTCATATCAAATGACTCTTTCAAGTCATCTTTCACGACGTTAATCAAGTTCTCTGAATTGCCAGTGATGATCAGATCATCTACATATAACACAAGAATCACTATCTCGGAACCTCGTGTTCTTGATATAGAGATTTGCGTCAGATGGACTTCTCTTAAATCCATGTTGCAGTAGGTGACTATCCATTTTTATGTACCATGCTCTTGGGGCTTGTTTTAGCCCATATAATGATTTGACCAATTTGCAAACATGTTGCTCATGGCCTACCTCTGTAAATCCAGGAGGTTGAGTCATGTACACCTCTTCTTTTAAGTCACCATTAAGAAAGGTGCTCTTTACATCCATCTGATGTAATTTCCATCCGAACTGTGCTGCCATAGCACAAAGCACTCGAATGGTGGTCATCCTTGTTGTAGGAGCAAAGGTTTCCTCATAGTCAAGCCCTTCCTTTTGAGCATAGCCCTTCGCCACAAGACGGGCTTTATGCTTATCTATAGTGCCATCTGCCTTATATTTTACTTTGTAAACCCATTTGCAGACCTATGGGTTTCTTTCCTTTAGGCAAATCCACTAGCTTCCATGTTTTATTCTTTATGAGGGAGTTATATTCTGCATCCATAGCTGCCTTCCACTGAGGCAGTCTAAGTGCTTCATCAATTGTAGAAGGTTCATTCTCATCACATGCTGACAAGTAAACCCTCTCCTCATCTATTTCCATCTCATCTTCCCTTGGTAACTCTCTATCAACAGAAAGATCTTGAAAATCTGCACAAAGATCATCAACTCTAGTGGATGCTTCATTCTTTTCTTTCTGTGTCATGCTTCTTGTCTTTGTATGATTGAGAGTAAGATCAGGTGGGGAAGTGAGTTTAGAGTCTTTCATTGTGCTTGTATACCATTTGGGTGGCTTTTTCTGTTGTGAAGAAGGAAGTTGATGTTCCTCCTCATCATCTAGGTATACCGATGTAGTGTTGGGTGTGAAAGCTTCATCAAACACTACATCTCTACTGACATGTATCTTCTTGGTAAATGGGTCTATCAACCGATAGCCTTTTGAAAATTCATCATATCCAAGAAATACACAAGGTAGGGACTTCTCATCTAATTTCTTTCTTTTCTCCTTGGGTATATGCATAAATGCCTTACACCCAAATACCCGTAGATGAGTTATGGAGGGTTTCCTACCACTCCATGATTCCTGAGGAGTCATACCTTCAAGAGCCCTTGTGGGAGCCCTATTCAGAAGATATACTATAGTTTGAACAACTTCAGCCTAGTAAGTTTGCTCAAGGTTGGCCCCCTTAAGCATACATCGAACCATTTCCATAATGGACCGATTTCTTCTCTCAACAACCCCATTGGATTGAGGAGTATAGGTTGTTGTTAACTGTCTCTTTATCCCATGTGTCTATAAAAATGAGGAAAATTCTTTTGATGTGTATTCCCCCCTCGATCTGAATGGAGGGTCTTAATAAAGCATCCTGATTCCTTCTCAACAAGCTTTTTGAACTGTTGAAAATAGGAAAATGCTTCAGACTTCAACTGCAAGAAGAAGACCCACATTTTTCGTGAGTGATCGTCGACAAACAATTGAAAATACCTTTTTCCTCCACAACTTGTAGACATGGGACCACACAAATCTATGTGAACCAACTCCAAAGGTACCTTAGCTCGAAAAGAGCTAGGTTCAAAAGGTACTCTATGTTGCTTTCCTGACAAGCAATCAGAGCACACTGGCAAAGTAGATGAAAGAGTAGGCAGTCCTTTCACCATTTGATATTTACTCAACTCTAGTAAATATCCTGAACTCAAATGCCCAAATCTCTTATGCCATAGAGAAGTGGCCTCCTTTGTGGTTACTGCCAATGCAGTATGGGTAGAGGTAATTGCATCTAAGACAAACAAACCATGTTTGTATGAACCTGTTGCTATCTATTTTCCCTTCTTAGTGATAAAGCAACGTTTCTTTTCTTTGTCCACTTTGAAATTGACATTCATGTTATTGTCCAGGATTTGTGGAACTGACAAGAGATTATTTTTCAATCCTGGTACATAAAGAACTTTTTGAATATTACATTCTCCATCTGGAAGGGAGACAGAAACACTTCCTTCTCCCTGAACTCGATAGGTCTGATCATCAGCAATGGTGACCGGTCTACCTTCTCGAGCCTCAAATGTTGCAAACCAAGATTTATCGCCAGTCATATGTTTACTAGCGCCTGAGTCTATGTACCACATAGAGTCCTTGTGGGAGGAATCTGTATGTGTCATGAGCACTTTGTGTGCTCTCTCAGAATCTGAACTAGAATCTTCAGCTGCAATGTGTCCCTTTTGTTGTTTGTTCTTGTTCTTAGGTTTGCCTTGGCCCTTTTTGTTTCCTTGTTCATTGGGCGTTTTGTTCTTAAACCAACATCTTTTGGTTTCATGAGTGTCTTTGTCGCAAATCTTACAATATTGCTTCTTCTTCGAATCTCTTTGGCTTTACCCTTTTCTTGATTAGAAGAAGAACCTTTGTGTTGATTCCAATTTTTCTTACCACCTTGTCTTTTTGAGAAAAGAGCATTGTTGGATGCCTCATCTCTTTGGAGTTGATTAGCTTCTTCTGTTTGAAGCATGTTTACCAACTCGACAAAAGTTACTTGTCCTACTATAAACTTGTAGTGAAGTGATCAACATTCGGTAGGAGTCAGGAAGAGCTCTCAAAATGATAGAGTTCAAGACTTGGTCTTCCACTTTCTCTCCTAAGGATAGCAGTTTTGTTTTCAATTCTATAACTCTGTAGAGGAATAGCTCTACTGTTTCTCCTGATTTCATATGTAGAGTATGAAGTTGTGTTTGGAGGTTAAGAATCGTTGATTGATTCTTTCCCTCATAGATGGTATTTAAGGCATCCCATGCTGCCTTACCAGTCGTAGCTTCACTGATATGAGGTTGGATATCATCAGTAATAGCGAGCAAGATCATTAAGGATAGTTTTTTATCCTTTTTATCAAATTCTCTTTGATCTGCTCCAGGTGATTGAGGTCTAGTGACACTTCCATCCACTATTGACCACAAATCCTCTACAGTTAAGATAGCTTTCATCTTAGTCTTCCAAGCTGAATAATTTGAACCTTTGAGCAGTTGGCTCTCAGTGAGATACTTGTGTATCATGGCCATGGTTTAGGTTTCAAATTTGATAGGACTAAGATGGTTGTATCTTTGCACTATACCCTCAAAAGAGTATATGGAAGTTGTTTTCAATTCACCTCTATAAGATATTTAATGGCACCTGCCTTAACACCCTGAACAAGGGATGAGAAGTTTGAGGAATTTAAGCCAAACAAGATAGAGCAAATGAAAAAGGGATTGGTTGACAGACTTGTGATTGTTCTCTCTAGGATATTTAATGGCACCTGCCTTAACACCCTTCAAGAAGGATGAGAAGTTTGGAGGAAATTAAGCCAAACAAAGAGAGTTAATCAAGGTGTGTTTTGAATTTTGACCTTTGGAGGGGGTAAGTAAAATTGACTGTTGTTCAACCTGTGCAAAGTGTAGCACGTTTTTGAGTGAAATATGGGTTTCTAAAAATGCTTCTGCCAATGTTGTTTTGTGAATGATTTAAGTGCACATAAGAAACATGAGTGTTAGTGCAAATAATCAAAACATGAAAGCAACCCACATTATTATCACTATAGGTGTCGGGTTCAACCGAAAATGCACCTAGTAAAAAGTCAATTTTTAGAGAAAGGTGTCGAGTACAATCGAAATTGCACCTTTCTTACTATTTTGTAGAATCCCCCCTTGTTCTTTACAATTTTGCAAATAATAGAAGCAAAAAAAATGACTTCTATCCCCCCTTAATGTGTTACAAAATTGAAAAAAATTTCGAGCACTCCTTTCAAGACAAGTCGACACACGACCCGCGTTTGAAAGGCTTCCAGAACTAGTCGACACACGACCCAATTTTTGTCTTCAACAATGTCACATGTAGGAGCAAAAAAAAAGGTATTGTATCTCAAGTTTTGTCAACAAAAATAATGTTGCTATTTTATGTTTTTATGTCCCCTTTGTTGAAGGAGAGAACAAAAGCAATTTTGTTGTTGTTTTTGAAAAATTTGAGATGACCTTTGTTGCTCCCTAATTCACTTCACGGTATGTGTTTTGCAATAGAATAATAATTTGTTTGAAGAAGGCCTTTGGATTTTGCAACAAAAATTGTTCCTATGTCTATTTATCTCCAAGTTGGAGAAAACACAAATTTTCTATAGAACTTTTAGTGCAAAATAATTTGGTTTAATTTTAAATATTTCTAAGTTCAATAAGGTAAAATATATGTTTTAAGATTAAATTATTTATAATCAAGAAAATTGGGGAAAAAAATCAATTAAAAATGCTTAAAATTGACATTTTTCTGACCAATTAATACTAAATTATAAAGAAATATCTAAAAAAATATATTTAAAACTTAAAAAACATTAGAAAAATTAAAAAAATATTTAAAAAACCAAATATTTTAAAAAACCTTTGTATGGAGGCATCGTGTTTCGATCTTGTGACCTCGTGGCTGCTATGCGGCCGCCTTAGCCAAGCGAGCCACCGTGCTCTTCGAAACAACAACCTGTACGCTGCTACTTATCTCCACCGTGCTCTTGAATTTTTTTTTTTTTAAATCTCGAGACTTTTATCCCACATGCATCCCGCAGTGGGATGCAAAGGGATTTTTAAGGTGGAGGCCTCCCCTTTAACGTCGATTGCCTTTGGGAAATCGACCAGAGTCGCCTGCCCTTTTGGACGCCGCCACGTGGTGCTAGGGGTAGGCCAGTCAGTCCGTCTCGGTCCTGTGGTGATGTGCCACATGTCGGTGTCGTGTTCGGTCAGCGTCGATCAGGTGGTGATGTGCCACATGTTGGTGTCATGTTCGGTCAGCGTCGATCAGGTGGTGATGTGCCACGTGTCTGTCTAGTCAATGTCGCATTCGGATTGTCTACGTCAGTGTCCTGCTGGCTCGTGTGCCATGTGGCATGAGTTGATTCATCCAGGGAGCACCTCGGTGCAAGCAGGTTAGGCACAAAATTGTGCCACACGTCGGTCAGGGATTGGAGGGTCGCCTGCCCTCTCAGATCTCGATGTAGGGTCTAGTGTCCATGGGGAGGGGAGGGCGCTCCTGCCCTCTCTGCTCTCCCATGAGTGGGCCACGTGGTTGCTTGGCCTACGTGGCTCTATGGGCCCTAGGCCGATGTGGGAGCCGAGGCTGTGATGCCTCCAGATGTCGACCACGGTCGGTCTAGGAGATCGTGGGCCCTGGTCGACGGTGACTGAGTCGGCCAGGTCTACGGGCCCTTGGCCGGCGTCGATCGAGTCGGCCTATCACGTCGACTGTTGGCCTGAGGAGGAGCACTGCGGCTGCTCCATAGGAGTGATTCCGCGTCGAGCGTCGCGGCTGCTCCGTGAGGGACTCTCCACGTCGAGCACCTCAGCTGCTCCATGGGAGTCCGTCTAGTAAATTTGGAACGAGCGAAGCTCGTCTTCCCCAAATCCAGTGAGTGATACCAATGTAGGTCCAAGAAGAGAGACAAAATAATATATTGAATCATTAACCTAATCAATACAATAGTCTATGTTTAAATAATAGACTAATAACCAATAGTGTAGAGAATCTCGCTAACTACCCTCTAACAATAGAATAGGGAGGGAGTTGCGTGATGCTAACCACTAACCTAGGTAGAGAGTTCTAACCATAACACTAACCTAAATATCTGACATAGGATATTTAGGTACTTACCTAGTTTAACCATGAGGCAAAATATCTCATGGTAATTACATAGAAAAGTAAATGTAATAACCCCACGTAGTGTAATGCAATACACTACCTTATTTTACCCTAACACTAACAAGGCAGAAAAGTATTAATGTGGAATAAAATTCCAATCATACCACTAGACGTGCATCATCACATTAACTGCTATTAGACTTGCATCATCACATTAATGTGGGATTATTCACAAACACACACTACACTAACAAGGCCAACAAGTATAAGTGGGACCAAGGACTTGGACCTTTACGCTTTCCACCCCATTGATAAAGAGTATGGTAAGTGTTGGGGTTTATAAATCATAGTTCCACAACATAAATAATGTGATATTATTCATAAACATGCACTACACTAACAAGGAAGACATGTATTAACATGGAACAAAATTACAACCATACCACTATACTTGCATCATCACATTAACATGGTATTATTCACAAACACATACTACATTAACAAGGTAGAAATGTATGAGTGGGACCAAGGACTTGCACCTTTAAGCATGCCATCCCATTGGGGTTTATTAACATGGAATAAAATTCCAACCATACCACAACACAAATAATGTGAGATTATTCACAAACACACTACACTAACAAGGTAGACATGTATTAATGTGGAATAAAATTTCAATCATGCCACTAGACTTGCATCATCACATTAACATAAAATTATCTACAAACACACACCACACTAACAAGGCATTCTAACCATACCACTAGACTTGAATCACCACATTAACATGGGATTATTCACAAACACACACTACACTAACAAGGCAAACATGTATGAGTGGGACTATGGACTTACACCTTTAAGCATGCCACCCCATTGGCAAAGAGTATGACAAGTGTTGGGATTTGTTAACATGGAATAAAATTCCAACCATATCACTAGACTGACATCATCACATTAGAATGGGATTCTTTACAAACACCCATACACTACACTAAGAAGGCAGAAATATTTCAACGTGAAAAAAAATTTCAACCATACCACTTAACTTACATCATCACATTAACATGGTATTACTCACAAATACACACTCCACTAACAAGGTATTCCAACCATACCACTAGAAATACATCATCACATTAATATGGGATTATTCACAAATATATACTACACTAACAAGGCATACATGTATGAGTGGGACCAAGAACTTGCACCTTTAATCCTGCTAGATTTTCAATCATGACACTAGACTTACATCATCATATTAACCACCACTAGACTTTCTTCATCACATACACTACACTAACAAGGTATACATGTATGAGTGGGACCAAGGACTTGCACCTTTAATCCTTCTAGACTTCCAATCACACCACTAGACGTGCATCATTACATTAACCATGTATGAGTGGGACCAAGGACTTGCACCTTTAAGCCTGGTAGACTTCCAATCACACCATTAGACTTGCATCATCACATTACACACACTACACTAACAATGCATACATGTATGAGTGGGACCAAGGATTGGCATATTTAAACCTCCTAGACTTCCAATCATACCACTAGACGTGCATCATCACATTAACTACCACTAGACTTCCATCATCACACACACTACACTAACCAGGCAAAAATGTATGAATGGGACCAACGACTTGAACCTTTAATCATGTTAAACTTCCAATCATGCCACTAGACATGCATCATTACATTAACCATCTATGAGTGTGGAACCAAGGAATTGCACCTATAAGCCTGGTAGAGTTCCAATCATGCCACTAGAATTGCATCATAAAATTAAATGCCATTATACTTGAATGGTCATATTACACACACTACACTAACAAGACATACATGTATGAGTGGTACAAGGGACTTTCACCTTTAATACTACTATACTTCTAATCATACCACTAGACTTACATCATCACATTAACATGTATCAGGGGGACCAAGGGCTTGAACCTTTAATATTGCTAGACTTTCAATCATGCCACTAGACGCATCATCACATTAACCATGTATTAGTGCGACCAAGGACTTGCACCTTTAAACCTGCTATACTTCCAATCATGCCACTAGACTTACATTATCACATTAACAACACTACACTAACAAGGTATACATGTATGAGTGGGACCAAGGACTTGCACCTTTAAACCTGTTAGAGTTTCAGTCATGCCACTAGACATCCATCATCACATTAACTGCCACTAGACTAGCATCATCATATTAACTAGTTAAAAATCAAGAAGGCCACTAGACTTACATTAGATATGCATCATCATATTAACCATGTATGAGTGGGACCAAATACTTGCACCTTTAAACCTGCTATACTTCCAAGAAAGCCACAAGACTTGCATCACATTAACCGCCACTAGACTTGCATCATCACATTACACACACTACACTAACAAGGCATACATGTATGAGTGGGACCAAGGACTTGCACTTTAAGCCTGCTAGGCTTCCAATCATGCCACTAGACTTGCATCATCATATTAACCACACTACACTAACAAGTCATACATTTATGAGTGGGACCAACGACTTGCACATTTCAACCTGCTAGACATCCAATCATACCACGAATTGCACCTTTAAGCCTGCTAGGCTTCCAATCATGCCACTAGACTTGCTTCATCACATTAACCACACTACAATAACAAGACATACATGTATGAGTGGGACCAAGGACTTGCACCTTTAAACCTACTAGAATTCCAATCATCCCACTAGACATGCATCATCACATTAATCGCCACTAGACTAGCATCATCACATTAAATGGTTAAAAAGCAAGAAGGCCACTAGACTTACATCATCATTTTAACTGGTTAAAAAGCAACAAGGTCACTAGACTTGCATCATCACATTAACTGGTTAAAAAACAAGAAGGTTACTAGACTTGCAACATCACATTAACTGGTTAAAAAGCAAGAAGGTCACTAGAATTGCATCATCACATTAACTGGTTCAAAGGCAAGAAGGCCACTAGACTTGCATCATCACATTAATTGGTTAAAAAGAAAGAAGGTTACTAGACTTGCAACATCACATTAACTGGTTAAAAAGCAAGAAGGTCACTAGAATTGCATGATCACATTAACTGGTTCAAAAGCAAGACGGCCACTAGACTAACAAGGCAATGGCTTGCATCTTTAAGCCTGCTCAACATTGTCAAAGAGTATGCCAAGTTTTGGGGTTTATAAACCATTCATGTCCTACAACACAATCAATGTGAGATAATTTACAAATACAATCATTACGCTAACAAGGCGTACAGGTATAACAAGGCATACCGATATTAACGTGGAACAAAATTTCAATCATGGAATATGCCACTAGACTTGCATCATCACATTAACCTTTCGGAAAGCAAAATGGGCAGCCCCCGAATATATGCCAAACTCTGTTAATATGGGTGAGAAATCCCACATAGTGGAACCAAGAACTGGCACCTTTAAACTTGCTACCTCATTGGAAAAAAGTATGACAAGTGTTGATATTTATAAACCAAACCTAAGGTAACATAAAAAATAAAATCTGTGGTGAGTGGCTATCTCCTTAGTGAGCATCACGTCCATGCCTATAAACAGGACTGGGTACGGGTGAGTTAGACATCTTTTGCGAATGGTCGGAGTAGACAGCTATTACACTGAGTTTTACAAATTTTAGGAATTTTATGGGGTGTAAGAAACTTTAATATTTTTTCTCTTTGGATGGCCTTTAATTTAATAATCATTCTCCCCTGATTAGTAAATTAAAGGAGGACGGATAATGCATCGCCAATGGAGTTCAATTTTACAGGCATTGATCAGATCATCAGAAGCGATTGTGCAATATATTTCACTTCCAATAGTGAATTTACATTTGTAAAATGAACTGCCATTAGTAGCAACATGGTTTCTTTCTTCAAAAATACACAATGTTTAGGCATTAGAACGGCTTGCAAATAGCGAGATTCCTGCAAGGCTTAGACGAATAAAAACTGGATAGGATTCAATTATTGTGGGAGTTTTTGTTGTATTTTGCAATCAGATTTTATTGTTTGGGATTGGATTCACTGATTACAACCCGAAGGCTACTTGCATTGACGTGTGCTTTCTGTTATCTCGTCATTTTGTCGCTCTGAAGAAAGATTCTCCTTCTCTTATAGAAATAGCTCTTAATCTTTTTGTCTGTAATGTGTTACAGGGAGACACGGTCGTGCGAAATGTTTAAACGATTGTTATTTTTCCTCCTCTGTCTTTTAATTGGCTTTTGTTTTCTCTGCTTAGAAATTTGTCTGATACCTGGTCCTAATAACATGGACGCTAAAAATATGCATCCTACGGATAGATTAATGAATATGTTCATTTATATGTTATTTCTACACTAGAACATTATAACAACTCCAAATTAGACACTTCCTACGATAAAATATAGAGTTTCATTTAGAAGTTATCAAGAAATTGGAGAAGCAATAAAATAAAAATATGATATAGCAACGGCCACGTATCAATTAATGATCAGGTTTATCAATTTCTTTGTATTCAAAAACATTTTCCATACGTCATGAATTTCTCATGATTGTATCTATACATTTCTTGAAATAGTGTATTCAAAAACATTTTTCATACGTTATGAATTTCTCATGATTGTATCTATACATTTCTTCAAATGGTGTTTTGAAAATGTTTTTTAAAATTGTTTTATAATTTTTCTTATGATTGTTTCTATACATTTCTTGAAAATGGTGCTTTCAAAATGTTTGTTAAAGTTGTTTTATAATTTTTTTGTACTATTTAAAAGAAAAAGGGTTTTGATAGGATCTCACAACCTTTTACAAAGCAAATTATCATAGAAAAAGCAAAAGAAAAGACAAAAAACACAACACAACCAACATAGAAAAGAAGGAGGTGCCCAAAATAGCAAGGGAGACCAGATGAATCAACCAATGAGAGAACCAAGATAGTTGTAAATCATTCAGTCAAATTCGTTGACAATATTTTTGGATATTTGGGTGGCCTCCTTAGCAAAATCTAAAGCCATCTTAATAGAGCTCCAAATCGTACGTTGCTTAATTTTAATCAGACGCAGGCTATGCAAAAGAGCACTTTTCTTCACCAAAGCTTGTCCCGGAGAATAAAAATTAGACTTATCTTTTATGAAGTTTCTAGGAAGAACCTCCACATATTCCACTTTGGAAAGAGGAGAGGACTGTGCAAAATCTCTTTTTTTACCACTAAGTCTTAAAGACTTAGGGGCACCGCTTCCATCTGCATTACAACTAGCAGAAATGCCCTCCACAACCGGAGAAGCAACAGGAGAAACCATAGAATTCTTAACAAATGGAATAATTCCTCACTGCCAAACTCCAAAGTCTTTTAGAAGGAACAAGGACCTTGCGGAAAAGGAGTATACATCCTCCGAATCTCCACTCGAGCTCCTGTAAAATATTATCAGGATAGGAAGAAAACTCAGAGATTTTAAAATGTCCTTTATGGCAGGCTATGCAGAATAGGACTTTTCTTCACCGAAGCTTGTCTCAAGATTCTCTCAGAGAATAATCATCAGCAATGGATTTATCCTTGATGAAGTGTCTAGGAATAACCTCCATATATTCCACTTTGAAAATAGTAAAGGACTCCCCCAAATTCCTTTTTTACCACTAAGCCATAAATACTTAGGTGTACCACTGCCATCCGCCTTACAACCAGCAGAAAGACCCTCCACAACTAGAGAAGCAACAGTAAAAACCATAGAATTCTTAACAACCACACCGAAATAATTCCTCATCGGAACTTGCAGGAAATATTTTCTGAACTAAATTACATGAAACATGTGTACACATCCTCGAGTCTGCACTCGAGCTCTCCTCTACCACAATCCCTTTCTCCATACTAGCGTGTTCAAAAACCACTAGAGCTAAGCCCTGGTGCAGGGGAAACTGCCTCCCGACCTTGAACAGCCAACATGGATTTTTGCATAGAATTGAAAATGAATAGAGGAATAAATTGAATTTTAATTAATTTGTTAGAAAAACAAAAACTATGAATATAATTGATGAAGTTAGTATAAACTTATAATTGGGATGAATTACATGGTAAAGATAAAATTAAATTTAATTTTTAATTAGAAGATTTTATTAAAATAATAAACATATATTTTTTTATGAATAAAAAATCTTAAAAATATAGATTAATTTTTAGTTTTTATTTTAATTGACAATTAATAATGTAAAAATATTGTTTATAACATATTTTTCTTATTATGGCATGTTATTTGATGATTAATAATTTAAAAAAAAAAAATTACAACATCTTATTGATGGTATTTTATTTAAAAATTAGAAATAGATGAATATAACATAAAATTAAAAAGATAAAAAACCTTATCATAAATTTTTGTCATGTTATTTAAACATGTAATAGCACAATGAGTATACACAATACAATACTGGGAAGTTTGTTTAGAAATATTGTATATATAATTAAAGAATAATACGAGTACTATGGCCAGAAAGTATAAAAGAAGTACAATAATAACATATACATATAAATTATGATTAAAAAAAACATAAATAGTAGAAGTGTTAGTGACATGGTAAAATGTATTTCTCATAAATAATGTGAGTATGTCTTGTTGGGTGTATTTTGAAGTATCATGCATGTCAATGAGGAAAGAATTTGATTAATGTGATATTTTGACCATCTTTCATAAATATAAAATATCATCATAAAGTCCAAAAAAAAATATGTCTAAAACCATATGATACTTTTACTACGGTGTAATTAAAATACCATGGAAGAGAACCAAGTAGAAATATCTAGAATATTTTAACATTTTGTCACATAGGACATTGTATCATAGAAGGCAAGTTGAGCATTTAAGAGATCTTGCAAACAAGTGAGAGACAATTAAGGGAGTAAAGGCTATCCAATCTAGCCATCCAAGGAAAGAGTGCATGTTTATAGAGAGTGTGATCAAGGGATTGTATGAGAGAGAGAATAGATTAAAATTGTTGTGTGAGTCCAAAGGGTGTATAAGCTCGATAAGAGGATTGAATCTACTTGTTGGAAATGGTCTTATGAGAATTTTGTATGATATTTATATTTTGTACATACAGTATCATTTCTTGTCATGCTTCATCTATGTGTATGTCTTTGTGTATTTTTTATGTGTGAACAAGTAATTATTTTAACTTGTCACCACTATATTGAGTACTATATGGTGAGACGAACAATCAACTCCACTCTATAATAACGTAAAAAATATTAAGTCAAAATTTAGTTCTAATGTTTGATGTAAAATTTATAACTATGCAAAAGAGTTACACTTATAAATAACATTGAAACGAAGTCTTGATAGCCAAAAGCTTCCTATGATTATTTTTAGCGATTTTTTATGTTTTAAAAGAAAACCTCCATCTTAAGTTTATTTTAAATTTATTTTTTAAACTTTAAAGTAATGAGTGATCTTTTTAAATTTTAGAAAAAAATTAAAAGGTTTGAAAAAAAAATATAAAGAAATATCTTTTTAAGTTTCTTTGGAGTAACCATAAATATAGTGCATCCATAGATCGTAAATCAAAGTAAAATACATCTAAGATCAAATGCAACTATTTATACTATATAAATTTTTTATTTTTTTTTAATTTACTTATGAACTTAAAAGTCTAATACAATGTGACTAAAAGTTATTAAGAGTCTTAATGTGATTAATAATTCCTAGGTATTTTTAGGAAGATATTTAAATTAATAAGGTACTTGTGTATTTTTTTGGAGAAACTCTCAATAAAACATTACATTTGATTTCATGTCAGTTAAACCATATCTTGGTTGTATTTTTATCAAATATATTCTTCATTTATTATTTTCTCTAAATCATTCTCTTGACAATAATTTCATTATGAGAGAAAATCTCACTAAACTAGTTCTTGTAAAAATAAATTAAATTTTTTCAAGACAATAATTAAAATCATGATTGACTAATTATCTATTATCTAATTTTCTTCTCTATACATATGTTCACATTTCCAAGATACCACCTCCGACAATAGTTGACAAATGTAAAATATAATGTTAATTTTTTTCCAATAGCCACATCCATTTTTGTAGAGAACATTAATAAAAATTTATAAATCCCCCTCAATTGAAATATATTTCCATTCTTTTTAATATCAATATTAATCCATATCAAATGGTCCTATCCTCTTCATAGTCATTAGTTAATGTAACACATGATTATAAGTAAGTGAGGATAATTATCCATGTGATATGGTCTACCGACAAGGACACCACTTGCATTATTGGTGATGAGACCCGGGTTCAATCCCCATGGCGGTTATGTATATGTATAAGAAGTATTTACTCAATAAGGAAAAAAAGTATGTGAAGATAATTTTTATTTCATAATTTTATAACTCTTTTATTCTAGATGACCCTTCCATGTGTATTCAAGTATTATAACCAAAATATTTAAACTTTATTTTTACACTTGAGACTTTCCATAGTGAACATCATTGATGAAAAAGTATTTTAGCTTGTTTTTAATTAAAAAAAGAAGACCTTTTATAAGGACATACATTTCTAAATTTAGGAAATAATAAACTTACCTGATATATGCTAACAAACTTATTCTTATCCATACAATAAGATATTAATATATATCCTTATCCATAATATAGGAATAAACTTATCCTTAGCCAAAAGAAAAGATAAGAATAAATTTATCTCTATATATAAGATAAGATAATAATAAATATATCTACAAGATAGCATACCTATCCAACTTAGAAGTAATATGTATGAAATAATTACTAAAATAGTCTAATATTAAAATAAATACATATATTACTCATAACTAACTACCACTAAGCAATGCTTTATATCCCAAATATATTACAAGATGTGGGATTAGTTGCTGAAATTGATACTGAGAGATTCAACTTGTCTAGTGGAAGCTAACATTATTTACGAACAAGATAGAATATTGTCGTACCCTAACAAGTTTGACCAATAATAACATCTAATAGACGTGTATGTGGTAAATACATCTCTATTATCAATTGATGATTATATTTGAGAAGGAAAATATTGAGAACATCATGGATTTTCATGTGTGGTAAAATATTGAAGCAAATATATTGTCAAAGAATGGCATAGGCTACATATCAAAGAGGCTTGACCTTAATATGTGCTTTATTTTTAAAACAATGTTTATCCAAGTAGAGTCATACTTTTTAGCAATCTAGAATCAATTAGGGACACATTTTCAATCCATCGATTGTTTGTAATTTCTTCTCAAGTCTTGTTAACTTCTTATCGTACTAATTTTGAAATATGGAATAAAATTAGTTATTTTGTCTAAGTATTTGACAAACATGAAGAAAAATTCATGCCATTGAATAATTATTGGAAATATTGTAACTAGGTCTAAATAAATGCTTTCCCAATGATGTGCTTGGATTGGTAGCAAACAATTTAAACCAAGTTTTTGGTTAACTAGTTTGGAGTAGAAACAAATTGTACAATATCACAAAAGATGAAGAACATCATTCACCATGTGAGGTAAGTAACAAATCATTATATATTATGATATGAATTCTATTTTCTAAAATATCCACCATTAAGAGTAGAGTGTGCTTCATTAAGGAGAAATTTATATTGGTCGCAAAGAACAAAAACATTTCAAACATATATAACAATCCATGTTTGAGATAAATATTTTGAAAAGATTGTTAGTTTTGAGAAGACAAATTCTAGATACTTTTTTAGGTAGGACTAAAATCATGATCTATTGGAATATATTACATTATTTTGTACATGCCAATGTACCATCTTGGGTACATTATTATATTATGAGAGTATCTTAGATTAAGGTTTGAGTATTTACTTTATGCAATGTAATAAATGCACAAGTGTCAAAATATGCAATGATGTAAATATGCATGTAGTCCACATGTACATGAGTCATAGAATAGGAATATGAAGAGTCATAGGTAGGTGAAAGGCCAAGGTTAATATATCTCTATTTATAGGTACTCTGATAGAAGAATATCATATAGAATAGATTTAGAATATAGGATAGTAGATCTTAGTGATGAGAAGATAAGGTAGATACAATGTAAATCATGCAAGATTTTTTGGAGTGTTCATATCCTCTATTATATTACATTATTGTATTTTCATGAACTTTCATTAAAGGCTATTTTTTGAGTTATTGCATAAGTTTCTCATATATTTTTATTGCATATTATATTACCATTATCATATAGTTAATATTTCTTACTTATTTTAAATATTGTGGTTGCATTTCCTTTAATATATATCATTAAAAGCTAGCAATGGTATTAGAGCACAAGGTATATTTATAGGAAATAGAGAGAGCCACAAGAGAGATTGATTGGATATAGGTAATATAATTTTTACAATTTAAGAAGTTGCATTTGGCTAGAGTATTTCCACAGAGTTATATAAAAACTTGTGGAGCCTATGACTCAACATTGATTCCACTATATTGACAAATCAATTAGTGAAGATTTATCATCTCTAGATTAAAAAATCTTCCATTACAGTTTCTATAATACTTTGTTGCAAGAAAAGGAGATTCAAAGAAATTTTGGAAGCTTCCTACAAATATCTAGGAAGAATATCTTCTTTAGAATCAATCCAACACTTGAAACAACAAGTTGAAGACTAAATATTTTGGATGAGGTCCAAGAAAGAAGTCCCCATTGTAGATTGAATATTGAGGAGAACTGAGAAGAAGGTCCTCATAGAAATTTGAATATTGAAGACTTTATAGGGAATAAAGAAGAGACTCAAGGAAAGGAATCTCATAGAAAATTAAATATTGTATATTATAGAGTGAAAGAAGATAGTAGCTCAATAATATCAAGAGATGTAAAAGAGGTCTCATTAAAGAACTTCTATATTTTGAATATTGAATATAGAGAAGGATTAGAAAAATACTATTCAAGATTTTAGGAGTAGAATCAGGTGATCCAAGAAAGAGATCTCATTGCAAAACTTCCATAGTTGAATATTGAAGAGATCAATAAATATCTCATTGAAGTTTTGAGAATGCTAGAGAAGCTACATGATTTAGAGGATCAAGGAGAAGGCTAGAAACACTCATTGAAGGATATTTAGATAAGGTCATTCGATAAGATTTTAGGATAGCTGAAGAGAGAATATTTCTAGAAAGGATAAGTTCTTAATAGTGAAGTTTTTGGAACAATTGTCACCATTCGATAACAATCCCAAAATGAGAAGGATTTGGAAAGAATTTTATCAAATTTTGGAGATTTATGAAGACCTCAAGACATTCTTATTATTGAGATGAATGCTATAAAATAGGCCAATATTGAAGTTAGAATTTTATAAGGAGGTTGAAGGAGAAAGGAGCTAGAAGAAACCACCAAACCTAAGAGGTTTGAAGATTTCCTTTGGAGGATTTGAAGGCTGGTCCATAAAAGGAGAGTTTGTTGTTTTTAAAGTAGAAAATTGATGGTTTCTAGGAGGTAAGATTGAATTAGAATTTGGAAGATTTTCATACCAAATTTAAGAGATTTGTAGATAACATTTTAGAGGAGAAATTAACTGCATTATAATATAAAAATTTTAGAGTTAAAGGCAAAAATTTGGGAAGCATTATTAGCTAGTAATTCTTAGATCTCATGGGAGCATCGTGAAGGAGAGTTGAAGCCACCAAATCATATTTTTGGGTAGCAAGTTAGAGGAGCATTAAAGCTACAAATTGGTGAGTTAAAGAGTTGTTTTGGAAAACAATGAAAAGATGTAAAGTCATCATGTTTCAGAGGAAAAAAATTAGGTAATCCAAACCACCAATAAATCCATCATCTACAAAGGTTATAAAGGTATGCAACTTTGGTGTAAAAGGTTCATTATTTGAACACTTACATTCATCTTATTATTAAGTTTTATTAAGCACCAAATTAGAATTTAAAGTTGCAAAGATAAATTTTCAAGTTTAAAGTCTTCAAGGAAGTGTAAAAGATAGCTTCTACAAGGGTTAAAACCTACACATAATAAAAAGGAGTTAGATATATTTTAAGGGAAAGAAAAATATAAATATTCTACATTATATTAAAAGAAAAGAAGATGTTATTCTAAAGCATGGATTGCATATACTATAGTGTAAAGCAAGGCCATCCAAAGGGTATGCTATTTGAATAATTGAAAATCTTGGAATCATCATTGCAAGCTAACCAAGCATTGAAAAAACAAAGGAGATAGAGGAGAGAGTTGCCTAGGACAAGAAGGCAACATTAAATCTCCATTTACCACCAAGGGATAGGATAGAAGCTGCCATACTAAAGGAAGGTAGAAAGCTTCAAAAAGGAGACTAAAAGGTCTCAAAAATTTTGGTGCAAATTATGGTATTTTATCTTAAGTATTATAGAATTATTTACATTCCATAATAGCACCATACTTGTCTTGTCCAACGTAGCAAAAGGAGGAAACAAATTAGTGTTTTAAGACACTAAAATAGCAAGTATATTATAGTCATCAAGTGGTCATATCATCAAGCTTGAAGAATAAAATTTGAAGTGAAAGGAAGAGAGCTAACTAAGGGCTCAAAATAATTGTATTCAAGGTGTCTAAAGACACCAAATTCAGCACCATTAGGTCTCATGAATGCAACACTAACAATGCAAGAGGAACCTACAAATAAAAAGAGACTAAGGGAAGCATAACAACATTATCAAGGATAACATAACATAACAAAGGTGCAAGTTGCAAGGAGAATAATGTAAGAAAATATAGCAAAGACAAGGTCTAAATTACATTACCCAAGTGGATAAGGATAAAATATTTTATGAACAACCACCTAGAAGACAACATTGAAACACCATAGATCCACATTGGTTGAAGAGGAGCCACCTTCATTGGATAAAGTAAATTTTTGTTGCAAGCTAAAACAACTTGCAAAATTTGGCAAGAGCATTAAGAAGATAAGGGATGTTGAGAGCATAGTTACATGCAATGAAAAGAGCTTCCACTTGCCACTCCAAGAAAAGGAATATCATGCCACTTGGTACAAAGGAGAAGAGCACCTAAAAATACACAAAAATACCTCTAAAATATAATACTTGCATAGGGAAAAGAATACTCAAGTTTGAAGTAACACTTAGTCATTATTGCTTCAAAATTCAAAGGCTAGTAGAACACCTATGTTACCTAAAACACCACCAACTAAATTTTTTAACTCTCCTCTGCCACCTATCAAGAAGTTTTAGGATCATGAACAATGTAAATGTCATATGACATGCATTCCAAATGGATATAGAAAACTATTAATACTGCTAACCAAAGAAAGTGCATAGATCTTGTGGTAGAGGAGAGGAGAAAAATACAGTCCTAAGCATGGTAGAGAATGAAGAGCATTTATTGCATAGTGTCATATCTCAAATATTGAAGAAGATACAACATTTGAATATCTTTAAAATATAGTCAAGGACAAAACCAATCAACACATAACACATTGTAGATAGGTAAGTTATGTTGATTTAATATTTGCTTTCTATAAAGTGCAAAGGAGATATAAGGTTCTTTATTTGTAAGGTTAATTAATTATTGCAAGGATAAATAAGGAACTATAACCTTAGATAATTTTTTAATTATTTAGAAATCCAATCAAAGCAAGGATTTTATAGCTTTAGGAGTTATTTCAAATTGAATTAGTTGAGATTCAACTATCAAAATATTTACAAATAATTAAACTAGGAGATATAAGGTTTTCTACCTTGAAATTAAACCATTATTTTGAAAATATTATCATTTTTTAAATTTCTAAATTAGGGATATATAAGGAGTACTACATCAAAATTTAGATCATTGAAATTTAGAAAACTAAACCATTGATAATTAAAGGGTAAAGGAAGCAAAACATATAATTGCTTAAAAGTTGGAAATTATTATACTAGTCTCTTACAAATTGAAGGGACGAAAGGAACCCAAGTATAGATTCTTGAAAAATAGAGAACATCATAAAAATTAAAAGTGCATTAAAATTAATTCCAGATTTCACAAATATGAAGAATTAAGGTGAAAACTAGAAGTTGAACATTAGGGATTCAACTAAAAATAAATATAAGCACTTTATCAAAACTATAATACACTCAAAACACTAGGGAGATATAAAGGGTTCTACAAAACTTGATATTAGAAAATATTTTATCAATTTTGATCACATACTCAAAACTAGGGAGTCATAAGGTAGACTACTACAAAATATTTTATCAAAGTTGTTCTCAATATAAAGAGCTAAAAGGAATTCTATTTATTGGTCATAAAAGAATTAAATGTTAGAATATGTATTTGGAAACATAAAGAATACTACAACTTCTTAAGAAAATGGATAAATTAGCAAGAGGAATTCATTACAAGAGGATTCAAGATCAAAATTCACCCAATATACCATATCAAAGATGCAAAATTACTTCAAGCATAAACAATATCATAGGGAAAAAATGAAAAGGATATTTGGTATATTGATTATGGTGTAAGTAATTACATTCTAGTAGGTTTAAAAATGTTTGATTATCTTGAAATCACAAACAGTATCAAGCTAAAAATTACATATGGTAAAACCTATCTTATACATGGATATGGGTGTGTAACACCTCATAGAACATTTCTTGCTACATGATGTAAAGTGTATTCCTAGATTAACATTTAATGTTATTTTAGTAGCAAAGTTGGTAGAGAGTAAAAGGATAGTAGTTTTTATATAATTAAATGGAGTTAATATGTGTCTCATCATAAACCAAAATGAGATAGAAGCCACTAGATTAATCCATAAATATACATATATATATATATATATATATATATATATATATATATATATATATATATATATATATATATATATATATATATATATATGCTTTAGATTCAATTGAGATCTCGCAAGTTATTGTTGTATTTCAAAACAACTCTAATGCATTTCCATAGGAACAAGTTATAAAAAATGAAATACCTAAATATCATAAAAACTAGTAGATAAATAAAAGATTCAGAACAAGAAAGATTAGACGACAAAAAAACTATGGATTCCTTAGCCATCAAGAAGAAGAAGAACCTGATCAAGTTGAAGAGCACTTGAAATATGGAGATCCATATTGAAGACTAAAGTATTTAATACCCAAATAATGTAATACAGGAGGTGTTGGAATATATTACATTATTTAGTACATGCCAATGTACTACCTTGGGTACATTATTAGATTACAAGAGTATATTAGATTAAGGTTTGAGTATTTTATTTATGCAATGTAATAAATGCACAGGTTTCAAAATGTGCAATGATGTAAATGTGCATGTAGTACACATGTACATGAGTCATAAAATAAGAATATGAAGAGTCATAGGTATGTGAAATACCAAGGTGCATATATCTAAAGCATAGTTGCATTAAACAAGCACATACAATCCATAGAAGACAAAGAAAATGTCAAATGAGCCAAAGCTTTCTTGTATTACTATTTTGGAGATAGGTTTTATAGAGACTAAGTGCTTACAAATTAAAAATTCCCCATTTTGATCCTGTTTTCCCCTTTCCAACCTAAAACTATGTATTTGAAAATTGAATTTTGAGGGCAAACTTGTCGAGGTCATAACTCATCGCTCGTTGCTTGAAACAACTATTATAGTACCTTTTCAAAAATATATTTCATCCTTGCAAAGGGTCTCTATGTTGGCATTATTTTTGCACACAGTACCACCATATTTCATCCCTGCAAAGGGTCTCTAAGCTATTCAAAATTTACCTTCAAGTTTTACTAGCAGGATTTCCACTAGTTTTGGCAGGGTTTTCACTAGGATTTTCACTAGTTTTGGCATATCTCCCAAACCGCTCAGGATATTGGGATGATTCTTTCACCGTTAGTTATATTTTTTCATACCAAAAAAACTAAACACACTTATAACATAAAAAGTAAAATATTATAATTTTTGTATGGTGCAATATTACTCTTATACCATAGGATGCTCCTGCATCAATATCTCTATATATAGGCCTTTTGATAGAAGAAGAGAATATATAATAGAGTGAACCTATAGGATAGTAGAGCTTGGTGATGAGAATATAAGGTATATACAATGTATATCATGCAAGAAATTTTAGATTGGTCATGTCCTCCATTATATTACATTGTACTATTTTTATGAGCTTTCATTAATGACTATTTTTCAAGTTATTGCAGAAGTTTATCATATATTTTTCCTACATATTTTTATTTTTTGATAAATAATTAAATAATTTTTTGAGAGGATCCCATAACCAAAAACAAATACTCCTAAGGGACTCCAGAAAATATAGACCCAAAAGGGTAAAAAACAAGAGCAAATCAAAATATGGGAACTAGAAAAACAAAGAAAAGAAAGGCATTCCTAGGGACAAACCAAAAACAACCCTACTAGAGTAGGGAATAGAAACTCAGGATAGAACCTTAGAATTATTAGGAGTGTTCATGCTCGAGGTAAAAAAATATAGTAATACATCCATCCATCTCTTCACATCCTCTAAGAAGTTGACTACAATATTAAGAGTACCCAAAACTGATTTTCGCTTATCTTTAATGGACTTGATTGACTATAGTAGGAAGGACTCCATATTGGCACTATCCATAATAGTCTTCCTAGTAAACCATAACTTTTGAAACCTATCCTAAAAGACCTCCATAAAAAAAAATGTCCTTGCAAGTAGAAACATACTTAAAATTATTCTTCGACAACCTTAAGGAGCGATACTTTTTCCTACCTCTAACACCATTCGAGGTGACAATAAGCCCACCTGAGTGCCAAATCCCATAAGAATCCTTGTTTGAGATGGTCAAGTTTATCAAATTAGAGCTGAGAGCACCAGAATCCATGGTCTAGCTAAATTTCCTATATTACACCCCAATGGAAGATATAGATATCTTTCTAGCCTAATGCTTAAGCTAGGGTCCTAGGTCCAACCAAAAATCAGAGCCACTAGATATCTCATGCACATATAGAGAATAATTCTACATAGGGAGCTCTAGATATACCAATGGATTAGTCTCAATAAATTTTAAGATCTTGGCCATGTCAATCCCATTTTTCATAGCCATAAATTCGTCAATTGTGTTGGACATTTTGAGTCAAATTTGTCACTGATGTAACGGAACATGTCAAGGAAAAATGCAAAGGTTAATGGAAAAAAGATTCATAATATTTTTAATACTATGTGGAATCATATGAAGAGTTTTTACTAAAACTGATGGTGGAAAAAATAAAAGGTTTTTCCATTTAAAGCATGTGAGGAAGTTGTAAGTTTTTTCTAAAAAACTAAAGAGGCCCTTAAGTTTGGTTTAAGGCCAAAATACCATGTTAATTATTAAATTGTAATAATTAAATTCTTAAAGAGCTTAATTTATTATATTTAATAATTTTCCAAAGCTAAAGTTTGGGCACATTTCTTAAAGTTTGGGCACCGATTTGTTTGCATTTAAAGTTGCCCCCCTTTCGTTGACGTCACCGCTTTCTATATGATGTCCTCACCATAGAATTGGAGCAATAAAGGCATATGGTATATAAATACCATAGCATTCTCAAAGGCAATGTATCCACTTACATCCATCGAAAATAATTAATGTCAATTTTCATATGCAATTCCCTCATGATAGCAGTTTGTGCAATTTTTTTGTAAAGCGTTAGTTAAGCATCCAATTCGTGGCTTGTACGAATAGTGAAAATCAAAAAGTGTAAGGTAGTGGAGGTTCCAAATGGAGCATGTGGCTCCATGGTGTTGGGAGTCATGATGAAAGCGCTTGTGGAGAGAAGCACTTAGTTCAAATCTTCTTGTAATGCAAAGTGGTAACACTATTTTAAATTAAAATATTTTGATTTTTGACTTAGGCTACGGTTAGTCTTAGGATAAATAAGGAGGTAAACAATTTTGGATTTTTGCCTAAGTTAAAAATGAATTTTTGTGGGTTTTATAAAGTGTTTTCTGAAAATTTAAGTGGTGGGTAAAAATTCTTTTACCTTAGAAAAGGAAATATTAGTTGTTAGATTATTTTAAAAAAGAATTATCTTTAAAAATGCAATGTTAAAGTAGGGATTCATAAGTAGAATTGGATTGATTTTTTAAGAATAAAATTATGAAGTGGCTTATATCAAATATGATTGATTGAGATAAATTTGTGACGAGTTAGGGTTTTTGAGAAGTGAATATTCAAATTATTGTGGTGTTGGATATTATTTTAAGAAATGAGTAATAAGGTGTGTTTGTGAGTGATTATATGATTTGTATTATTTGTCTAACTTCCTTGATATTTACAAAGTTATGTTTATGGTTGTGACATATTTGTGTGGTCTAGTTCTCATCAAGAAAAAAGGTATGAGCACATTCTTCCATAGTTGAGTTGATTGGTTGGTTTTATAGAAAATAAGTTTAGAGTGAAAAGGACTTGATTAAGGTTTCCTTATTGAGTGTGTTTATTTAATGCTTCAATTTTCTCTGGAATAAACAATTGTTGTTAAAACCTTATTTTATAAGCATTGTTGTTGAAGCCATTGGTTGTGTGAAGAACTTGAACTAGGGTTTGAAAATAACGAGTATTATTGTTATGTGAGAGTAGTTGATAATCATTTTTGGAAATATTTTTAGTGAGTATTCATATGCTTGGACTAGAGTTTGTTATCAAGGATTATTTCATTAAGTGATTGACTGAGTAGAGTTGGTTGAGCCTAGTCAAGTGGATGTGTGAAGTGATTGTTCAAGTTCCATAAAATAAACTATTCTAAATTATGAATTGAATTGAGAAAGTGATTGAGTTGAATCATATTGAGTCTCTAACAATTCTCCTTATGTTTCTATGAGATTGGACAAGTTCTAGTGTGGAATTGTTGTGAAGATTTAAGATAATTATTTGATAAGGCTTGTAAGTAGAGTTGATTGATTGATTTGTTCAAACCTCAAGTTAAGATTTGGGACAAATCCAACTGAGTTGATTTGAGATTGATTAAAGCTTTGATTTAATGCTTGAAGACAAAGATTGAGGACATATCAAAGGAAATATTTTTATGTAGATTTGAGGATAGATTTATTCCATAATAGAGATAGAGATTGAGGACATATTTGTGCTAGAATGAAGGATTGTGTTTAGTATAGATTTTAGAGATATATTTGGAGGTGACAGAGTTGAGGACATAGATCTCTAGCCAGAGCAGGTAAGATAGGTGTCTTCTATGGATAGTGTTTCATTTTCTAAGGGCATTGGAGGTATATGTCTTCTAGAGGATAACTAGCCAAAGTAAAGTTAGGATATTGATATCTCCTATGGATAGAGATCCACAAACTTGATTTAGGGGATTTGTATCTCCTTTGGACAGAGTTCCATAAAAATTTTAGGGAGAGTATTCCATAGAGAATTTATTTGAGAAAAATTTATAAGAAATATTTTCTTTGTGGAGTAGCCCACATTGGGTGAACCACGTAAAATCATGTCTCTCGTGTATGTGATGCTTTGTATGATATTTACTACTTTAATATTGTTGATGCTATTATTTGGATTTAAAAAGCAAAATATTTTATATTATATTGTTCACCCCCACCTCTGAGTATAAGCACATGTTCTTCAATTGGTATCAGAGCGGGTCTCTTCGTGAAAAGACTAATGTCTTGGAGGAGGATGCATCAAAAACACACATGACTTCATAAAATGAAGAAGAGATCATGTCTGATATAAAAGAATAATTCTTTGCTTATCTCACAAAATTAGAAAGGATTAGAGAAAAGAATTCAATCTTGAAGGAACAAATTCAAGAGGAGGAAGAAAAAAGGATAGAAATTTGACAAAATCTGATATAACTCAAGGTAAATGTAGAAGAAGGAAAGAAGATTAAGCAGGATATAATAGATCTATTAAGAGCAAGAGAAATAGAATGTGAAATGCTAGAAGCAAAAATTGTCTACCTAAGGAATGAAGTTGAAAGAATCAAGGCACTATAAGATGTAGAATATAAAAAACAAAAAGAGGAACCAAGTATTCAAAAAGTAGAAACTTCAAACAAGGATAATCAAGAAAAGGATATCATAAAGGAAGAAAGCAAAGAATAACCTTGAATAAGAGTTACCCACAAGAGAAATAATACTTCATCACAAACTCTAAGGCATCCAAACAGGTTACATAATTTCTTCCATGTTCATTGTTTTTCATGTAATAAATATGGTCATAGAGTTGTACATTGTATTAATAATGCAAGAAACAATGACAATAGAAATTTCAATTCTTTTGCACCTATTATGGATGATGATATTATATGTTACAAATGCAACAATTTTGGGCACAAGGCTAGATGGCGTAAAATGATATTTCCTGATTCTAGAAAAATAATTTCAACAACTAGGAAAGATGAAGGGGAAAAATAAGACTATTGAAAATATGGCTAGAGCTATGCTAAATGAATCTAAGTTCTCAGAATGGATTTTTGAGAGAAGCAGTCAACACAATAGTATACATAATCACTAGGGCTCAAATGAGGGTAAACCATCACAAGACTCCATATGAGTTTTGGAAATGAAGACCTGCCACTATAAAATACTTCAGGATTTTTGGAAGCAAGTGTTACATAAGAAGATAAAATCAAAACTTAGACAATTTTGACCCAATATGTGATGAGGGAATTTTTCTTGGTTATTCCTCAAGGAGTAAAGCCTATAGATGCTTCAACAAGAGAACATGTACTATGGTGGAAAGTATAAATGTAACAATTGATGAGAAGATAGATTCAAGAGAACCTGTTCAAAAAACTATGTATCAGGAATATGGATGTTGTCAAGAAGAGTTTTGTGAGGAATTAGATAAATAAGAATAATAAATACAAAGACTTATTCCCAAAACTCCTTCTAGGTATGTACAAAAGCATCATCCAAAAGATAAAATCAATGGGAATCCAGATGAAATACAGACAAAGAGAATAATAATAACACCATCTCAACAAGTAAATTTTCTTTGCTATCTAAGATTGATCCAAAAGTCTTCACTCATGAAAGTGAGAATAAATTTTTGATTAAGACAATGGATGAGGAATTATATAATATAGAGAAAAGCAAAACTTGGGAACTTGTTCCATGACCAAAGGACAAAAATATGATCGATACAAAATGGGTATTCAGAAACAAGTTAAATGAATATGGATTGGTGGTTAGGAATAAAGTAAGGTTAGTATACAAAGGTTATGCAAATGTAGAGAGAATTGAATTTAACGAGACATTTGCTCCAGTTGCAAGGCTTGAAGCCATAAGAATGTTTTTAGCCTTCTGAAGTTTTAAAAACTTTAAGGTACATCATATGGATGTCAAGTTAGAATTTCTAAATGGTGTTATAGAAGAAGAAGTTTATATTGAACAACCATAGGGATTCATATTACTAGATAAACCATATCATGTATGCAAATTGAAAAAGGCATGATATGGTCTAAAGTAGGCTCTAAGAGCATGGTAGTCAATATTGGATAAGTATCTTTACGAATAGGGATTCATAAAAGAAATAGTAGATAATAATTTATATATCAAAAATGAAGGGAATGATTTACTAATTGTGGTTTTTTATGTTTATGACATCATTTTTTAGGGAAGCAATGATAATATGTGTAAAGAATTTTCTAAGAACATGCAAAATGAATTTGAGATGTCTATGCTTGGTGAATTGTCCTTATTTCTTGGACTTCAGATTTCACAATCAAAGAAAGGGGCATTTCTCTCATAAGCCAAGTATATAAAAGAAATGTTAAAGAAATTGAGGTTAGAAGATTGTAAACTAGTATGTACCCCCATGGTCATAGAATGCAAGTTGAGTAAGGATGATGAATCTCTAGAGGCAGATCAGATATTATACTGTTTTATGATTGGCATCTTATTGTATGTTACAGCTACAAGACCAGTCATAGTATAGTCAGTATGATTAATGGTAAGGTTTTAGGAAGCACCTAAGGAAGCACAATAAAAATAATTTTTAGGTATCTAAAAGGGACTATGGAATTTGGGCTTTGGTATCCCAAAAGTGACAATTTCACACTAACAACATATATAGATGCATATTGGGCTAGCAGCATTGATGATAGAAAAAGCATAAGTGGAGAAGCATTATTTCTTGGAGACTATTTAGTCGCTTGGTTAAGTAAGAAGCAGGTTTCAGTATCTTTATCTACAGTGGAAGCATTATATATTGCAGCAATAGCCAATTGTACATAGGTTTTATGGATGAAGTGAACTCTATAAGACTTCAAGATAGAACATGATAATCCCATTCCCATACTATGTGATAGTACAAGTGTTATAGGTATCTCAAAAAATCTAGTAATGCACTCCAATACAAAGCACATTTTGATTAAGTATCATTTTTTGAGAGAACAAGTGACAGCTAAACAAGGCATGTTAGAATTTGTTACTACAAAATTTTCTAGCTTCATCTTATGCATCATTCCGAGTGGGATGTAGGCAAAATATTTTTTCTATGATGATGCTAGTAGGGAGGCAATGGGTGGCAAATGTAGTGAAAACATGTAGTAGCTCTTTGCCATAAACATTTTGTCTTGGGATTGCACTCCTTATGTGAAGTCTCATCAATGGGAGTCTTCATGCTGCAAACATGAGAGCAACATAGACGATGTATTTTATCATCTACAAATCATAAAATTAGCTAGAAAAACCTATAGGTTCAAACCTTTTGTGTGGAGGTCGACACAATTTTTTGGGAGCTATAAAGATAATTTTTGTTTTGGACAAAAAACAAAATCCCATATACATTGTGTCGTAAGATATACAGGATTTTAAAAATAAAACATCCCACTAAATTTAACATCCACCTGATGGTGGGCAATACTTTTTGTGCATATTTTTTACTGGCAAGTCCATAGTCAATTCACATCCTAGGTGTATTTCATGTCCATGTAGGATCCCATATTCTAGGGTTCATTTTTCCATTATCTTTGTAGGGTCCATTGAGTGGCTTCACCACGTCAGTAGGGCTATGTCCAATGTTCACCTTAGGTTGGATGTTCATCCACCATTAGTTTTCAAGTCGCAATCAAGATTGATATTGACATTTGTGTCATCATCAGTCCTAGGTATTCACCAAGTGTTCATCACTCCTATGTCATGTAGGATTTCATTAGGTAGAAGTTTTTTCTACCAGCTCCAACCTTAGTGAGGCCATCATTCTGTAGTCTACCTCATCAACTACATCAGGTGGTGTGTCCTATAGTTTGGACAATAGTAGCAGTCCCTAGTGAGGTTGTCAATAACACATATCGATGTGCCTAGACCATATCTACCTCACCTTTGAAAATGTGCCCATGGCATGAAGTCCTCCTTAGCCAATAGGCCAGAGATTCCTAGGTGGATCTTAGGCTACAATCAATGAGTCGAGAGCATGATGCTCTGATACCATATTGGAGCCTATAATATGATGTTTTATTATTGATAAAGTATAGGATTAAATACAATAATCATAGGCTAACAATAGCCCAAAATAAATGAGCTAATAGCTCTAACTACTAACAAATAGATACTAACAATAATATCTACCAACAATAGAAATGTTAGTAAACTACTAACCTAGGATAGAACTAACCTAGGTAAATGTAAATAAACTAACCTACCTAGGATATATTACCAAATAAGGTAATATTTACACTAACAGACAGAAGAAATGATAAAAATCAAGGAAAGTTTAGGAAATGGTTCCAAGGAAAGAATCATAATTTTAACAATTGCAATAATGGTAATAATAGATCACCACAATAATAGACTAATTCTACACCACCAAGAGAAGTAAAACAAGGACACAACTAATTCTACAGCACCAAAAAAAGTAAAAGAAGGACAAAAGTAAAAAGTACATCTAGGGACTGAAATAAGGATGCTTTATTTGTAGAGTACAACATTATGCCAATAATTATCCTCACGTAGTAGGAATAAGTTCAAAAATAAATGAGATAATGTACAAAGAACCTGCACCTAAGGAAACCACACACAAGATTTATGTTGCAATAGGTAATAAGAATCTAGAAGGTCCAACCACACCACTATTGATAAAATGTAATATTTTTGGTAGGAATGTAAAAATATTAATTGATAGTGGTGCTACAAATAACTTAATTTCCACTATTTTAACTAAAGATATTTTAGAAAGGCTAGGAATCTTGGCACATGGGTTGAAGGTAGAATATGGTTTATGACAAACCTACTTTATTAAAGAATGTTATCATATGGTAGAAATCACCTTACCTAGTCGAATGACAATGATATGTTTGTATGTGGTACCACTATATGTATTTGATGTAATTCTATGAATGGATTGGTTGCAACTACACAAGGTAGTACTCAATTTTCAAGATATATGGTTTGAGTATACAAAATATGGTGGAAATATACAAAGTGTGTATAGCCTACAAGGGGACTTTCAAACTCAAATTCCTTTTGTAAATGTAACTCAATAAATCCATTAAAATGGAGGAATGATCTATGTTGTTAAGATCAATGAAATTGAGGAAGAACTGAAGGAAGAGGTGTTCAGAAAACACCCAATTCTTTAGGATTTTAGGGATCTATTTCCAATAGATTTACTTGTATTGCCATCCAAACATGAATTTGACTTCACAATTGAGGTTCAACCTAGAACTAAGCCTATACATAGATCTCCTTATAGAATAAATCCCATAGAAATATAAGAGTTGAAAGTGCAGCTACAAGGATTGCTGGAAAAAATATTAATTAGACCAAATATATCACCATGGGATGCACTTGTGCTATTCATAAAGAAAAATGATGGTTCCTTGATATTATGTATAAATTATAGATATTTTAGAAGGCTAAATAGCAAAAATGCATATAAAACTCAACACAATCTCTCACAGAATATCTCTTCAATCCAACAAACAAGTTTCACACAGAATATTTTTTAACCTTAGAAACATATAGACAATTAGAGACTCAATATATTTCACACTCACAAATCACTCTATCACTTTAAAACTCTCTTTCAAATATTTTTAGAAATAAAGTATAATTTTTTTCACAAAACTTGAACTATCACTCCAATGCTTTCAATCAATAATGCTTAATCAACTTCATTCAAACATTCACTCAATGAAATACAACTTGCTTACAAATCCTAACCAAGTATTTCACTATACTTCTAACAACTAATGCTATGGATCTCAAACATTGACTCAAGATAATTTTCAATTTCACATAACAATGAAACTCATATTCTTTCACAAACCCTAGTTCAAGATAGTTCTCAACTTCACATAACAATGATACTCATGTTCTTTCACAAGCCCTAGCTCAATATAGTTCTCAAATTTACATAACAATGATACTCAATATCTTTCACAAACCCTAATTATGCATATAAACACTCACTCAAATATTTCCAACAATGCTTATCAAACAATACTTTTTACTCCAACCTTACATTTCACAACATTCAATCCAACAATATTTCACTCATAGGAAGATGTACCCATACCTTTTGTTTTAATGGATATATATCATAAAAACCTGTCTTAACCACAATCAAATCTTCTTTACCAATATTAAAGATAGGTAACAACAATATTTCTAAAAATATCCTTGCAAATAACTTCCCAATAATTATTTTTCCACATAAATTAAACAAGTCTTAAATACACCTTATAATCTCCACACTTTCAAAATATAAGTCAACAATTTTGATAAAGAAAACAACCACAATAATTTTCTTTAGTCACCTTATTTCTCCTCTCAAAAAAATTAACACATCATATATTTATCTCAAAATAAAATATAATTTCCTTTGGAAATATTATAACTTCTATCTCATTGAATAAATTCTAACCACCAATATTAAAATAAAAATATTTTAATTTTATTAAACCTTATACCTCCCTTGAAAAAACTCACAAGCTATCCTTTCAAATTTCATGCAATATTTAAAGTGAATTTTTGGATATCAAAAACCTTTGAAAAATCAGATCACAAATTGCATACCTTTTATTTTCACTTTGTCCAAAAATATTTCCAGCCAAATTTGAACTCATAGCCTTGCTTCCTCAACACCCTAGCCAACACTAGGCAACCAGTTGGGCTATGAGCCCACATAAAACTCAAGGCATACGATTTACATTTTGTGCCTTATGTCTTTTGTCCTCTAGCACAAAAAACCAAACGTTTTCCTTTACAAAGTAAATGGTGTGAATTGAACCCACGTATTTGCCCTCTCAACACTTTCTCGTGGCCTCATCTGCCACCTACACTACCACCACCAGTGGTATCTCCTTTGACTTCCATATTTTTCAAAACCATACTCTTGTATTCTATTTTAAAGCATTAAATCTCTTCTCTCGAAACACAAAGTGCATGAATTATATTAGCATAACACCACTTTTTAGCATATATCAAAGATAATAAAATGAGAATTTGTTTTCCTTTTTTATAAATATTTTCACTTGCACATAACTCATCGGTCCATCACTCTATATTGAAAATCGAAATTAGATTTAAATATTAAATTTAAAATCCTTTGCCATCCATTATTTATTTAAATTAAAATTTTAACCATGGGTTAAAATATTTTAATTTAAAAACATTAATTTAAATATTTTGCAAGTTGCTTCATGGGCCTTTTCAAGAATAAATTATTTTAATAATCTCTTGGACCTGGTTTACTTCACCTCATCAATTTATCTAATAATATTAAATAATATAATATTATTATTTAATTTAAACTTACTTCTCCTTCATTGGGTCTTCATCCCTTTGGGCCTTTTTAGGCATATAATATTAAAAAGAAATATTATATCATATTCTTTTTCAAGACCATGCTTTTGTAAAAACCACTTGATATATTTAATGATGATGAAATTGAAACAATACTCTCTTGACATCAATGACAACAAACTATTCAAAATTTCAAACAATCTCCCCCTTTGTCATTTATGGAAACTGTTGGCAATTTTGGGTACCTTGGGTACATTGCTCTTGCTCTAAGTGTAGATGTTGTCATTGATGTCAAGAAGGTCTTGAAGCAATTTGGTTTGATGTCAAAGAATGTGTCTTGATGAAGGTTTCAGCATGGACAGTGAGTTTCCAAGAAGATCAGGGTAGCCCAGTTGCAAAAGATCAAGAAAAAGACAAGTAAGAAAAAGTATGCAGGCGGCTGGAAAAACTATCGCGATTTCGTGACATGTTTTAGGAGAGAGAAAGCACTGGAAAAACTGTCACGATTTCGTGACATGTTTGAGGAGAGAGAAAGTTTGGGCAAATGTGTCACGATTTCGCGACATGCGGGAAGGCAGAGACGAAGCAGGAAAAACTGTCATGATTTTGTGACATGTCGCATTTTCGTGACTCGGACAGTGCAGGAAGGCAGAGAAAGAAAAGTGTCACGATTTCGTGACATTCTGCAAAGGAGGCTGTACGGACAAAAAAATGTCACGATTTCACGACATGTTGCAGAAGAAAGAGTCCGTAGTGTAAGCTGTCGCGATTTCGTGACAAGATCGAAGAGAGTGAAAGTTTTTCAGGAACTATCACGATTTCGCGACATGATGCAAGGTTCCAAGTGGACTGTCGCATTTTTGTGACATGCTACAGAGGTTGAGGTGAGGACTGTCACGATTTCATGACATGCTAAAAAATCTCGAAATGAGAAGCGTCATGATTTCGCGACATGCAGCAAAGGAAAGAGTCTGAAAGGAGCAGTGTCACGATTTCGCGACAGGCAGTGGAGAAAGCGTACGGAAGCCAGAAGTGTCACGATTTCGTGACAGGTAGTGGAGAAAGCGTACAAAAGCTAGAAGTGTCACGATTTCATGACAGGTAGTGAAGAAAGTGTATGAAAGCCAGAAGCATCACGATTTCATGACAGGTTTTAGGGAAAGCTTTCGAAAGCTGAAAGCGTCATGATTTCGTGACAGGCTACAAAGAAGTTGTACGGATGCAAAAAGTGTCACGATTTCATGACAGGTTGAGATGGCAGCTTGCAGTTGGAGATGGTGTCACGATTTCATGATAGAGTTGCAGATGACGTCAGCAGAAGTAGATGTGTCACGATTTCATGACAAAAGTAGAGAAGAAGGCATTGTAGACTAAAGCGTCATGATTTCATGATAGAGTGAAGATGACATCAAAAATCATAAGTGTCATGATTTCATGACAAAAGCTGAGAGGAAGGCCATGAAGACTAAAGTGTCACGATTTCACGAAAGTGAGATGACATCAACAAGAGGCAAAGGTGTCGCGATTTCATGACAGAAGCACAAAGGAAGTCGACAAAGGCCAAGGTGTCACGATTTCATGACAGCAGGCTATAGAAGGTGTATGGCTGTAAAAGTGTCATGATATCATGACATGTTGAAGTTTTGCAAGGACAGCTATAGAAGGCGGTTGAAGGATAGAGTTAACTTGAGCCGACAGAGTTAAAATTGGGCCGACGCAACATAGGGTTTTGCGATCGACATTGTTTTAGGGATATGCGATTGACTAAGATCAAGGTTCTAATCTTGAGATTGTGAGTATAAAAGGAGGGCTGCTTGAAGAGTTTTTGTATTGATCGAAGTGTGCGTTCGAAGAGTGACGTTCACAGATTTAGTGCGATAGTGAAGTTTGATCATTGAAAAAGCAGAGTGCGAAGATCGATAGCAGTATAAGAGTGCATTTCATCAAATCTTCTAAGTGTAGGAGACTATAAGGAAATAGAGTGTGCAAAGACGATACTACTGTGAATGCGTAGAAGTGCAAAGGTCGTTGTTCGATCGAGTGCAGCCGTGACTACGAGAAAATAGCGAAGGATTGTATTTTATGCAGAATAGAGGAAGAGGACAGACCTGTGCCAGACCGAAGGACTATGTTTGGTGTAGATCAGAGAAAGAGGAAGAGGGCATTTGTGCTAGATCGAAGGACTATGTTTTGGTGCAAATTCGAGGACCAGCTTTGAGGTGACAGAGTTGAGGACAGAGATCTCCAGCCAGAGCAGGGAAGACAGGTGTCTTTTGTGGATAGAGTTCCACTTGCTAAGGGCAGAGGAGGTAGAGGTCTTCTAGAGGATCACCACTAAGATCAGAGCTAGGGGAAGGTGTCTCCTTTGGGTTGGTGCCCATAAACTTTGTAATTGGGAAGGTTTCCCAAAGAACTATGATATAACTTTTAGAGAAAAGTTTTATCCGTGGAGTAGCCCACATTGGGTGAACCACGTAAATTGTTGTGTCACTTTGTGGATGATGTGTTGTGCTTTGCTTTGATTACTACTATTATTACTGTTGTCTATTCACTGCATTATACTATTTTGAAAGTTGATTTTAAAGCAAATTAAAAAGTGGTCTTATACTGTTCACCCCCCCTCTCAGTATAAGCTTGTGTTCTTCAATTGGTATCAGAGCAGGTTCCTTCAGAAAGGTTTAACAGCCGGAAGGAAGAACTGGTTAAGAACACAATGGATTTTTTAGGTGGCAATGCA
Source organism: Wollemia nobilis (assembly GCA_028583015.1). Classification (NCBI taxonomy): domain Eukaryota; kingdom Viridiplantae; phylum Streptophyta; class Pinopsida; order Araucariales; family Araucariaceae; genus Wollemia; species Wollemia nobilis. Next base: position 171,774 of record JAQPPZ010000340.1, read on the forward strand.
GCACCTATTCTTGATGGATCAGATTTTGATCTGTGGAGTGCAAGAATGAGAGTTTATCTAATGGCTCTTGGTAATGAGGTATGGGAAGTGATTGAAGACGAATACACTATTCCTGAACATGGTCCTTATACCAAAGAAGACAGGCTCATGCTTCACAGCAATTCAAAAGCCATGAATGCAATCTTGAGAGGCTTACAAAAAGCAGATCTCACCAAAGTTATTCACTGCAAGACAACTAGTGAAATGTGGAAACAATTGCAGGTGGTTCATACAGGTGATGCAAATGTTCGAAAGGCCAAATTGAGACATTTTAAAGGTATGTTTGAACAACTCAAAATGAATGATGATGAAAATATTAGTGACTACATGCTTTGTATGGATGAGGTTGTTAACTCCATGAAAGACCTTGGTCTTGAGGTTGCTGAAAATGATGTGTGTGATAAGATTCTAAGATCTCTTCCTAATAGATTTAGTGAAAAGATTTCTGCTATTGAGGAAGCTAAAGATTTAGATAAATTGAAAAAGGATGAGCTCCATAGTATTCTTGTAGCATTTGAGCTGAGAACTCAAGTGAAAGTTGATGTCAAGAAAGAGGCAGCTTTCAAAGCTACCAAGAAATCAAAGGGCAAACAGATTCAAGAGAGTGATGAGTCTTCTAGTGATGAAGAGGCATATTACAACAAGAAAGGCAAGTTCTCTAGAAAACACAAAAGCAAGAAAAACATAAGATGTTTCAAGCTGTGGAAAGTTTGGTCATTATGCTACTGACTGTATTGTTTCCAAGAATGAAAGTGATGAAGATATACAGGATGTTAAGAGCAAGGATTCTGAAAAGCACAGGTATTATAGAAAGAACAAATATGAGCACAACAATCAAGGAAAGAGGCATTCACACAAGAATAAGAAGAGCTTCTACCTAGACAAAGCAAGTAAGTGTTCTAGCAGTGATAGTGAAAGTTCTTCTAGTGATGATGAAAATGAGATGTTGTTCATTTCAGAAAAAGAGGAAGAACCGAAACATAAATTCATTGTCATGAAATGTTTTAGATGTGGAAATTTTGGGCACCTTGAGGATGATTGCACAAATAATGAATTGGTTGCTAGTATGTATGAGGATGCTTCAAAAAATGATAAGGAAGATGCTTGTATGGTTTTTGAAAAGGGTAGCACCTCTAGTGATAAGAAATCTGAAAAAGGCCTTGATGATTCAAAATGCAATAAAATAGAGGATCTTGAATGTGAACTTACTAATGCTCTTAGTGTTTTGAAAAAGGAAAGAAAGAAGAATGCTAGACTCAAGGATAAATTAGATGAATGTTGTATGGAGAGAGATGAACTCATAGAAAGTCTTGACATCTCTATGGCTAAGACACAAGAACTCAAGGATGAGTTAGAATCTAAGATGCTTGAGTATAGTGAATTAGAACAGAAAATGGCTACCATGAAAGAGGAAAATAAAGAATACAAGGATAAGCTATACAGGTTTCAAGATAGCTCCAAAAGGGTTAAGTCTCTCATCCAAAGTCAAAGAAATCCATCAGATAAAACAGGTCTTGGTTTTGTTAAACCACACAAAAAATAGGTTGGGGAATCAAGTAAGAGATTTCAAAAAGAAGAGAGTTCTGATGAAGAGAGTATTTCAGAGAAAGAGTCCATGAGTGATAAATGCGCAGAAACAGAAAACAGAATTCTGAATGCGAAAAAGAAGTTTTCGGGACCCAAGAGGTCAAACAGAAGAATATTTCACGGCAGATGTTTTGCGTGTCATGGGTTTGGCCACATGGCTTCGCAGTGCATGACTCAAGTAAGGAAGATAAATGACAATTTCAGGGGCCGTAATTTATTTCAAGGGTATTGCTACTCTTGTAATCAGTTCGAGCACAAGGCAATTTTTTGCAAGGCAAATAATAGGAACTGGGTTAGTCAGAACAAGCGGATTCAAAGAACAGCTATGCCCGAAAGAAATAATATTGTTACTTGCTATAAGTGCAACAATGCGAGGTCACACAACCAGACAGTGCAGAGCTGATCTTCCAAGGTACAAGAATAGGAACAGTGGTATAAACAGGTCCAAGGATCAAGGTATGGACAAGAAAAGAGATGAGAACAAGAACAAGAAAAGTGACAAGAATAGAAACACTGACAAAGAGTTCAAGAAAAGGCCCGACAAAGAAATTGTAGACACTAATGATGATGAGTGCCTAATGGGAGTTTCACTCCCACCCTTGTTTTAAATCACCTCATCAGGAGGTGGGGGAGGGACTAAGCTAAGAAGCTCATTCTTAGTCCCAAGCCCCAAAGGTGACCCTTTGCCATTGATGACAAAGGGGGAGAGATATGAGTAAGGGGGAGAGCTTCAAGTGAAGAAGAAAGCTTCAAGTCAGGGGGAGCAAAAACTTCAATTGCAGATTCTCAGTTGTTGGCACAGTTGGTTTCAGTTTTGGCTCTTGAGTAGTGTTTTTCAGTTAAGGGTTGCCATCAATGACAAAGGGGGAGATTGTTGGCAATTTTGGGTACCTTGGGTACATTGCTCTTGCTCTAAGTGTAGATGTTGTCATTGATGTCAAGAAGGTCTTGAAGCAATTTGGTTTGATGTCAAAGAATGTGTCTTGATGAAGGTTTCAGCATGGACAATGAGTTTCCAAGAAGATCAGGGTAGCCTAGTTGCAAAAGATCAAGAAAAAGACAAGTAAGAAAAAGTATGCAGGCGACTGGAAAAACTGTCACGATTTCGTGACATGTTTTAGGAGAGAGAAAGCGCTGGAAAAACTATCATGATTTCGTGACATGTTTGAGGAGAGAGAAAGTTTGGGAAAATGTGTCACGATTTCATGACATGCGGGAAGGCAGAGACGAAGCAGGCAAAACTATCACGATTTCGCGACATGTCACATTTTCGTGACTCGGACAGGGCAGGAAGGTAGAGAAAGAAAAGTGTCACGATTTCATGACATTCTGCAAAGGAGGCTGTACGGACGGAAAAATGTCATGATTTCGTGACATGTTGTAGAAGAGAGAGTCCACAGTGTGAGCTATCGCGATTTCACGACAAGATCGAAGAGAGTGAAAGTTTTTCAGGAACTATCATGATTTCGTGACATGATGCAAGGTTCCAAGTGAGGACTGTCACGTTTTCATGACATGCTGCAGAGGTCGATGTCACAATTTCATGACATGCTAAAAATATTGAAATGAGAAGCATCGCGATTTCGTGACATGCAACAAAGGAAAGAGTCTGAAAGGAGCAACGTCATGATTTCCAGACAGGCAGTGGAGAAAGCGTACGGAAGCCAGAAGTGTCATGATTTTGTGACAGGTAGTGGAGAAAGCATACGAAAGCTAGAAGTGTCACGATTTCGTGATAGGCAGTGGAGAAAGCGTATGAAAGCTAGAAGCATCACGATTTCGTGATAGGTTGCAGGGAAAGCTTTCGAAAGCTGAAAGCATCGCGATTTCACGACAGGCTACAAAGAAGTTGTACGGATGCAGAAAGTGTCACGATTTCATGATAGGTTGAGATGGCAGCTTGCAGTTGGAGATGGTGTCACGATTTCATGATAGAGTTGTAGATGACGTCAGTAGAAGCAGATGTGTCACGATTTCATGACAAAAGTAGAGAAGAAGGCATTGTAGACTAAAGCGTCATGATTTCATGACAGAGTGAAGATGACGTCAGCAAAAATCATAAGTGTCATGATTTCATGACAAAAGCTGAGAGGAAGGCCATGAAGACTAAAGTGTCATGATTTCATGATAGAAGTGAGATGACATCAGCAAGAGGCAAAGGTGTCGCGATTTCATGATAGAAGCACAAAGGAAGTCGACAAAGGCCAAGGTGTCACGATTTCGTGACAGTAGGCTATAGAAGGTGTATGGCTGTAAAAGTGTCACGATATCGTGACATGTTGAAGTTTCGTAGGGATAGCTACAAAACCAGTTGTGGTTGAAGTACAAAGTTAACTTTGTGCCGACAAAGTTAAAATCTGGGCCGATGCAGTGCAGGGTTTTGCACCGACGTTGTTTTAGGGATGTGCGACCGACTAAGATTGGATGTTCTAATCTTGAGATTGTGAGTATAAAAGGAGGGCTGTTTGAAGATTTTTTGTGTCGATCGAAGTGTGCGTTCGAAGAGTGACGTTCATAGATTTAGTGCGACAGTGAAGTTTTATCGTCGAAAAAGCAGAGTGCGAAGATCGATAGCAGTATAAGAGTGCATTTTGGTGAATCTTCTAAGTGTAGGAGACTGTAAGGAAACAGAGTGCATGAAGATGATACTACTGTGAATGCGTAGAAGTGCAAAGGTCGTTGTTCGATCGAGTGCAGCTGTGACTATGAGAAAATAGCGAAGGACTATATTTTATGTAGAACAGAGGAAGAGGACAGACCTGTGCCAGACCGAAGGACTATGTTTGGTGTAGATCAGAGAAAGAGGAAGAGGGCATTTGTGCCAGATCGAAGGACTATGTTTTGGTGCAAATTCGAGGACCAGCTTTGAGGTGACAGAGTTGAGGACAGAGATCTCCAGCCAGAGCAAGGAAGATAGGTGTCTTCTATGGATAGAGTTCCACTTGCTAAGGGCAGAGGAGGTAGAGGTCTTCTAGAGGATCACCACTAAGATCAGAGCTAGGGGAAGGTGTCTCCTTTGGGTTGGTGCCCATAAAATTTGTAATTGGGAAGGTTTCCCAAAGAACCATGATATAACTTTTAGAGAAAAGTTTTATCCGTGGAGTAGCCCACATTGGGTGAACCACGTAAATTGTTGTGTCACTTTGTGGATGATGTGTTGTGCTTTGCTTTGATTATTGCTATTATTACTGTTGTATATTCACTGCATTACATTGTTTTTTAAGTTGATTTTAAAGCAAATTAAAAAGTGGTCTTATACTGTTCACCCCCCCCTCTCGGTATAAGCTTGTGTTCTTCAAAAAACCCCTTTTTTAAAATTTCTTTTTCTTTTTTTCAAAAGGTGCTCCTCCTAAGAAACTGTTCCCCCTAATTGAATGTTCTCCCCCTTTTTCATCAATAGCAAAGGGCCACTTTTGGGGCTTGGGGCTAAATATGAGACTCTTAGCTTACCCCCTTCACCACCTCCACTCTTGAGGTGGTTAATTTTGGGGTGGGAGTATCTCTACTCCCAACATACACTAATATTTACCTTTGCCAACCTTCTTCCTCAATTGATCCTTTTTATTACTCTGACTATTCATACTCCTACTTATATTTGGAAGTTATTCTCTACACCACTTGGCTATGTACCAAAAATTATCGTACTTAACACTTAATATTGTGATTCCTTGAAGGTGTAAATGTCTTGTAGTTCCTCCTGGTGAAGCCATATTCATCCCTATTATGAACCCTACAATTAACTTTCTTATGACCAAACTGATTACAAGAGTGACAATAACCTTAAAAGAGATTCCTATTTTTGAAAATTTCATATTCCTGTATTTCATGTGTCCTACACTGTGTAGCCTTGTGCCCAAACCTGTGACATGATAATCATCATCCATTGAAGAAACCTTGCCTTGACTCATTGGTTGTTTAGTCTCTTCTTTCCTATGTCGTTTCATGTTCCATCTGTTCCTTATTTGTGTATTTTTCCTTTCCTTTTTGAACTTGCTATTGTCCAACTTATCCTTGGAAGTCTCACTCTCTATTTTACTCTCTTCTTCTGAAGCTTCTTCTTATTTGGTGCTTGAGCTTGACTCTCCTTTTTTCGCTTCATTTTTCCCTTGTTTTTATTCAAAACCAAGTCTTGTTGTGGTGACTAATGATCTTTGTGCATTGATAATCATGTCCAAGGACTTTGAATTTTTCTCAAACTTGTGTAGCTTGTCCTTAGATTCTTTCACTTCCATCCTTAGTGAAACTATCTCATGTTCTAATATTTCAAACTTTAGATATTTTATCTTTAATTTTATAGCCTACCTTCTTCAATTTTATTTGCTTCTTCAACCTTAATTTTGAAGTTAGTATGCTTTTCTAGAAACTTTGCTCTTGCTTTCTCATCTTCTTGAGCTTGAACCCTTAATCCTGAGTTATCCCTTTTTAATTCTTCAATATCAACAATAATTCTTTCATATTCTAGCCCTGTTACCTTTGACTGTTCAATTATACATTTTTCAACTCTCCTTGCATTTTTAACCTTATCTTTCAAGTCAGAGAGATCTTGTAGAATATTTGTTTTAAATTTATCATCTTCTTGTATTTGAGCCTTCAATTCTAAGTTATCACTTTTCAACTCAATAAGTTCCTTAAGAGTGGCTTCCTCCGTTTTTTTTGAAATTTTCTATTTTCTTTGGTCTTCAATAGGAGCATTTTATTCTATTATCGAAAGTAGAGTTTCTTTTTCATTCCTATTTTGATTGTGCTTGTTTTCCTTGAGTTCCATTTCATCTTCACTATTACTACATCCATTGCAATAACTTGCATCATGATCGAATTGACCACAAAAAAATATTCTTCACCATATTATGGATGATAAGCTACATGGTGACCTATATTCCTACACTTGGTACATAATTTTCTCAATTTAGTCTCTTCTCCACTACTTGATTCGTCTCTTGAATCTATTTCCACTTCTCCTATTAGAGAAACAGTCTCTTTGAAAATAAAATCAAATTCATCTTCATTTTCTTTCATGATTGTTTGTGTTCTTTTCCTTTTAGTTCTCATGATTATACTTTTGCCTTTATTTGCCATGTGTGTTCTTGTAATATCTTCCTTCAAGTTGTTAGACCCTTTCCAAATAAACTACCTCTGATATCAATTGAATAAGACAAGATTATACTGAGAGGGAGGGGAATAGTATAAGATCACTTTTTACTTTTCTTTCCAAAAACATATTATCCAATATTATCAATGGCAATATCAAAAGTAGTAACCAAATAAATTCATAAATCATCACACACAATAGATACACCAATTTAACATGGTTCACCCAATGTGGGCTACTCCATGAAGAAAATATTCCACTAAAATTTTCTCAACAAATCTCTTGGGAATCCTTTTCCTATTACAATGTTTATGGACCTCTGTCGAAAGGAGACACCAATACCCTAATCAAGTTTGTGGATATGTATCCATAAGAGACACCAATCCCCTCAACTAGTTTATGGATCTCTATCCATATGATAACTCCTTCTCCTCTACTCTGGTTGGTGATCCTCTAGAATACTACCTCCAATACATTCTCTTGTGGATCTCTCTTCACTGAATATTTTTGTTCTCACTCATAAAACCTATGTCCTCACTACCCTGGATAATGAATATCTATCCACTAGAGACTACTATCCTCTAATCTATAACCTCCAAAGCTTGATATCATATCTATCTCAAATATGCACTAAACACAGTCCTTCAATCTAGAATAAATCTTCTCAATATGTATCTCAAATACTTTTTGGAATGAACGCTTGTCCCTTTCCTAGTGCTTTTAGTGGCATAAAAGGTTTAAAATGATTGTGGCATGGTCGTTATAGGGTCGGACTATGGGAATATCTGTGTGGCAAATTCTAGGGCAGACAGCACAGAATACTGTGGCGGCCATAAAAGCTGGACAACCTGCCCGGATTCATGGCGGCTACCGATTCCACCATGTAAATTCAAAAAAAAAAAAAAAAAAAATATATATATATATATATATATATATATATATATATATATATATCTCAAATATACACTAAACACAGTCCTTCAATCTAGCACAAATTTGTTCAATATCTATCTCAATTTTTTACTAAAACATAGTCCTTTGGTCTAGCATAAATTTGCTCAATCTTTGTATCTGGTCTGGCAAAAATCTACCCTTAAATCTACACCAAAATATATCCTCAAATCTGTCCTCAAGCCTTAACACAAATCTTAATATAATCACAAATAAACTCTACTATATATGCACCAAACCTTAACTCAAGGTTTGAACAAATCAATCAATCAACTCTACTCTCAAGTCTTCTCAAATACTTACCTCAAATTTGTCCACAAGTCCTCACTAGAACTTGTCCAATCTACTTTCAAGTCTTCTCTAAGACTTACCTCAAATATTTCCACAAGTCCTCACTAGAACTTGTCTAATGTGCTTAACAAGTCCACACCAAGACTTACCTCAAATATGCTCAGCAATTCCTCAATGGAACTTGTCCAATATAATTGTAAGCTTTCACAAAATTTCACACAAATATGTCCTTAAGATTTCACAAAAAGCTTCCTCAATTATCTCCTTAAGTCCCCTCTAGGACTTACTCAAATCTGCTCATAAGATTTCACAAAATATTATTCACATCAATTGCAAACTTGCATATAAAACTCAACACAATCTCTCACAGAAAACCTCTTCAATCCAACAAAAAAGTTTCACATAGAATCTTGTTTAACCTCAAAAACATATAGATAATGGTTAGAGACTCAATATTTTTCACACTGACAAATAACTCTATCACTTTCAAACTCTCTTTCAAATCATTTGAGAAATAAAGTATAATATGTTTCACAAAACTTGAACTATCACTCTAATGCTTTCAATTAATAATGCTTAATCAACTTCACTCAAACATTCACTCAATGAAACACAAATTGCTTACAAACCCTAACCAAGTGTTTCGCTATACTTACAACAACTCATACTATGGATCTCAAACCTCGACTCAAGATAATTCTCAATTTCACTAACAATGACACTCATATTTTTTCATAAATACTAGTTCAAGATAGTTCTCAACTTCGCATAACAATGATACTCATTTCATTTCACAAACCCTAGTTCAAGATATTTCGCAAACCCTAATTATGGATATGAAAACTCCCTAAAATATTTCCAACAATTTTTATCAAACAATCATTTTTACTCCAACCTTGCATTTCACAACATTCAATCCAACAATATTTCACTCATAGGAAGATGTGCCCATACCTTTTATTTTGATGGAGATAAGTCTTCAAAAACCTGTCTTAACCACAATTGAATCTTCTTTACCAATATTAAAGTTAGGTAACAACAATATTTCTCAAAATATCCTTGCAAATATATTTCTAATAATTATTTTTCCACACAAAAAAAACAAGTCTTAAATACACCTTATAATCTCCACACTTTCAAAATATAAGTCAAAAATTTTGATAAAAAAAACAACCACGATAATTTACTTTAGTCACCTTATTTCTCCTCTTAATATAATTAACATATCTAGCTTTATCTCAAAATAAAATATAATTTCCTTTGCAAACCTTATAACTCCTATCTCATTCAATAAATTCTAACCACCAATATTAAAATAAAATATTTTAATTTTCTTACACCTTATACCTCCCTTGACAAAAATCACAAGCTATCCTTTCAAATTTCATGCAACCTTTAAAGTGAATTTTCAGATATCAAAAACCTTTGAAAAATCAAATCATAAATTGCATACCTTTTATTTTAACTTTACCCAAAAATATTTCCAGCCAAATTCGAATTCACAACCTTGCTTCCTCTATACCCTAGCCAATGCTAGGCAACCGGTTTGGCTATAAGCCCACACAAAACTTAAGGTGTATGGTTTATGTTGTATCCCTTATGCCTTCTATCCTCTATCATAAAAACCAAACATTTTCCTTTGTAAAGCACATGGCATGAATCGAACCCACATTATGCCCTCTCAATGCTTTCACTTGATCTCAACTTCCACCTGCACTACCACCACTAGTGGTACCTCCTTTGACTTCCACATTTTTTAAAACCAACTCCTTGTCTTCTTTTTCAAAGCACGAAACCTCTTCTCTCAAAACATGAAGCGCACAAATTATATTAGCATAGCACAACACTTTTGAACATATATCAAAGGTAATAAAATGAGAATTAGTTTTCCCTTTTTATACACGTTTTCTGTTGTACATAACTCATCGGCCCATCATTCAATTTTGAAAATTGACTTTAGATTTAAATATTAAATTTAAAAACATTTACCATCATATAATTTAAATTTAAATTTAAATATTGAAATAAAACCTAGAGTGTCGCTTTGTTCCATAATTTAAAATTACCCTAGATAGGTTGATTAAAAGGAACTCACTTGGGAACCTTAAAAACTTATCTACATATTTCCATCTAGAGACACATGTAGGTTTTAGATATATAGCATTAGAAGGTAACCTCCATGAGTCAATTCGAGTAAAGGTATAGTAGTACTAGCTTTATTTAGTACCACATGGGACATACAGAAGTATTGATAGGGTTTTAAAATGGGTAGCACACCCTTAAATGGGTAGACAAGTGTGCTATCTCATATAGACACCATGTGTGTGAGGCTATTGGATTCTCACTACCTCAAAAAATATGATACGTGGTTGTGAATCAATTTTAGCCACCTAATATTTTGATGATGGTTGATTGACAATCGTGATAATATTAAGACCAATCATTTAAGATGTTAGTGATGGCCTCCTTCATGGTTTAAGCCAAATGAATTGCAATAAGGTGAAAACCCATCATCTAAATGTTAACTGTTAAATTAATTAAAGTCTATGTCTAACTGAAATGGGAATAATAATTGGTTCTTAAGGCCATCAGTCTAATTAAATAAGCACCAAATATAAAAATACCCATTTGCTATAAAGGTACCATGGGAATTTAATAGAGATAAATCATTTTGGTGAATTATATGAATACCTCTATAAACTTTGGAAAACCTTTTAAAGTTGTTGAGAAATAAATTTTAATAGGATCATTAGATCGATAATGTGTAAATTTGGAGCAATATAATGAATGGCTTGGAAATTTTTGTAAATCAATTATTGATTAAATTGGGTGGAATTGAATGTAATTTAGGTAATAATAATATACTACTAAAGATCAACTAGGTGGCAATTTTATTAGTATATGGGATCAACTTTTGGGTAGAAAATTGATAATGATCCTAGCTACAAATTTGTAGGAAGGAAATACAAAATTGTAGATCATTTTAATGTAAAACCTTCTCATAAAATATGGAACAAATTATGTTCACACATAATGGCATTTAGAAATAATATTTATTAGAAAGAGTGTAGATAAGGAAAGAATGAGTGTGGGACTCATATAGTGTTTTAATATATATGCATCACTCATACAAATAATGATCCTCTAGAACCCTTTTCTAGCTATGATATCTAGGATTTATGGGTGAGTAAAATCAGTATGATTCCTATGTTGTAGGAATAGAATAAAGGAGAGTTGAACTCTCTCACATTATGAAATCTAGAATGATTGGTTAAGGATAGAATAATTTGGGTTTTATTAGCATGTATGGAGTAGTTACCATCATAATTGGATTAAGGTTCTTAATATTATTTTGATGAGAATGGAAGTAAGACCCATTCTTGAGGGAATTATAATATTTTCTTTTCATATTCTTAGTATGGTTATTTAGGGAATTCTACTTATAAGGGATTGATTATGTATCAATCCTAGAGAATGAATATGGAATTCATTCTCGAGGAAATTATGGGGTTTACTCTATGATAAATGTTGAGTTATCTTCTTAATATGAATCCTATGATCATTCATAAATATGTAGATATAAGAATTTACGAGATTCTTAAGTATTGTATTGATGGCTTAGAGAAAGGAAACATGGAATTTACTTAATTGCATCATGATTTGAAAAAGGAATAGTTAGGTTCCTTTACTTGTATAATTAATTTGGAAAAAGTATCCATGGGATTCATTTCTATACTTGTAATTATGAAATATTATGTTTATAAAATGAGAGAAGAAACATATTTTGGAGTCTGGGTTTGTTCCACATGAGGGTTCCCAGGATATATCTTGTGTAAGATCTATTTTGTAGTTTATCTCTAATATTTCATATGGACGTTACATTTAATTTATAATGTGGTGTTATTTAGATAAAGTGTGAATGTTGCATGAGATGGTATTTAAATGTTATTTACTTTCCAATGAGATAATGTTTTAATTAACAATAGAGTACTTTGCTTTAATGATTATGCATGGTCTTTTATTAATATGGAAATGAGAATGATATTATGTTGTGATGATTAAATTACAAACCTGATGAATACTTTAATTTAAAGGTACTATAATAATTAATTTAAAATGCTAAACAATTTAGTATAATCTAATTTGGATCTCAAAAGGGTTGAAGCCTAGATATTGTAATCTATGCTTGAGTTGGAGCTCAAACAAAGTTCTTACATTCTGAGTTGCAGCTAGAATCTGCATGTAGAATAGAAGTTTACATATTAATGTAAAGGTACTTTATGATAATGTATCTAATGAAATATATTTTATAATAGAAAGGATACCTTGGATTAATAATGTGTTTGGTAGATAACAAAATCTAATAAATCCTTTGAATAAAATGGGAATATAATTATGCTTAATATGATTGTTCCAAGGGCTGTGTAATTTTATCACATGGAGTGATAACCATATTAGTTACATAATCATGGATATGAGGGTAGTAACTAAGTAGTTAAGATTCGATGATCCACCATGAAGGTAGATATATAATCTTCAAGGTATGTATTCATAATGTGGTGGTTGTATGAAGTTTTTGTAGAAGTTAATCACTTCTACTCAAGAGTGACTTTGATGAAATCTTAATATATCTTGATGATTGATGCCTTGGTAACTTACAATATAGTTGGAATAACTTCATGATAGATTATGATGATGACCTTCACTCTTTGGGATATAAATATATGACCAAAAAAATCCAAGTTTTTAGTAGTAACAATTAGGGTAGTTACAGTTGGTATCATATCCCAGGGTAACTAATGAATTATAGTTAGGTCCAGGAACCGTAGGTTGGTTCAAATCTATTGATTTCTCACTTGAACTATGGTTGTTAAAATATTATTAATATATTAATTGTTAAAATTCTAGGCTAAATGGCTATAACCATACCTAGAAATGGAACATTGCATGAATTGGTACAACATTGATATTATCTTGGGAGGATAATATATTGGATAAGTTATGGGGAATAAGGAAATTAACCCCATTTGAAAATACTTTTTCGTAAAAATATATTACATGTGGCAAGAGTATGATTGATATCATAATTAGGAATTGAATGGTTAGCACCTTGTGGGGATACAAGTGTGAAGATAACCATATAAGTTAGTTCATAGAAATTGAAAACTAACTACTAAAAATTTAACTAGAAAGTAAACAAGACTTTGTATGTGGAAGTGATGACTAGTAGAAAAGTCAATACACACTTTGTAAGGAAGAAGAAAACATTTGGATATTACTTATGTGCAAGTATTTCCTCCCACTATTGGAACCATTGGTGTATCCAAGTGGAAGAGCTAGGCAAACCCTCCACGTATGTGGGTCTTAAGCGGTGTACCTTAGACTCTTTTGAGGATATCACTTGGCATTTGAATCTCTCAGCTAAGCTCTTTTTTTACTTTAAATATTGTAAAAATGATAATGGGATCTGATAATAAACCCATAAGAGAACTATTTTAAATAAATTTTGTAGAGGCTAAGCTCAAATTTAGGTTGAGCTAACCTAGAACTTCGAAAAAATTAAGTAAAAACCAACTAATTGGGACTAATTATGATTAGATGACAAATTAATGAATGTTTTATATTGTTTATTTATTGAAGATACTAAGAATTATATACATACAAATATGGCAATTGGCCAAATCAAGGTGTTGAACATCTCAACCATGATGAAGGAAGGCAAGGTGAGAGGAAAACCACCATATTTGAAGTCATGGTCATCATTGAAATACCTTCACCTAAAATATCACCAAACATGCTTGAAGCCTACCAAATCAATATTGTCACCATAAAGTAGCATGCCACCTGACCACCCAAGTGATGGTTAGGTTTAATAGTGTGTTACACACTATTTAAATAGTTTCATTGCACGGTGCATGTGGTATTAAAAACTTACATATAAGAAATCAGTATCAAACCAAACACTAACGATAAAAATAAGTTAGTCCAAAATTATGCAAGACTAACTTTAAATAACTAAACTCAATTATATGTCATTTGAGTCATTAGTAGATGATTGATAATGTGTCAAAATGATATTATATCTTATGGATAGATGCACGTGACTGTGACCATTATCAAAAAATGATAATGACCAAACTTGAAAATGGTACCTAAGGATAAGATACTTGAAAACATTTGTACAAAAATAACTAATGGAATCATTGAAGGGTCGATGATAGTACTTTATGTAAAGTTAAAATTTGTAATGAAGAGACACATATGTCACCATAATGAATTTTCAAGCACATTGAAAGGTGTTATCATCTCAGTAACTAAAGAGGAATCAAGTGGCTCAAGACAATTACGACATGATTTTTGGAAGTGAGTGGATCTCAAAATGTGATTGAGTGAACATAATTGATGTAATAACTCTAACATTGTAGTGTTGAGAAGATGGTATAGAGTTGTAACTTGGAGGATTTTATTTCAACCCTAGAGAAAGAATTGATTTATCAATTACTCATGGTAGTGAATACAATTTTACTTGTATTAGGGTTTACCCTATTAATATTGATGATATTTGGAGTAAACTCCATAGTTTACCTCTTGATTCTTTTACCCTATTAATACAGTGTTGGAACAAGCCAAGATAGTGATGTAGAGCCAAAAGAAATCAGACCATTAAAGATCATCAGATCATAGCACACACTAAGAATTTTTTTTTAAGAATTCTAGGGATAAATTGGATATTGATGATTGGAAATGGTTAAGAAATATTATCTTAGGAGTGACTCATATATAGCTAGTACATGTAGATAGGTGTTATATGTTAGCCCTATTTTAAATATGGGATCCCAATAGAGGGATATTTTAGTTACTTACTGGAGATATGACCATCACCTTAGAATATGTGTATTGTATATATTGGGTATTGATAGAAGGATGCATAGTGATCATTTCCAATGAAGCATACATGGGGCATATTTTATAAAGAGTTTTTAAAGCTAAATTGAGAAGTGTGAACATTGATAATGGTGGCATATCTAAGAACTAAGAATAACAAAGAGAACAAGAATAAGTTGTAGTCTTTTACTACATATATGGACCTAGGAACACCTAGCTATAGCAATATCCCTAAGGCTACCCTATGATGCACATAATTTTTTGGGTCTAGATATGCCATATGAATTAAGGTGGTAGATGGAAAAGGGTTGGACCATAACAAACCACTAAAAGACAATAGAGAGCAGTTTCTCTCTATATAGAGACCATGGAGAGAGGGTCCAATATGGGAAAAATATGGAGCACAACTCACTCATGTGCGGTGAGCAAGGTGGTTGATTGGATGTGTGAACATGCAATATGAATATTTTCAATATACTCGAGTATTGTGATAATTTGGCATTATAGACCCGCCCATGATTTATACAAGAAAGGGGTGAAAAGAAGTGATACCTCCATTTATGGAGCCATTAACCTTAGATTCCAATGATGCTATATAGATAAAATATGAGGATGATACTTGTACAACCTTATATTATGATAGTTTATGGGCCACACAATAACGACAATAAGAGGAGGATGCGGAAGAGGATGCAAAAGACAATAGAGAAACAATAGAGATTGTTGGCATAGAAGAAGATTATTCAGTTGATAAGGAAGTAGAGGAAGAATATCCCATAATATATGTAAACCATCGGGTAGAAATAGAAGTAGACCCATCAAAAATTAAATAAGATGATCCAATGAGGGAAGTATAACATGAAGTGTAAGCTCTGAAGTAACAAATTTGACTATTAGAGACCCAAAAATTGGATCAAGAAGGTAAATGAGCATAAAAAAGGTTGAGGTTGGAGACTAAGAGATATGTTGATGTTGTAGAGCAAGATAATCTCTAGCTAGAGTTAGAATAAATGCATAACTAGAGGGACATAACAGCAGTAGCTCTAAATGCAGAGAATGCACAACTACAATAAGCAAGGGAAGACTATAGAGCTACATTCTTGGCTTCCTATTTTGACACACTAGTGATACATGGGTTTCTCATTCCATATTAGCTAGTTATTAGTGCATGTGTGGGAATGGAAGAATAACTCAAGAAACACGAGCCACAACACGAGATAGAGATTGAACCACTTCTCAAGCAGTTTTCCTATTAGTCTCTCAAATGGGTAATGTGGACACAAAACACAATGGTGAAAGGACCAAGGGGCAACAACCTTGAGATTATTTGTTGCGATTTCATGACATGTCATGATTTCACGATCGGTTGCTTGGGCGCGGCCTCGACTGGTTTGACTGTCGTGATATCGCGACATGTCATGATTTCACGACTTGTCGCGATATCGCGACATGTCGCAATTTTGCGACTTGTCGCGATTTCGTGCCTTGTTGTCTTTTAGTGCTTTGCAGTGGAAAGTGTTGTCTCTTGCACTTTGTGCTTGTAATCTTGCAACTTGGTTCTTGGTAGGGATGTTTTTTCTCCCTTTTGTATCTGCTCTTTGTATTAATACAAGTTTTTCAATTTTTTCAAAAAAAAAAACAACCTTGAGATTATTTCATTGGGTCTAAATCCACCACTTTGTAGGATGGATAGTATGTGTGCCAAGGAATTTGGAAAAATTTATAACCAATAAATTTTATAAAAATAAACTTTTGTTTATATATCTTTATGATCATTGAGTAGAAATAGGTAACGAATTATTCAGTGCTCATGATGAAAATGATAAACAAATTTAATTAATTAGAAAAAATAAAGGAATGTAAAACTTCAAGCTCTAAAATAATGGTTGTGGAGTCCATTCTTGGAGGAAGTATGTGACTTCTCCATGATTTTATGTTGATGTAAATCAGGGTACATCAAGGATGATGCAGTGGTAGTGGTAGATAGGTTTGCCAAAATGAATTATAGGATATGTGAGTATCCTAAATTGAGATTTATGAGATTATATTTTTGTCTTTGATGACACCTATTCCTATCAGGTTAACTCATGGTAAGGGTTAACAAGTCATAGGTCGATACTCATTTGTGATGAGTTTTGATGAATCTAAGTAGACTTATTGTGTCTAACCTATTACATAAAATATAATTTAATGTCATCTCTACTAACATGTTTTGTTAATTCTATTATTGCAGTACTCTAATTTCATTGAATATGCAATGATACATGTTTCAAAGCTATGATGTTATGATAAGATTTGTGTATTGAAAATATTTTCAATAATTATTTATTATGCACTATGGATGTTTTTCTTCAAGTACATGGTACTAATGATATTTTGTATTTTTGCAAGACTAGGTACTCTCCTGGATGAAAGATGTTGCTTTCTAGAAGGAAAAATATACTGGAAATAAAACAAGTTATGATGACTCAAACTATGTTGTAGAGTATAAATACTAGTTTGCTTAAATTTATGCACTCACTAAGCTAGGAACTATTCAAAACATAGAGGATTGTGTTCAATCCAAGGGGGGTGTACGTCACAACCTGTCCCCATTGGACATTTTCAAAAGGATATTAATTGATCTAGGGGATCAATTAATACCTAACTAAAGGAGTCATTGGCCCTAAATATTTTTACAAAATTCTAATTAAGGGATTTTGTGAGGATTTAGGAAAGGATTAATTATCTTTTGAAAAAATAATTCAATTTAGTTTAATTAGAAGCTAATTAGATCCTTTGTGAAAGATTAATTGGAGGATTTATATTTTGCAAAAATTAATACAATATAATTAATTAGGTTTAAATAACCTAATGTAATACAATTAGATGATCACAAAATTTATCCAATTGTGATTGGACTAAAAAGGGACACTAGAATTTTTAAAAAACATAAGGATTATCCTATCATTTAAAATATTGGGCATACCTTTTACATGGCTTCTATACATTTATGGAAACTAATGGGATTCCTTCCATAATGACTAATATTCCTAGTTTCGTATCTACCATATTCTCTAATAGTACTATTTTTGTATTTGTCTCTAGGAAGAAGGGGCACAAAACAAAACAAAGGCCACCTACCTTATCCTCATGGACCCCTTTTCATTTTAATAATAGTTTAATTTTTCCTCCACATGGGTTGAAGTGTCTTATTTGAATAAAGATATATTTTAATATTAAAATAATAAAGCCACTATGGGTCTTAGGAATAATCTTTTAAAAAATAGGACCATAGGCTTAAAAAAAATTAGGAAAGAGTTTGGGAAAGGGATTGGCCAGAGGGATTTTGGAGAAGACACTGGAAGCTTGAAGAATTTAGGAAATTTAGGTCAAAGATTTTCTATATTTAATTTGATTTACATTGGGTATGATTAAGATGCTTTACTTTTCCTCGATACCCATGATTGATATCTTTGAACATCTATTTGTGTTTCCTTAAACCATTACTGATTTAATAAGATTACATAGATATAAAGGAAATAGACATGATTTGAAATCATGATTTACTAAGTTGTTAAATAATATTTGAAATAGTTATGCTTAAGTCAAAAAATCACATGAATTTGATGATTAATTTGTATTAGACACTATGATTATATAAAATACAAAATCACTTATAATTATTACCCTATAAATATTTGTTGAAAACATTCTAATTGATTCTAGTTTTGATCTATTCAAAATAATGGAGATTCATTTTCTACAAGTGTTAGGTTAAAGACTTTATTTAGTGGTAGAGATGGACATAATGAATATTAAACTATAGTTTTATTACCCTGGTGGCAATTGAAACCCTTACTAATTTTTGCTAGGTGTAGTCATTGTATTCCACTATAGTAATACGAATAATGAGATCTCATCACCTACAAATAAATGATTGGGGATGGATTCATTCCTTGTTAGTAGCCTAAAGTTCATTAGTTCAAATATAGGGTAATATTTGATCATTCTCTGAGGTTCAACGACCATAAATGAAATCAACATTAGATGTATATATGTAGGATAAATCAAATTGTAAGAAGAACCAATTTGAGTTGACTTAGCAATATTGATCATTGGAATCTAGCCTTGTGTATTAAGTTTGCATAGCCATTGGTATGTGTTAACATAAGACTATTGAAGAGAGTCTAGATCCCGGTGAAACCAAACCTAGAGTACCACTTTATCCCATAAATCAAATCGATGCCAATATTTCCCTACATAGGTTAGTTAAGAGGAAATCACTTGGGAACATTAGAAAAATTATCTACACATTTCCAGCTAGGGACACATGTAGGTTTTGAATGTATAGCATCATAAGGTAACCTTCACAATTTGGTTCAAGTAAAGCTATAGTAGTACTAGCTTTGTTTAGTACCACATGAGACATATAAAGTTATTGATAGGGTTTTAAACTATGTAGCACACACTTAAATGAGTAGCCAAGTATTCTATCTCATATACATGCCACAGGTGTGAGGCCATTGGATTTTCATTACCTCCAAAAATATGACACATGGATATTAATCAATTTTAACTACCTAATATCTTTATGATGGATGACTGACGGTCATGATAATACAAATACCAATAGTTTAAGAGGTTAGTTATGGCATCCTTCATGTTTAAATTCAAACTAATTATAATAAGGTGAAAACCCATTACCTAAAATTTAATAGTCAAATTAATTTAAGTCTATGTCTAATTGAAATGGGAATATTAATCAATTCTTGAGGCCATTGGACTAATTAAATAAGGACCAAAAATTATAATATGTGGGATCATAATGGCATAAGGATTATTTAAATGAGAATGCAGCTACCCACACTAACAATGCATTTTAGAACAAATATGAAGTCCAAAACAAAACATCATTAAGACTCGTTGCTCTTTATTATCTTAAGGATGACAACACCAATAGTGAATTCTCCATTCAAAAACTATTTTATTTCATTTTTGGAGAAGATACACTATCTAAAAACAAATTCAATCACAACATTAACTTAAAAAAAATTGGTCTGGTATCAATTTCCAACTATAGTAATGTGAATTATAGGAAAACATTTTGACATGACATAATGCAAAGGTAAGTTGTTTGAGCATAATTTAAGAAAACACATAACTTGTATGTTGTGCCTAATAGTGAGACAATGGAAAGGAAAAATTTAATGAAAAGAAAATTCATAGGATAACTTGACATGGAACATATTACAGTTAAAAAACAAAATAGTGATATTGCCTAGAATTACCCGAATAGCCAAACAACATTTTGGCTTCTACCAATGAATAGATAAATAGAAATATGGCATATATTACAATTTATAAGTGACACTACCTAAAATTACCCAAATAAAGGAGTATCTTAATGAAACTAAGGCCTTCTCTACATATAAGATATGAATAGAATCATGTCTAATATAAAAAAATAATACTTATGAGTCTGTCCAAATATCTAGAGAAGAAAACATAATTAATTTATGAGTTGGTTAAAATGATCACAGAGGAGTACTCAACAGTAACAGTGCAATCAAACTAAAAGTAATATTGACATTAAGGAAGAAGAACATCTCTTTTAACATTTTTATATTTCAAAAACAAAATGATTCATTCCTAAGGTTCCTTTGATAATAATTATCTAAATTACATAAGCCTCATCATTTCTTGTTTATCCCTCAATGATTAACTTTACCATGTTATCTTTCTTTGCTTCACTGGATTTTTCATTCGTAAGTCTAGCATCACATTACCCTATTATTTATAGCAAGTTTTTTTAAGAAAAAAAACTAGCAATTGGATTTGAGTGCACAATACCATCCTTCTTCTAGCTTTCATTACAATATGGCACATCTAAATACTTACCAGACAACTTCTACATGAAAAATTCAATTTTAATTTATTTAATTAATAAATAAAAAATGTAAATTATTTAATTATTAATTTAAATTAAAAATTAATTACTTATATAAATTAAAATTTACTAATTATTTATTCAATCAATTATTTAAATAATTATTTATTCATAATTAATATTTATATGTTCCCCTTTTTTAATAACTAAAAATCCTAAATCAATTATTATGCAAAAGAGAAGGAAAGAAAGAGGCAATCAACAATATTGCAGTAAATTATATGAAGGCATTTAACGATATTGCAATAAACTATATGAATGCATTTATTTACTATATGAAGGTATTCAACCATATTGCAATAAAATATATGAATGTGTTTATTTAATATATGAAAACATTCAGCTATATTAAAATAAACTATATGAATGCATTTGTTTTCCCCTTGGGCCATTTATGAATCTTTCACCTCTAGGGCTTCTTTTGCTCCTAGGATACTGTTAAATAATTAACTCTTAATCATTTCTTATTTCACCTATCATGGACTTGCACCTACAACACATATTCTATTAGTAATATCAAGTTGAAGGAATAAAATAACCATTTCGTTGAAAATTATATATAAAAGAAATCCAAAAAAAATTAATTTGTGAAGGGTCGTGACATTCTCCCCCCTTAAAACAAGCATAGTCCCTTGAGTTTTTAATGCATACTTATGCAATCCATAATATATACATCTATATATTAAAAAATAAAAGGAAATTATTTCTTCATGATATGTACATATTCCCATGTAGTTTTTTTATAATAATAATGGTCCCATTGGACCTTACATTGTTCCAAATTTCTTTTTCTTAATTAATTTGTTCTAAAACCAAGTATGTGAACAAGAAAAAATTTGATGATAAAGGGATATGAAATCTGTAAATTTGAGATATTCCTTACATGAGACAGGTCAGCAATGCACTTTCTAGGCAAGGATACATGTAAGGTGTCATGGATTTTTTACAAGTTGGTGGTAAAGAAATCTTATAGGTAATAGGACTAATCTTGCTTATAACTTCAAAGGGACATATAAATATAGGATCCAGTTTTGTGGACTTAATGGATATTTTGTTAGATCTCACCCTTAAGAAGACTCTTATCTCTCACAAAAAATTATCTTGATGTCCTCTTTAGGTCTACATAGATCTTTTGAATATTTGAGGCTTCTTTGAGACTTTGGCATATATTTTTTAGTTATTTCTCCATCTTCTTATCAATGATATCCAATCACTACCCAATCCTCTTGATTATCCAAAATGAGGAGTGTTGTATCATCTCCCATATAGGGCCTCAAATGTAGTTATTCCTAATGAAGCATGATGGCTCTTATTATAAGTAACATCAAAATAGAGGTAATCCTCCCATTGGTTTTATGGTCCATGCAATAAATATATAGCATATTTTCAAGGACCTGATTAACTCTTTAATATATCATTTATTTAAATTTCACCCTTATGAAGGTTCTAACTTTATACACCAAAACAACACCTATCTGATTATGTGACTGCAAAAACTAATCGCATTGACACACACAGCCCCCAGGACAACCCCCAGAGGTTAAACAATGGTCCTAACCACTCACACAGTAGTTTTGGAAGTTCAGGAGTCAATTTGGCACCTTCAGGAACTCTTCTCCATACTCGTTCCACCTAGGTATGATTACAAACTTCTATTCACCCCACCTAGGGACGATTAGCTGTATTCGCTCTAGGGTGGGGCGAATAGTAGGTTTGACAGGCAAAAAGTCAAATCTTGACAAATGGTAGCTCAGATCTGCCACTTAACTCTTCCTTCATTACATGGGAGGGTGAGTGAGCATTTTTTAGTGTTAGAGGTAGTTATAGGGGTAGTCATGGAGCCCCTAATTAGGGAGGAATCTCCTCCCTCCTTGGGAGGCATGATTGCCAAGTGGTGCCTCTGCATGCTCATCCAAAGAGTCCTTGAGGCCTATAAATTGGTGAGTTTTCTCACCACAAGATATATATAGAAGGACCATTTTGAGCAACGAAGTGCTATTGTTTTACTTCCACACACACACCTTTTTTATTTGTGCCTTTCACATCCTTGATCTCTTTTGGGAAGGAGGTCATAGGGTGGTTATTGGAAGCGCAAATCCAGAACCAAAACCCAACATTTGGCCACAAGTTTCTACCAAATTTTTTTACAATACCCCACAAGAGGTTTTGGACCCATCCCAAGTGGATTGGTGTCAAAATCAGGCCCCAAACGGTGGGCGTCCTGCCCCCGGGTGCCGCCCACACTGCTACAGTCCTAATCGCCCCGCCCCAAAGCAATTAGAAATATGTGGTATATTTCATTTATATTATTTTTGCATTATATTCTAATCCTATTAGATAGGTTTTCATTCAAATTTCACATCGTTTTGAGCATTTTTTATCATGTTTCTATTATTTCCCACCTTTACTAACATGCAAGTAGCATCATCAAATTCTCAGTGATAGAGGCAAAATTGGGAAAATTTGACCTTTTGGGTCTTCCCAAAATACCCCCAATTAGCTAACCTCCAAATTTGAAGGTGATTTGGAGCTTCCCATATATGACATTTGGGACAGTTATTTTTGATGCTTTGTTGTAGGTCTATTCGTCCCTCCCCGAGGTGAATACAAATATATGGTGAATTTTTTTACTGTTCCATTTGCAGTGTTTTACTTGTGATATTTTTATGCCCCTGTCAAATTTTTAGTTCATTTCGATCTATGTTAGTTATCAGTTTATTTATATCTTACATGCATTAATTGAAGGCATGGGGATTGCATGTTTTATTTTATCTACAGGTGCTACTGACTATTTTTTGTTTCCTTTAAAGTAGGATATGGACATTATAGGAGCAGCAAGGAGTCAAGACTCATCAACACAAGTGGCGGTGATGTTTGGTCCACCCATTTTACATGTGGGCATGCGGAAGAAGGAATAGCATCCATGGGTGTAACAAGAACATTTTTTAACGCTCCTAGCCCCTGAAAAGGGAGGAGATGAATTGTAACTGAGTTATGAAGTGTATTAATAAAAGGGTTTTCTTCCATATTGGATTTTTATTTGGTTTTGATTCATTCATGCCTCTTTCCCTTCATGCACTTTCAATTCATAGGATTTAGCGTTATCTTTTGTTTTGTTTGAATCGCATCTTGGATTTTCCTTTTTTTTTCCGTATCCTCATGCTTTCAGTGGCGATCATGGTGGGACACTTTTCCTCTATTTTTAAGATCATAAATATGATCAAAAATTTATTTTTTTTGCTTGCAGGTACCAAGTTTTCAAACGTTGGACTGTTGTTCATTCCAGCCTGTGGCGAATACAGAGCTAGAATTCATCTTACGTAGGGAAAAATAGGCATTTGACCCACCCTGTAATGAATATAGTCCTATTATTCATCCTTAGTTGGGACGAATAGGTCTTTGTGCATTTTCAGGATAGAAACTCAGAACCAGCAGATTTGGGCAGAGAAGAGGTAAGGGTCCTGAACTCTTTCTGTCATTTTTTGTTTTTTGTTTTCTATTTTTTTGGTTATTTGCTTGCTTAGGAAAAGTTGTACTGCATGTTTATTTTCTTTCATGCAAAATAAAAATAACCCCACACATCACGTGGCAACATAAACACCAAGGATCTGGTCATAAAACCCTAGCCCTTGATCAAGACCAACGATGGATTTCATCACCACCTTGGCTTAAATTTTGCATTCATAACACCAATCGTTACTATTGGTAGACATAAATCCTGACAAAAGATGATCAAGTGTATCTGGGGTGGTTCTCAATGCATGGGGATAATTATTCTATGGTAGGTTTCAAAAACTAGGCGATTCCCCTTTCGTATCGCCTATGTTCCACTTACCATCTAATCTCACGTACCAATAGTTTTCCTCACATAAGGGTGGGTATATAGAGAGGTTGGTATATTGGCCTGGCAATGGTATATCGAAGGGGCAACCAATTTTGGGAGTCATAAGAGCCATCATATTGCATTTAAATGTTCTTTACAAAATCTTTCAAAACAAAATCAAAACACACTAAACCAGGTTTAGGGCACACCTTTAATATTTAAACAAGATAATCATTGCTTTGCGTGTGTGATCTTTTCTATTTAGTGTAGCATAAAAATCATAAAAATAAATAAAAATCTATGCATCTTGTAGGAAAACACCACCATGGTGTACACCCGTAGCCAAGCCCAATCACGGGCAGGATCTACGGAGAGTGTACAAGGGGGAACAAGTCACCTTCGCTATGGCCCCAAGGACTTGGTCATACCGCATTGGCAGCCTGACCCATAAGAGAGTCCACATCATGCCATTTTAGAATGGGACTATAGAGGCACCCCTTTGAGGGACATGCCCGTCCAACATAGACCCTTTCAGGAGGAGTCCTTACATGTGGCCCTCAATATAAATGGGAAGGCTCCCTTAGAAGCTCGATATGAGTGGCCACCGCATGATGAAGTGCTAGAACAACATAGGGTCCATGAGGAGAGGTCGCATGATTATGTCATCCCTCCTTTACCCCCCATCATTGTTAGGAATAATAAGCCAAATCCAGAGCACAAGGCTCTTCAAGCAGGGCAAGCCAACTCTGCATGCCCCTTTCACATATAAGAAAGGGAGAATGAGGAAGATCATTAAATTCCTTAAGATAAATACATAGCATGGGAGCAATGTGCCTTTGCACCTGCTATCTACTAGAATAACCTACTAAGGCCATAGCCTCGAGTGAATGCCGCCAACATCAATAGGGGGAAGCTACCTATAGAGATCTCAGATCATCGTGATCAATATAAATGTGTAGGAGAGGCATCTAGGCCTCCTAGACTCAATATGGTGAAACAAATCGACCTGGTAGTCACCAAAAATGCCGCCCACCAAGCGTAGATCATGCAGCTTGAGCAAGACCAATAGTAGCTAGAGCATCTATATTGCCTTAGCAAAGAGTGCATTCGATGCCAAATAGATGAGTTGCTCCATAAAATAGTGCATGAGAGGGTTCCAACCCCTCACACCCAAAGAGAAAAACCATATGACATGCATAACCCCTTGGTGTGAGACAGGTCCCCGCGACCTTACCAAGTGCTGCCTTCGAGACCTCCTAGACCTTAGCGGGAGGCCACTCCTAGGAACAACAATTGGCACCCCCCACGGGGGCCCACCGATGGTTATAGGTCTCATCTAGAAACTCCTCAAGAAGCCTATGAGGAGTATGAGCAAGAAGAAGAACATGCCTAAATGCCCTACCAAGGTGGAGGGGCTGCTATCCGACCACCCCTCCATAGGCATCAAGTTTCCCACAACCCACAATGGGAGCAAACTAAAGAGGAAGATATTAAATCTTTCGATGCATATAAAGTGCTACTAGAGCATTTGGAGTCTGTGGAGACCAAGACTTATGGGCCCCAAAATACCACGTTACACCAACTTCATAGTCATCCTGTGCATCCGTCAATGCCAGCACCCCATGACCCTGAACACTTTAAGCTGCCTCAGTTGCCAATCTTTAGAGGTGAGGAGGATGCCCAAGAGCATGTGACTTGATTCTTGAGCCAATGCTTTGGCATTCAAGATAATTATGCTTTGTTGTTAAGAACATTCATCACCATGTTTGTAGGTCTTGCCTCATAATGGTTCACTCAATTGCCAAAGCACACATTAGTAACTTAGATCAGCTAGTGGATGTGTTACTTGAATGCTTCACCTTCAACACCAAGAAGAAGGCATCACTAAGTGACCTAGCCAGCGTCAGGCAGTATGAGGAAGAAACCATGGTGGCCTATGGGAACTGATGGAGGAATTTTCTTTCCAAGATACCCTACCTCCCTCCTATGTTCGACCTCACCCAAATATTATCAAAGAGTTGTTTGAGATCTATATCTGTGCTATTGCAGCTGTAGTAATATGCCACTTTAGAGGAAGCTCTGGCACAAGCCAAAATCATTGAAGAGATCAAGATTTAGGATGGCAAGATAGCCAAGCCAAAGAAGAAAGAATGGTCTAAGAACACCAAAACATGGACCACACAACAAAAACCCGTTGCGATCAATCAAGTTGCTATAAACGTCCCTAAGCTTGCACAAGCAACACATCCCCAAAATGCTAACTATCAGGTGGTGCCTATTAATAGTTATGACAGAGAAAATCAGAGGCAAGAATAAAATTAGTAGCTTCACCCTAGGCAACAATTCACACCTTACATAGAGTCTAGAGACTCCCTATTTGACCTCTTGTCAATGACAAACTTGATTAACCTGCTCGAGATTCAACCCATAGACCCCAATGCACCAAAACCAAAGGGCTACAAGGAAGACTTGTACTGCAGGTTCCATAGATGGAAGGGACATGACCTTAATGCATGTTGGAAGTTTAAAGGCTTGGTGCAAGACCTAATTGATAATAAGACATTAGCAGTAGATAATCTCGTGGCACCAAGCAATCAACAAATGGAATTTTTTAAGGACCCCTTGCCTGCCCATGATGTGCAGGCAAAGAGGTCAAATCAATGAGGTCACATAGAACTACCCCATGTAGAGGTATGTAGGGATGATCAGTATAGTGACTCAGAATAGGAGGTACCCAAGCACAGCTGCCCCCGCTGTGGCTACAGGTTGGGTGCCAACAATGTCACAACCACAAAAAAACCTTGCACAACCTCCTCCACCTAGACCAGTGGCCATGATTCAAACTAAACTCACCTAGAGTTTGAGGACCACATCGGCTAGGCTCTCCATCTATGAGCTCATACAAAAATCAACGCCCCATCGGGAGGCTCTAATGGAGATACTAAAAGCCATCGAGTTGCAACCCCATGAAGCAAACTCCTTCAACAACATCGTGGGACATGTTAAATGATTCACTGAGCCAGTCATCACCTTCCAAGAAGATGAATTGAAATCAGTGGCTGGTGACATGGTGGATCCACCCCAGCACATCATCGCATGGGTCAATGAGATTTCGTATAAAAGGGTGTTGGTGGATACTGGCTCATCCAGTAATATCATTACAACAATGGCCTTAAAGCACCTAAAGTTTCCTGTATCTCACATAGTGGCCTCCACCTATACGCTATGAGCATTCAATGATGCAATATGCTCGATAGTTGGCACAATTGTCCTACCCATCCAAGTGGGACAAAAGACTATACCTACATTGTTCCATATCTTGGAAGGTGAGATGGCCTATAACATCTTGTTAGGTCGGCCGTGAATTAGGGATATGAAGTGTGTCCCTTCGATAGCTCATCAATGCTTAAAGTATACATTCAAAGGGCAGGTGCATGTAATCCTAGTGGATGTGAAACCCTTCAAGTATTGCAATGTGGTGTAGTTGATGTTGTAATCAATCCTTCCATTAATGCATTTGGATTTTTAGTTGAATCCATATAAATAGGGTTTGATTCCATAGGCATCCCCATTGACAAGTCCATCAAAACCCCAATCGGGTCCATATTCATCGTCTGGTCCATAACCAATGGCACCACCTATGGTGGACACACAAAAGGACAAGGGGAAGGAACCTTTGGAAGAGGCACAACCTCTGGGAGAGGTACAACCATCAGTATCAACCATAATTACTTAGGAGATGCCTAGCATAATGGAAGTCGAGGCTCCTAGTTCACCCGACATGGAGTGGACTTAGGAAGAACTTTCGTTCCCTCTCCCTCAACCACAAACAATCACTGTTGAAATGGCCAATACAGGCCTGGGAGAGTACCTGGTGTAGAACATTATAGCAATGCCTGCACTTGAGTCCATGCAGGACATGGGGAGACCTTGTCTCCCCATAGGCACTATTGTTCCTCTAGGCTACCCGCAAAACTATACAAACTTTGTGTATGGGGGCCTTGATCATGGTATTGAACCTTGCATGCAAGAGGACAAATATGAAGAGCCTTTTACTAAATATGCAAACTTTTTGTCCAACCCAGACTTTGCTCTGAGATACCTTGTCCAATGCAATTGGCATGGATATGGGTTAGGCAGATATGAGCAAGGAGTGCGTGTTATTTTCCAACCAAGATACCAAATGCCATACAACAAATTAGGGGTAGGGTTCAACCACCCTCTACCCTTGGAAATATTGGTAGAGAACATGCAAGGCCTAGGGATAGGAAACAAGGGGGGATTGGCATTAGATCCATATACCAACCCTAACACAACATATACACTGGGGGATTATCTCCCATTATTGACAAACAATCTTGTTGACCTCAACAACCCTTTCCCTTTGCCCGAGGGAGGAGAAATTTTGAGGACTCACCTGCAAGAGAGGTATAGACAAGGTCAGGAAGGATCTTCAAAAGACGAGTCAAAATATGAAGTAGCATAATAGGACCCCTTTGAATCAGATAGCAATCACTCACAAGTGATCCCCATGGATGATTATCAGGAAAGCCTCTTGGCAATATTCCCTTTGGCAGCTCCCATTGAGCAAGTGCCACCACAAGACAATCAGGCCCCACCGTAGAGAGCGAAACAACCCTAATGGGCCAAGATCAATTTGCTTGAGCAAGACGAGCCTCTAATGTTGCAAATAGTTGTTGGAGCCAACGAATGCCTATGGATCTTTGACAGTGATTATGAAGATGAAACTGAGATGGCCTATCTCAATCATATGTGATAGCAACAATACCCCTTATATATTAATGACATATTTGAACAACTAAACATAAGGTTAGGGCATGAGTGGCACATAAACCCAACGTAGTGGGACCATGTGTTGAATCTGCCACTTTGGGCATACGGAGAGCACCTACCACCCAAAGACCCTATAGAGATATCAATTTTGAGGGTAGACCCTATCCTCCTATCCGCACATAGGGTCGACCCATTCGTGCCAATACCTCAAGAGCCAGATCTGGAGCATAGAGAACATCTATAATGTTCGAGTCATCACACCCATGATAATGGAGACAAAAATCATTTCATCAACATGATCTCCATTGACTAAACTGCCCCCATCCATAATCCAACCGATCAAACACAGTCATTGTATTTAGGCATAGATGCCATAGAGTGGGATCGTGTCAATTCACCACCATCCCCATCAGAGTACTAGACTTTCGATGAGATGCTTCATTATACCCTAGGGCCAACTCAGGATGTCTTCCATGCTGAAGAGGGACCCGAGGTCCCTAACTATGATCTAAACTCAATAAATGATATCCACTTGATCCCAACTCCACACTAGTTGGAGGACGGATCCCACATGTCAGTCGAGGAGATGACTGATGTAGACATCGAATCGGATCCAATGAATCAAAATATTATCAAGCTGGGGGTAATTCTATCCCTCGAAGATCAAGCCGACTACATTGCCCTTCTCAAAGAGAAGAAGGAGGTTTTTGCATGGTCCTACAAAGACATGTCGGGGCTAGATCCGCAGCTAGTCATGCATAATCTCATGCTTGAACTGAAAATCAAGCCAACAGTGGCCTTAATGGTCAAATATGAATTACAAAAGTTGTTGGATGCACAATTTGTCATCTACGTGGATTACCCACCATGGTTGTCCAACATGGTGCCCGTCAAAAATCCTAATAGGAGGATTCACATATGCACTAATTTTTGAGATCTAAACAACACGATTCCTAAGGATGATTTCCCCTTGCCAAGAATTGATGCATTAGTAGATGCTACAGTGGGCCACAAAATGCTTTCCCTCATGGATGGTTTCTCAGGATATAATTAGATTTGTATCAATCTTGAGGACCAACTAAAAATGGCATTCACAATGCCTTGGGGGACGTTTTGCTATAAGGTCATGCCTTTTGGCCTTAAAAATGTTGGTGCCACATACCAATATGCCATGACGTACATCTTTCATGATCACATGCATAAAAATTTGGAATATTACATGGATGATTTGTTGGCCAAATCTCTTTTGCACCCAGATCACCTCGATGACATAAGCAAGATCCTCGATCGCCTCATGGAACATAAAGTCAGACTGAATCCCAAGAAGTGTGTATTTGGCATCACATCTGGAAAACTCTTGGGTTTCATAGTCTCAAAATTAGGCAACGAGGTGGACCCAAACAAAGTCAATTCAATACTTGAAATGCTTCCCCCAACTACCATTAAGTAGCTCAGAAGCCTGCAGGGAAAGGTCGCATCAATCAAGCACTTCATAGCACAGCTATCTGACAAGTGTCAACCCATGAATAAATTATTGCACAAGGGGGTCGCATTTCATTGGGATGACAAGTCCCAATCAACCTTTGATGACATTTAACAATACTTGGCTTCTCTACCAGTTTTGGCACCACCTAGACCAGGAGTGTCGTTCTACTTATACATCTCAGCTACTGAGGTGGCACTGGGTGCCATGCTAGCCCAAAAAAATGAACTACACAAAGAATAGGCTTACTGCCTTAGCTGCACCCTGGTCAGTTATGAACTTAACTATGCATATGTTGAGAAGCTCTGCTTGGCAATAGTGTTTGCTACCAAAAAGTTATGCCATTACATGCTGAGAAAAATGACGTATATTATGTCTAAGGAGAATCCATTGTGATACATGATGAGTCATACTTATCATAGTAGTTGCACGGTGAAATGGATCATGTTGTTGACGGAGTTTGACATAGAGTTTATTGGACAAAAATTCATCAAAGGTCAATTCATAGCTGATAAAATAGTAGAGGCTCCCCTCGAAGACGATCAGCCTCTGGTCATAGAACTACCTAATGATGGGGTCTTCCATGTCTTAGAATCACCAGATTCTGATGATCCTGAGTCACAGGCCGACATAACCCTATTTTTTGATGGTTCAAAATGTGAGCAAGCGGGTGGCACAAGAATTGTATTTTTCACACTACAAGGGGCTCCAATGCCTCTGTCATTTAAATTAGACTTCTTGTGCACTAAAAACAATGCAAAATAGGAAGCCTTGCTCATAGGTCTTCAGACAACAATCACCATGAACATCAAACAATTGAACATCTTTGGTGATTCGTTGTTAATTGTCAACCAAGTCAAAGGGGTATTTCAATGTAAATTCCCAGTTCTACAGGCCTACAAAGCCCTTGTGGACAAATTATTGGCAAATCTTGAATGGTACGACATCGAGGCACTCCCTTGGTCATCAAAAAATTTTGTAGACACAATGGCCTCCTTGGGGTCACTAATCTTGCAAGACATTTCTGGTGATATGACAACCATTCAAATCAAAACACTATCACAATCAGCGATGGAGCATGAAAGCTCTAACTTAACACCAAGAATCCACTTGATCTAGATTGAACCATCCCTGGACAAGTTCTCTCAAATCCATGATTTTCTGAATCACGTCAATTAGGGGTCCTTGTTCTCCCCTACTCCCATTAATAGCAACACAACACTATTCTTACAATTTCTTTCAAGCTCAGCTTTTGCTAGGGATGAACTTCAAGAGGGATTGGCTGTTCAGACTATTGAGGTTTTCGATCAGTAGGATTGGTATACACCCATAAGGGGCTACCTCAAGTTAGGTAACCTCCCACTTGGATTGACGCATGTCACAAAATGAGCATTCAAATAGAAAGAAGCAAAGCATGTCTTGTTAGGAGACATTTTGTACCGTCAGAGCTATGAAGGAATCCTCCTTCATTTAATGTACCAATAGGAGTCCACTTGGGTGATCACCCAAGCACACGATGGTACATGCGATGGCCACTTCAATGGTATGGCCATTGCAAAGTGCATTCTCTGCATGGGATACTACTGGCCATCTTTAGAGCGAGATTATTGCGCATATGTAAGGAAGTGCATGAAGTGTCAACACCATGCCAATTTGACATATGTACCTTCTCAAGCCTTGCAGTCGATCCAATCGGCTTAGCCATTTTTGTAGTGGGGTTTAGATCTAATAGGAATGATCTCCCCTGCATTGTCAGGTTGCCACACGTTTATCATAACGGCCACAGAGTACTTCACCAAATGGGTGGAACCAATTTCGCTTACCTCTACGATTGGAACCCACATTTCAAAGTTCATTTTACATAATATCATATGTCATTTTGGTATTCCATCCAAGATAATTTTGGATAATGGGACATCATTCAAGAACAAATACGTGCATGCTTTGACCATAAAGTACAAAATTCAGCACAGTTTTTTGACTATTATCCACAGGCAAATGGGCAAGCAGAGGCATCAAACAAAATGCTAGTTGCCCTCCTCAAAAAGATAGTCATAGACTATCATAAGGATTGGCACATTCAGATCCCACTTACCCTGTGGGCTTATCACACTAGCATTCGGATGCCCACTAGGGCAACTCCATTTTTGCTTGTGTATGGCTTTGAGGCTATCATGCCTCTCGAGTTGGAAATTCCTTCCCTATGCATATCAATGCAAGAGTTCATCGATGATGACACTGCATGGTAGGCCCGGTTAGACCAGATTACATTACTCGACGAATGATGTGTAAATGCTCCCGAGCATTTATGTATCTATCAAGAGTGACTTAAGAAGGCACACAACATGAAGGTTCACCTAAGGGACTTTTAGGTTGGTGACTTAGTCTTAAAAGAGAACCAGTAAAATTCTAACTTTCCGCCCCATTTAAGGGACAAGTTCATGGCAAACTAGTTAGGTCCTTATGCCATAAAAAATAAAATAGGACCTGGAACATACTGGCTAGCCTCTCTTGATGGAATCAAGGAACTAGAACCCTTGAACATCAGTCATTTGAGGCCATTCCATATTTAAAAGAGCCATAGCCAAAAGCTCCAAGGATTCCCGCAATCACTTGGTCAACCCCAAAACACCCCAAAGGTGCCCATTACCCCTTTGGTCAAACCAAAAGGCTCCAAGGATTCCCGCAATCGCTTGGTCAACCCCCAAAATGCCCCAAAGGTGCCCATTACCCCTTTGGTCAAACCAAAAGGCTCCAAGGATTCCCATAATCGCTTGGTCAACCCCCAAAATGCCCCAAAGGTGCCCATTACCCCTTTGGTCAAACCAAAAGGCTCCAAGGATTCCCGCAATCGCTTGGTCAACCCCAAAATGCCCCAAAGGTGCCCATTACCCCTTTGGTCAAACCAAAAATCTCCAAGGATTCCTGCAATCGCTTGGTCAACCCCAAAATGCCCCAAAGGTGCCCATTACCCCTTTGGTCAAACCAAAAGCTCCAAGGATTCCCGCAATTGCTTGGTCAACCCCAAAATGCCCCAAATGTGCCCATTACCCCTTTGGTCAAACCAAAAATCTCCAAGGATTCCCATAATCGCTTGGTCAAAAATAAGAAAATTCAAAAATAATAAAATCATCAAAAATAACAAAATTTACATTTCATTTCCATGCATGCTCAAAATCATCACAACAATAAGAGCTATTTTCGCATCTCATATTCATATTCACCAAAATAAATCCATAAAAAATACAAAAATAATAGTTGCATTAAGCATCCGATCTATACATTACATATTTGTGGTCATAAAGATCAAAGGCACCATAGACTGTAATTATTCGTCAAATTCATCATTTTACACATTTCTCCATTCTATAAATAGTCCATCAAAAATAAATGCCATGCACATATTTTTCGCCATATCATAGTCGGTTGTCTTCACATGTATCAAGAGTTTTTGTCATTCAATTGTCATTAGCTTTCTAGCCACGTACTGTACAAAGTTAGATAGATTTTACAAAGGTAGAGTTCTACTTGGATCACACCTTGTTACATAGCATCCCAACACAAATTAAAACACAAAATAATTCCCAATTTGTGTGAATGAAATATGAAATCTATAAAGTAATCCATGTCACCATAAGCGAAACGGTTATCTTGCTCATCCCCCTGTGCGAATGACCCCAAGAATGCTGAGAGTTGGCAAAAGGAAAAGCATCTTCCCTACCCAATTCTTCACGAAATTCCAAGTTCTTAAATAGTTGCAAAACATCAAAAA
The DNA here is from genome assembly GCA_028583015.1 of Wollemia nobilis. Classification (NCBI taxonomy): domain Eukaryota; kingdom Viridiplantae; phylum Streptophyta; class Pinopsida; order Araucariales; family Araucariaceae; genus Wollemia; species Wollemia nobilis. The sequence continues at coordinate 206,417 of JAQPPZ010000340.1, forward strand.
TTTACAAAAGTCAAAACTCCAAAAAATTTGACATCATAACAAAAGTGCATACATCAAAAGGCACATACAATAGTGATTATCATCACTCAATATTCAAAATCCCTTGCTCAAAAGAAAATATAACAAAAATAAACAGTGATTTTATCACTACAAAAGAGCAAGTATCCCAATACAATTGAAGAAAATAAGGGAGTCGAACTTGAATCCCTGGAACTCTCAGCATTCAAAAGGTCATGAAGTAAACCTCAATATCGATTTGGTGGATAGCTTATCGGTCACTAGTGGTAAACCTCCCGCATGACGATATATCTGTCACATTAACTTGTGTACAGATCAATGTTTGCATGTGGATGAGCTAGCTTATGGTATCCTAGATAGCACCATAGATTAATCTGACTAAATAGAACAAAGGAGTTAGTGGAGCTAATTAGGTGATCCTCAGTATAGGTTTGGTTGATAGCCTATCTGGAACTAGTGGTATCCTGATAAATACCACATAAACGAACTCAATTGCACACATAGGGATGTGAAATAACTAGGTCAAAGACAAGTCCAATTCACACCTTGTCCAAAAGTCTTGTAAGATAAAAATGCAGTACTGGGTAGTTAGTTAAAACATTTGAGTCTCAGAAAACCTTAACTACATTCTAAACCAACTATGATATCTTTCGTCCTTGCATCACCATCAGAAAATAAAAAAAATAACATGTATACATAAAAAGTCATTTACCACAACAATCACCTAGGACAAAATCCATAAGCAGTCTATGGTGCCACCACCAACAATCACAATTTCAATTCATCCATTCCATTTGCATATCATATAAATTAGAAACATTAGCATGCATCGCAACATATCCATACATAATGTAAATTAACATGCATCCATCACACATTAGTAACTATGCATAAAATAAAATCATAGCATGTGTATAAACAAAATAAAGTCATCTGTATATATATATCATCAAAAATACCCGTAGGCTACAATAAACCAGTCCTTTGACCTCGCAAAAATAGCAAAAACTGCACAAAAATGCACCAAAACAAGCAATAAAATTGCCCGATGAGAGTGCCTTTGCACTTGACATTTTGGGCATGCAAAATAGACGTCGGGGTCACAAATCCTCACTATCCTACTCCCTAATAAGGCTACCATAGTTGGACCACTCCACGGGAGGCCGGATTTTCAAGAATTTCCTCCCCAAACGACATCACATAAAAGAGTCCAAACCCAATCAAAAATAACAATAACATTGCCAAATGAAGGCGCCCTTGCGCCTGACATTATTGGCATAAAAAATAGACGTTGGGGTCACAAATTGTCACTATCCTACTCCCTAATAAGGCTTCCACAGCCGGACCGCTCCATGGGAGGATGGATTTTTGCTAATTGCGCTCCAAAATACATTGCAAAAGGGTTCAAACCCACCAAAAATAGGTCTAAATGTCAAAAAACTGCACACACATTCAATGATAAACATTTGAAGGCACCCTTACACAAGTCATCTTGGGTCAAGTGACTCATTGATTTTCTCATGTGGTTCATTCCCTCATCGATTTGTCGCTTGAGGGAGTAGTCACACTTAGTCACCAATCAACAAAGACACACCCAATCAAGGAAATGGCATGCATTCAAAGAATCATTGACAAATACAATCATGCTCCTGCTTGGGGCAACAAACAAGCAATAATCACAAGCTGATCAAACACTTGACATTCATGAATCATGAACTCAAGGTTCCCACAGAAAAAAGGTTGTGCCCTTTGCCTATTCATGACTAATCAATGTCCAAGCTCAAGTAACACCTCATCGAAAAAGGTTAACACTTGAATTGATTTCCTTCGCTCATCAGAAGCAAGGATTCAAGAATGCATGCCATTTCCATACTTGGGGCATCAAAATTTTGTTAGGTTACTAAGAAACCCTAATCATTAGTGCTTTGGTTATCTATTTTTTCTTAGCATTGTGCCACGCACAATGCATCCCAAAAAGGAGCATCTATAGACATCAAAACAACACCTATTCGATTATGTGACTGCAAACATTGATCGCATTGACACACACAGCCCCCAGGGCAGCCCCCAGAGGTTAAATAGTGGTCCTAACCACTCACACAACAATTTTGGAAGATCAAGAGTCAATTTGGCACCTTCAGGAATTCTGCTCCATACTCGTTCTACCTAGGGACGATTACAACCTTCTATTCACCCCACCTAGGGACGAATAGCAGTATTCGCTCTAGGGTGGGAAAAATAGTAGGTTTGATAGGAAAAAAGTCAAATATTGACAAATGGTAGCTCAGATCTACCACTTAACTCTTCCTTCATTGCATGGGAGGGTGAGTGAGCATTTTCGAGCGTTAGAGGCGATCATGAGGGCGATCATGGAGCCCCTAATCAGGGAGGAATCTCCTCCCCCATTTGGAGGCATGATTTCCAAGTGGTGCCTCTGCATGCTCTTCCAAAGAGACCTCCAGGTCTATAAATTGATGAGTTTTCTCACCACAATATATACATAGAAGGAGCATTTTGAGCAATGAAGTGTTGTTATTTGACTGCCACACACACCTTTTTGATTTGTGCCTTTCACATCCTTTATATCTTTTGTGAAGGAGGTCATAGGGTGGTTATTGGAAGAACAAATCCAGAACCAAAACCTGACATTTGGCCACAATATCCTACCAAATTTGCTGACAATACCCCACAGGAGGTTTTGGACCCATCCCAAGTGGATTGGTGCTGAAATTGGGCCCCAAACAATGGGCGTCCTACCCCCGGGCACCCCCCACACTACTGTAGTCCTAATCACCATGCCCCAAAGTGATTAGAAATCTATGGAATATTTCCTTTTTGTTATTTTTGCATTAAATTCTATGCTACTTAGATAGGTTGTCATTCAAATTTCACATCATTTTGAGCATTTTTGATCATGTTTCTATTATTTCCCGCCTTTACTAACATGCAGGTAGCATCATCAAATTCCTAGTGATAGAGGCAAAATTGGGAAAATATGACCTTATGGGTCTTCCCAAAATACCCCCAATTAGTTAACCCCAAAATTTGCAGGTGATGTGGAGCTTCCCAGATGTGACATTTTGGACAATTCTTTTTGATGCTTTATTGCAGGTCTATTCATCTCGCCCCAGAGCGAATACAAATATGTGGTGAATTTTCTGACTATTCCATTTGCAATGTTTTCCTGGCGATGTTTTGATGCCTCGGTAAAATTTTCAGTTCATTTGGATCTATGTTAGTTATTATTTTATTTATATCTTGCATGCATTAATTGAAGGCATGGGGATTGCATGTTTTATTTTATCTACAGGTGCTACTGACTATTTTTTGTTTCCTTGAACGTAGGATCTAGACATTAGAGGAGCAATAAGGAGTCAATACTCATCAACGTAAGCAACAGTGACATTTTGTCCACCCATTTTACATGTGGGCATGCGGAAGAAGGAATAGCATCCATGGGTGTAACAAGAACATTTTTTTAACGCTCCTAGCCCCTGAAAATGGAGGAGACGAATTGTAACCGAGTTCTGAAGCATATTAATAAAATGGTTGTCTTCCATATTGGCTTTTTATTCGATTCGTTCATTCATATTTTCCTTCATGCACTTTCAATTCATAGGATTTAGCGTTATCTTTTGTTTCGTTTGAATCGCATCTTGGCTTTTCCTTTTTGTTTTCGTATCCTCATGCTTTCACTAACTTTCTACAAAGAATTTTCTTGATGATATTTAGCGTGCATTTTTCTTCAAGTAATTTACTACTTCCTCAAGTATTGTTCAATTTTTCCAAGCCATTCCTCCATATTCTTTACAATATTTAGCTTGATCCTCACTCAATGCTTTATTATACCACTTGAAAAAGAAGATTTGTGTCTTAAATATTCTAGTCAACCCTATTTTTTAGCAATCTATCTATGATTGATATGCAATACTAATTCCTAATTTAGTATTTAGGCTTGATGTAGAGCTTACCATAATTTTTATAACACCTTTTAGATTCATGTGCAATAAAACTGTGTCCCTAGAAAACTTATTAGATACATCATCATGTATGTTTCTAGGTATAAAATATACAATTTTTGTCAATGTACAACCACAAGTATAACATCATGCTAAAATATGGCTTTTGATATATCAACAAAAAAATCCATGGAAATATCTTGTCACTTTTAGGTGGGAATAGTATGTGGGTAAATCCTTCATGTTGGATGCAAGTATTGAGCCTTTACCTTTTGAAATTCCATACACCTAGCCATAAAATTAGTGATATCCCTCTTCATTCCTAACCAATAAAATGTCTTCCTTAAATTCTCTCTCATTTTGTCCCACCTAGGTGTGTGCAGTACAATGAGGATCATTTAGAATTGCATCTCTTAACCCACCTATATATGGGATAACCAACTACCTCTAAAATATAATAGATAATTTTCTTTGTTGGATCCAAGCTCAATCCATGATCGACATTTATCACAATAATCATCCCTCTATTGAAGCCTGTTGACTTGATCAATTAAGTTATAATGGCATTGAGACATAGAAGTTATGTTCCCTCTCCTACTTATGGCATTTGCTATCTTATTTTATTTACCATTAATGTATTCAATGCAAAAATAATATTCTACCAAGAATTCCACCCATCCTTGTTGCCTTACATTCAGCAAAGGTTGTGTAAAGATAAATCTTAGACTTTGGTGATTTATCTTAAGTTCAAAGAGCTTTCCCAGCAAATAATACCTCTAAATTTTGAATGAATGTGCAATAGTTTCCAATTCAAAGTCTTGAGTAGCATAGTTCATCTCATGATTTCTAAACTTTCATGATTTGTAGGTGATGACTACTTCATCCTATGTTAGAAATCCTCTTAAATGTTCATTTGAAGGATCAATACATACTACAAATATTTTTAAAGGGTCATGTATCTTGAGTATCAAAGTAGTTGTTAGTTTCTCCTCCAAAATATTGAAGGCTTACTCATATTGGTTTTTCCATTTCAATATATTTCCTTTTATTTGTAGGTTTGTGATAGGATGGGAAGTTTTTTGAAAACATCCTTACAAAATGTCTATAATACCCTTCCATACCCAAACAACTATGTACTTTTAGTACACTAGTGGGTCTGAAGTGATTCCATTAGTAGAGATCACATGCCCTAAATATTGCACCTGTATAAAACTCATATTTTGATAAATTTCCATACAATTGATTTTTCATGAGTACCTCAAACACAATATTCCTATCTTGAGCATGTTCCTCCTTATTCTGGAAATAAATCAATATCTCATATAGAAATATGAGTACAAAATGACATAGTTATTCCTAGAAAACACTATTCATGAGATTCACGAATTCAACTGGGGTATTTGTCAATCTAAAAGGTAGGACTAAAAATTCATAATGCCCATGCCTTGTTCTAAATGTAGTTTTATGAGTGTCTTCCTCATGAATCCTTAGCTAGTGATAACTTGATTTTAGATATTTTTTTGCGAAAATGGTGGCTCTCTTTAAATAATCAAATAGATCATCTATTCTAGGCATGGAATATCTATTTTTATAGTTACATTATTGAAAATTCCATAGTCAATACATAACCTTAATGATCCATTCTTCTTTTTAACAAATAGAAAGGGGCACCCCATGGTGATACACTGGATTTAACTAGTCCTTTTTCTAACAAGTCTTGAAGTTGTATTTTTAGCTCTTGCAAGTCAATTTGATTCATTTAGTAAGGTGATCTTGTGATAGGTGCAACCCTAGGCAAAATTTTTATGGAGAAATCAATTTCTTTTTGAGGTGGAAGACCTGACAACTCTTTAGAGAATATATCCCTAAAATCATTTAGTATAGGATATTTCTAAAAAAAATCTGAATTTTCTTTAGTATCATCCCTTTTGTTCATCTTGAGTACTTATATTACTCTACCTATTTTATTATATTATTTAGTTGTAAGGCTAAAATCATATTTTTTTGGAAATAGCTACGGTAAAAATGAATTTTGGTCCACTGATTAGATTCATCTGTGAATTCTAATCATCTTTCCACAAATATAATGAAGGCTTTATGGGTTCTTAACCAATCCATTATGAGTATAACATGTGACGGGACTACATACAAGTACCAATTGGTTTTACCTTTAGGTAGGATTATGTGGGGGTCAAGTAGACATATATTAACAAAGTAGGTTTATCCTAACCCATATTCTACTTTCCATTCATTTGCTAAAAATATAGGTCTATTCGATAAATAAAGCTATATGTTGCACCACTATCAATAAAAATATTTATACTACAACTTTACCTCTCAAATTTGAGTGACTTTCCCTTCTTGGCATGATGCTGCTTATATTTCATAGGCTTCATGGTGTTTTTCTCTAGGTGTTTCATTTTGATAGATCGTTTGAGGATATTTTTTTGAAAAATGTGGCCCTCAAAATATATAGCAATTCATCATTGGTGCTAATAATTTTTCTTTCTTGTCATAATAAGTGCTCATAGGATCCAAATCATTCTTCTCTATATAGTTATTCTTATCAAAATTATTTGGTTTTATTCCTTGATTTCCTTTGGCATTTTTAATTCCCTTATTGAACCTTGGTCTCATTTTGTGTTATTCCTTGTTTAATTTAATTCTAAGTTCTTGATCAACTATAATTTCTATCATACTTTGTTGTGACCCCATCCCTTCCACTAATAACTTAATCATTGATGTGAATTATTCCAACTACTTTTGAAACAATTTGATTTTAGATGCAAGGTACTCCATTTCTATTTGACCATAAGAAGAACTATGTTAGAATTTAATGATTTAGATTTTGATTTTTTCCTAAAAAGCATTGAATTCCTATGACCTTGGCTCTAATACCAACTGTAATAACCTAATTTTCACTCATTTATTGTACAACATATTCTAGATCATTGGTTCATTAAGGAAAATTCTTTTTCTAGCTAGACTTGACCCAAAGTAAAAATTATGAGTTTTAGAAACTTTAATGTTCACCCAATGTTTAATCAATACAAGGCATAGAAACCATTTTTATTATTATAACCATTGCATATGGCCTACCCAAGTGGATGAGACTTACCAAATACTATAAATGCTTCCATTTACTAGTTTTATCCTTCTCAGCCACTAACCTAGTGTGAGAACCCAAATCCACAACTTAGGGTTATCCTCTAAGGCCCATAACACTTAGAGGGTGGTGTTAGAAATTTTGATTAGTTGAGTTGTTATTGATGTCAAGAGTCAATTTCAGTGAAGCAGTATAAGAGGAAGTGATTCTGCAAACAATTGAGTGGACATTGATGTCAAGAGTCAGTTTCAGTGAAGAGTGCAAGAAGAAACAATTTTGTAAATCGGTGCAAAAGGAAAGTCCACTTCTAGGTGGTCAAAATGAGTTTCGAGAGCAATGGGGGGGCTCAAGAAAAATAATATTATAATATTAAAAGGGAATATTTAAATTAATTTAAATAATTTTATTATAAATTAATTTAATTAAATTTAAAATTTATTAAGTTAATTATAGATTAATTATAATTTAATTATTAAATTAATCTATAACCCTAAGGTTGGGCTATAATAAAATTAATTTATTAATCCTAAGGTTGGGATATAATAAATTAATTTATTAACCCTAAGGATGGGTTATAAAGTCTATTCGAATTCAAATTTGAAAATTGAATTCATCCGTCAATGTCAATAAAAGCATTGCCTAAAGCATATAAAAAGGGCGTAAAGCATTGATTAAAAATTATCTGAATGCAATTCGTAAATTTCTAAAGACTTCAACTATCATGCAAGGAAGAAGGAAGATTTCACATTTCAAAGTTATTGGTTGCAGATGAAAGGACAAAGGGGAGCGGTGCTTCGTTTTCTTTGCACAACACTGCATAGCATAGTTGGCATTCATGGGAGGGGATAAGGTTGATAGGCTTGATGTGTAAGGTTTGAAGCCTATAGACTTTATTTTTACAAGGTAGAGTTTAAATTTTTTGGGCACCGCAACGAATGAAAGAAATAATAGGAAGGATTTTGCCTTCCCCTTCACGTGGGAGCTAGTAGCCCACATGGTGGGCTAGCGCCTTTGTAAGGTGCTTGGAATAGGAGTAGTCATATGTTCGAAACCCACCATGATGTTTTGAGTGTAAGGTATGCTCAATAATTTTTTCTAAGGTTGTATGTGGTATGGACCATGGTGTTTGTTGAAGTTTTGAGATTTCAAAGGTGTTTGGTTTGTGATAAATAAATATTCGCTAAGGTCTTTGAAGGAGATATAAGGGTTTTTAAAATTCAATATATTTTTTTAAATTTTGGAAGGTTTGAGTTATAAAGTTGGAGTAATAAGGTGTAGTCAAGTTTAATTATTTTTGTGTTTAAGAAATATTTTTGAAAATATTTAGTGAGATATTTTTGTCACCCAACTATTGAAATTGGTAAAAAATAAAATTGTGTTAAAAATAGGTTTTGAGGTCACTTCTACAAAAATCAAAAAGGTATGGGCACATATTCCTAGTGAGTGATTGTTGAATGTTGTGAATATTAAGTTAGAGTGAAAAGGGTTGTTTGATGAGCATTGTTGAGTTGGTTTGTTAAAGGTTTTTATGGAATGAGAGTTGATGATAAAAACCTTGTTTGATAATAATTATTGTTGAAGTGATTGGTTGAATGAAAAACTTGAACTAGGGTTTGCAAAGATCATGAGTATCATTGTTATGTGAGATTACTTGATAAGCATTGTTGTTGACGTGAAAACTTGATCTAGGGTTTGAAAATATCATGAGTATCATTGTTATGTGAGATTGGTTGATAAGCATTATTGGAAATATTTGAGTGAGTGTTCATTAGTTTGGACTAGGTTTTGTGAGCAATAATTATTTCATTTAATGATTGGTTGAGTAGATTTTATTGAACCTAGTCCAGATGTGAAACAAATTATTATATATTATGAATTAAAGTGATTGAGTTTTTATGAGTGTGAAACATATTGAGTCTCTAACAATTATCTATATGTTTCTATTGTAAAAAGATAGATTGAAATAGGTTGAGTGTTTATGAGTGTGAAACATAATCGAGTCTCTAACAATTCTCTATATGTTTCTGTGATAAAAATAGAGATTGAGAGTGATTGAACATTGTGGTGAATGTGAAGCTTATTGTGTCTCTAAAAATTCTCTTTATGTTTATATGATTTTGGAAAAGTTCTAGTGAGGACTTGTTGAGCAAATTTGAGGCAAGTCTTTGAGAAGACTAAAAGACATATTTATGTGAGATTTTTGGAATCTTACAATACAAATATTATTGAGCAGATTGGACAAGTTTTACTTGTTGAGCAGATTTAAGGCAAGTCTTTGAGAAGACTTGTGGATAGATTGGTGTGATATTTTATGGAAGATTACAATATTGTAGACACCAAAATGGCACCAATCCGATTATGTGACTGCAAACACTGATCGCATTGACACACACAGCCCCAAGGGCAGCCCCTAGAGGTTAAACAGTGGTCCTAACCACTCTCACAATAGTTTTGGAAGGTCAGAGGTCAATTTGGCACCTTCGGGCACTCTTCTCCTTACTCGTTCCACCCAGGGACGATTACAAACTGGTATTCCCCACCGTGATTATCCACCGAGGGACGATTAGCAGTATTCGCTCTAGGGTGGGGCGAATAGCAGGTTTGACGGGAAAAAAGTCAAATCTTGACAAATGGCAGCTCAGATCCACCACTTAACTCTTCCTTCATTGCATGGGAGTGTGAGTGAGCATTTTTGAGCGTTAGAGGCAGTTACAGGGGTAGTCATGGAGCCCCTAATCAGGGAGGAATCTTCTCCCCCATGGGAAGGCATGATTGCCAAGTGGCGCCTCTGCATGCTCAATCACAAGAGACCTCCAGGTCTATAAATTGGTGAGTTTTCTCACCACAAGATATACAGAGAAGGAGCATTTTGAGCAATGAAGTGCTGTCATTTTACATCCACACATCTTCTTTGATTTGTGCCTTTCACATCCTTGATCTCTTTTGGAGAAGAGGTCATTGGGTGGTTATTGGAAGGGCTAATCCGGAACCAAAACCCGACATTTGGCCACAACATCCTACCAAAATTTTTCGAAAACACCCCACAAGAGGTTTTGGACCCATCCCAAGTGGATTGGTGCCAAAATCGGGCCCTAAACGATGGGCGTCCTGCCCTCGGGCGCCCCCCACACTGCTGTAGTTCTAATCGCCCCGCCCCGGAGTGATTAGAAATCTATAGTAGATTTCCTTTCTATTATTTTTGCATCTGATTCTATGCTGCTTAGATAGGTTGTCATTCAAATTTCACATCGTTTTGAGCATTTTTTATCATGTTTTTATCATTTCCCGCCTTTACTAACATGTAGGTAGCATCATCAAATTCCTGGTGATAGAGGCCAAATTGGGAAAATATGACCTTCTGGGTCTTCCCAAAATACCCCCTTTTAGCTAACCCCCAACTTTGTAGGTGATTTGGAGCTTCCCGGATGTGACATTTGGGACTAGTGCTTTTTGACACTTTGTTGTAGGTCTAATCGTCCCGCCCCGGAGTGAATACGAATCTGTGGTGAATTTTTTGACTGTTCCATTTGTAGTGCCTTCCTAGTGATTTTTTTATGCCCCTATCAAGTTTTTAGTTCATTTGGATCTATTTTAGTTATCATTTTATTTATATTTTGCATGTACTAATTGAAGGCGTGGGGATTGCATGTTTCATTTTATCTACAAGTGCTACTGACTATTTCCTATTTCCTTGAACGTAGGGTCTCAACATTAGAGGAGAAGCAAGGAGTCAAGACTCATCAATGCAAGTGGTGGTGACGTTTGGTCCGCCCACTTTACATGTGGGCACGCGGAAGAAGGAATAACATCCATTGATGTGACAAGAACACATTTAACGCTCCTAGCCCCTAAAAAGGGAGGAGGCGAATTGTAACCGAGTTCTGAAGCATATTAATAAAAAGGGTTGTCTTCCATATTGGCTTTCTATTTGGTTTTGATTCGTTTATGCTTCTCTCCTTTCATGCACTTTCAATTCATAGGATTTAGCGTTATCTTTTGTTTCGTTTGCATCGCATCTTGGCTTTTCATTTTTGTTTTCGTATCCTCATGCTTTCAGTGGTGATCATGGTGGGACCTTGTCCTCTATTTTTGAGATCAGAAATCTGATTAAAAATTGCTTGTTTTTGCTTGTAGGTACCAAGTTTTCAAACGTTGGACTGTTGTTCGTTCCAGTCTATGATGAATACAGAGCTAGAATTCATCTTACCCAGGGACGAATGGGCATTCATCCCACCCTATGATGAATACAGTTCTATTATTCATCCCACCCAGGGATGAATAGCTCTCTATGTAGTTTCAGGATAGAAACTCAGAACCAACCGATTTGGGCAGAGAAGAGGTAAGGGTCCTAAACACCTTCTATCATTTTTTGCTTTCAGTTTTCTATTTTTTGGTTACTTGCTTGCTTAGGGAAAGTTTTACTGCATGTTTACTTTATTTTATGCAAAATAAAAAGAATCCCACACATCACGTGGCAATTTAAAACACCAAGGAGCTGGTCGTAAAACCCCAGCCCTTGATCAAGACCAACGGTGGATTTCATCACCACCTTGGCTTGAATTTTTGCATCCATAACCCCGATCGCTACTATTGCTAGACGTAAATCCTGATGAAAGCTGACCAAGTGTAGCTGGGGTGATTCCCAATGCATGAGGATAAGTCTTCTATGGTAGGTGTCAAAAATAGGGTGATTCCCCTTCTGTACCGCCTACGTTCCACGTACCATCTGCTCTCACGTACCAATAGTTTCCCTCACATAAGGGCGGGTATATAGAGAGGTTGGTATATCGGCCTAGAAATGGTATATCGAAGGGGTGACCATTTTTGGGAGTCATAAGAGCCATCATATTGCATTTAAACATTCTTTACAAAAGCTTTCAAAACAAAAATCAAAACACACTAAACCAGGTTTAGGGCACACCTTTAATATTTAAACGAGATAATCATTGCTTTGTGTGTGTGTGTGATATTTTCTATTTAGTGTAGCATAAAAATCATAAAAAGAAATAAAAATCTATGCATCTTGTAGGAAAACACCACCATGGTGTACACCCGTAGCCAAGCCCAATCATGGGCAGGAGCTACAAAGAGTGTACAAGGGGGCACAAGTCACCTCCGCTATAGCCCCAAGGACTTGGTCATACCACCTTGGTGGCCCGACCCACAAGAGAGTCCACATCATGCCATTTCAGAATGGGACTATAGAGGCACCCCTTTGAGGGACACTCCCATCCAACATAGACCCTTTCAGGAGGAGTCCTTACATGTGGCACTCAATATAAATGGGAAGGCTCCCTTAGAAGCTCGGTATGAGTGGCCACCATGCGATGAAGTGCTAGAACAGCATAGGGTCCATGAGGAGAGGCCACATGATTATGTCATCCCTCCTTTACCCCCCATCACTATTAGAAACAATAGGCAAAATCCAGAGCACAAGGCTCTTCAAATAGGGCGAGCCAACTCTGCCCGCCCCTTTCACATATATGAAAGGGAGCATGAGGAAGACCATTACATTCCTCAAGAGCAATACACAACATGGGAGCAATGCGCCTCCGCACCTGCTATCTACCAGAATCACCTACTGAGGCTAGAGCCTCGAGTGAATGTCACCAACCTCGATAGAGGGAAGTGACCTATAGAGATCTCGGATCATCATGACCGAGATAAATGCATAGGAGAGGCATCTAGGCCTCCTAGACTCAATATGGTAGAACAAATTGACCTGGAAGTCACCAGACATGCCACCCGCCAAGCGTAGATCATGCAGCTTGAGCAAGACCAACAATAGCTAGAGCATCTATATCACCTTAGCAAAGAGTGCATTCGATGCCAAACAGATGAGCTGCTCCATAACACGATGCCTGAGAGGGTTCCAACCCCTCGCACCCAAAGAGCAGAACCATATGAGAGGTGCAACCCCTTGGTGCGAGACAGGTCCCCATGACCTTACCAAGTGCTGCCTTCGAGACCTCCTAGACCTGAGCGGGAGGCCACTCCCAGGAACAATGATGGGCACCCCCCATGGGGACCCACCCATGGTTATAGGTCTCATCCAAAAACTCCTCAAGAAGCCTATGAGGAGTATGAGCAAGAAGAAGAGTGGGCCAAAATGCCCTACCAAGGTGGAGGGGCTACTATCCGGCCACCCCTCCATAGGCCTCAAGTTTCCCACAACCCACAATGGGAGCAAACTAAGGAGGAAGAAATTAAATCTTTCGATGCATATAAAGCGTTGTTAGAGCGCTTGGAGTCTATGGAGACCAAGACTTCTGGGCCCCAAAAGCCCACTTTATGCCAACTCCGTAGTCATCCTATGCATCCGTCAGTGCCGAAACCCCCTTACCCTGAACACTTTAAACTACCTCAGTTGGCAATATTTAGAGGTGAGGAAGATGCCCAAGAGCATGTGACTAGATTCCTGAGCCAATGCTTTGGCATTCAGGACAATGATGCTTTGCTGCTAAGAACATTTATAACCACGTTCGTAGGCCCTGCCTCGGATTGGTTCACTCAATTGCCAAAGCACAACATTAGTAACTTAGATCAGCTAGTGGATGCGTTCCTCGAACGCTTCACCTTCAACACCAAGAAGAAGGCATCACTAAGTGACCTAGCCAACCTCAAGCAGTATGAGGAAGAAACCATGGTGGCCTATGGGAACCGGTGGAGGACTTTGCTTTCAAAGCTGCCCTACCTCCCTCCTATGTCCGACCTCACCCAAATGTTCTCAAAGAGCTATTTGAGATCAATCTCCATGCTATTGCAGCTGCAGCAATATGCCACTTTAGAGGAAGCTCAGCGCAAGCCAGAATCATTGAGGAGATCAAGATTCAGGATGGCGAGATAGCCAAGCCAAAGAAGAAAGAATGGTCTAAGAACACTAAAATAGGGACCATGCAACAGAAACCCACTGTGGTCAATCAGGTTGCTATAAACGTCCCTAAGCCTGCACAAGCAACATAGCCCCAAAAGGCTAACTATCAAGTGGTGCCTCTTAACAGTTATGACCGAGAAAATTAGAGGCAAGAACAAAATCAGTAGCGTCACCCTAGGCGACAATTCACACCTTACACAGAGTCCAGAGACTCCCTATTTGACCGCTTGTCAGTGGTAAACTTGATCAACCTACCCGAGATTCAACCCATAGACCCCAATGCACCAAAACCTAAGGGCTATAGGGAAGACTTGTACTACAAGTTCCATAGATGGAAGGGACATGACCTTAATGCATGTTGGAAGTTTAAAGGCTTGGTGCAAGACTTAATAGATAACAAGACATTAGCGGTGGATAATCCCATGGCACCAAGCAATCAACAAATGGAGGTCTTTAAAGACCCCTTGCCTACCCATGATGCATAGGCAAAGACCCTACAAGTCAATGAGGTCACACAGAACTGCCCCATGCAGGGGTATGTAGGGATGATCAGTATAGTGACTCGAAACAAGAGGTACCCGAGCACAGATGCCCCGCGGTAGCTACAGGAGAGGTGCCAACAATGTCACAACCACAACAACACCTTGCACAACCTCCTCCACCTAGACCAATGGCCATGATTCGAACCAAACTCACCCAGAGTTTGAGGACCACATCGGCTAGGCTCTCCATCTACGAGCTCATACAACAATCAATGCCCCATCGGGAGGCTCTAATGGAGATACTAAAAGCCATCGAGTTGTAGCCCCATGAAGCAAACTCCTTCAAAAACTTCATGGGACATGTCAAATGATGCACTGAGCCAGTCATCACCTTTCGAGAGGATGAATTGAAATCAGTGGTTGGTGACATGGCGGATCCACCCCTGCACGTCATCGCATGGGTCAACGGGATTCCATACAAGAGGGTATTGGTGGACACTGGCTCATCCAATAATATCATTACAATAGCGGCCTTGAAGCACCTAAAGTTGCTCGCATCTCACATAGTGGCCTCCACCTATACACTACGAGCATTCAATGATGCAATATGCTCGATAGTTGGCACAATTGTCCTACCCATCCAAGTGGGACAAAAGACTATACCTACATTGTGCCACATCTTGGAGGGTGAGATGGCCTATAACATCTTGTTGGGTCGGCCATGGATCAGGGACATGAAGTGTGTCCCTTCGATAGCTCATCAATGCTTAAAGTATACTTTCGAAGGGCAGGTGCATGTAGTCCCGGTGGACTTGGAACCCTTCAAGTATTGCAATGCGATGCAACTGATGCCGCAATCGACCCTTCCATCAACGCATTTGGATTTTTAGTTGAATCCATCTAAACAGGGTCCGATTCCATAGGCATCCCCATTAACAAGTCCATCAAAACCCCAATCGGGTCCATCTTCATCATCTGGTCCTTCACCAACGATGCCACCTATGGTGGCCACATCGAAGGACAAAGGGAAGAAACCCCTGGAAGAGGCACCGCCATCAGTCTCAACCATCTCTACCGAGGAGATGCCTAGCAGAATGGAAGTCGAGGCTCCTAGTTCACCCGACATGGAGTGGACTCAGGAAGAACTTCCGTTCCCTCCCCCTCAATCACCAACAATCACCATTGAAATGGCCAATACGGGCCTGGGGGAGTATCTGGTGTGGAATATTGTAGCAACACCCGCACTGGAGTCCATGCAGGACATGGGGAGACCTCGCCTCCCCATCGGTACTATTGTTCCTCTAGGCTACCCGCAGAATCAGACAAACTTTGTGTATGGGGGCCTTGATCATGGTATTGAACCATACATGCAAGAGGACGAAGATGAAGAGCCTTTTACTAAAGATGTCAACTATTTGTCCAACCCAGACTTCGCTTTGAGATACCTTGGCCAATGCAATTGGCATGGATATGGGTTAGGCGAGATATGAGCAAGGAGTGCGTGTTCTTTGCCAACCAAGATACCAAATGCCATACGACAAGTCAAGAGTAGGGTTCAACCACCCCCTACCCTTGGACATCTTGGTAGAGAACATGCAAGGCCTAGGGATAGGCAACAAGGGGGGATTGGCATTAGATCCATATGCCAACCCTAACATGACATATACACTAGGGGATTATCTCCCATTGTTGACAACCAACCTTGTTGACCTCAACAACCCTTTCCCTTCGCTCGAGAGAGGAGAAAGTTCGAGAGCTCACCTACAAGAGAGGTATAGACAAGGTCAGGAAGGATCTTTAGAAGATGAGTCAGAATATGAGGTAGCACCATGGGACCCCTTCGAATCAGATAGCAATCACTCACAAGTGACCCCCATGGATGATTACCAAGAAAGCCTCTTGGCAATGTTCCCTTTGGATGCTCCAATCGAGCAAGTGCCACCTCAAGAAAATTAGGTCCCCTCGTAGAGAGCGGAACAACCCCAATGGGGCCAGATCAATTTGCTCGAGCAAGACGAGCCTCTAATGTCGCAAATAGTTGTTGGAACCAATGAAGGCCTTTGGATCTCCGACAGTGATTATGAAGATGAAACTGAGATGGCATATCTCAATCACATGCGGTAGATGCAGCAACAATACCCCTTGGATATTGATGACATATTTGAACAACTAAACATAATGCCAGGGCATGAGTGGCACCTAAACCCAGCATAGTGGGACCAAGTGTTGAATCCGCCACTTTGGGCATACGGAGAGCACCTTCCGCCCAGAGACCCTATAGAGATATCAGTGTCGAGGGTAGACCCTATCTTCCTATCCGCACATAGGGCCGATCCATTCATGCCAATACCTCTAGAGCCAGATCCAGAGCACAAAGAACATCCAGAATGTTCGAGTCACCACACCCATGGTAATGGAGACCAAAATCATTTCATCAACATGATCTCCATTGACTTAACCACCCCCATCCACAATCCGACCGATCCAACATAGTCATTATATCTAGACATAGATGCCATAGACTGGGATCATATCAATTCACCACCATCCCCATCAGAGTACTGGCATTTTGATGAAATGCTTCATTTCACCCTAGGGCCAACTCAGGATATCTTCCATGCTGAAGAGGAACCCGAGGTTCCTAACGATGATCTTAACTCAGCAAATGATATCCACTTGATCCCAACTCCACACCAGTTGGAGGACGGATCCCACATGTCGATCGAGGAGACGACTGACGTAGACATCGGCTCGGATCCAATGAATCCATAGATTATCAAGTTGGGGGTAAGTCTATCCCCCGAAGAGCAAGCCGACTACATTGCCCTTCTCAAAGAGAAGAAGGAGGTTTTTGCATGGTCCTACAAAGACATGTTGGGGCTAGATCCGTAGCTAGTCATGCATAATCTAACGCTTGATCCGACAGTCAAGCTAGTTAAGAAAAAACTACGTAAGATGCACCCAAAAGTGGCCTTAATGGTCAAAGATGAATTACAAAAGTTGTTGGATGCACAGTTTGTCATCTATATGGATTACCCACCATGGTTGTCCAACATGGTGCCCGTCAAAAATCTTAATGGGAGGATTCACATATGCACTAATTTTTGAGATCTAAACAAAGTGAGTCCTAAGGATGATTTCCCCTTGTCGAGCATCGATGCATTGGTAGATGCTACAATGGGCCATAAAATGCTTTCCCTCATGGATGGTTTCTCAAGATACAATCAGATTCGTATCAATCTCGAGGACCAACTAAAAATGGTGTTCACAATGCCTTGGGGGACATTTTGTTATAAGGTCATGCCCTTTGGCCTTAAAAATGTTGGCGCCACCTACCAACGTGCCATGACGTACATCTTCCATGATCACATGCATAAAACTTTGGAAGATTACATGGATGATTTGTTGGCCAAATCTCTTTTGTGCCCAGATCATCTCGATGACTTAAGCAAGATCCTCGATCGCCTCATGGAACATAAAGTCAGACTGAATCCCAAGAAGTGCGTATTTGGCATCACATCTAGAAAACTCTTGGGTTTCATAGTCTCAAAATGAGGCATCGAGGTGGACCCAAACAAAGTCAAGGCAATCCTTGAAATGCTTCCCCCAACTACCATCAAGCAGCTCAGAAGCCTATAGGGAAAGGTCGCATCAATCAAGCGCTTCATAGCATAGCTATCTGACAAGTGCCGACCCATGAATAAATTATTGCACAAGGGGGTCGCATTTCATTGGGATGACGAGTGCCAGTCAGCCTTTGATGACATCAAACAATACTTGGCTTCATTGCCAGTATTGGCACCACCTAGACCAGGAGTGTCATTCTACTTATACATCTCAGCTACTGAGGTGGCACTGGGCGCCATGCTAGCCCAAAAAAATGAACTACACAAAGAGTAGGCTACTTACTATCTTAGCCGCACCCTGGTCAGTTATGAACTTAACTATGCATACGTCGAGAAGCTCTGCTTGGCAGTGGTGTTTGCTACCAAAAAGCTATGCCATTACATGCTGAGCAACAAGACGTATGTTGTGTCTAAGGAGAATCCATTGTGGTACATGATGAGTCATACTTATCATAGTAGCCGCACGGAGAAATGGATCATGTTGTTGATGGAGTTTGACATAGAGTTTATTGGACAAAAATCCATCAAAGGTCAAGTCATAGCCGATCAACTAGCAGAGGCTCCTCTCGAAGATGATCAGCCTCTGATCATAGAACTACCCGATGATGGGGTCTTCCATGTCTCAGAATCGCTAGATTTTGATGAGCCTGAGTCACAGGCCGACATAACCCTATTTTTTGATGGTTCTAAATGTGAGCAAGGGGGTGGCATGGGAATTGTATTCTTCACACCGCAAGGGGCTCCAATGCCTCTATCATTTAAATTAGATTTCCCATGCACCAACAACAATGCAGAATACGAAGCCTTGCTCATAGGTCTTCAGACAACAATCACCATGAACATCAAATGATTGAACATCTTTGGTGATTCATTGTTAATTGTCAACCAAGTCAAAGGGGTATTCCAATGTAAATGCCCAATTCGACAGGCCTACAAAGCCCTTGTGGACAAATTCTTAGAAAATCTTGAATGGTACGACATCGAGGCACTCCCTCGATCATCGAATCATTTTGTGGACACTATGGCCTCCTTGGGGTCACTAATCCCGCAAGACATTTCTGGTGATATGACAACCATTCAAGTCAAAACACTATCGCAATCAACGATGGAGCGTGCAAGCTCTGACTTAACGCCAAGAATCCACTTGATCCAGATTGAACCATCCTCGGACAAGTTCTCTCGAATCCATGATTGTCTGAATCATGCTAACTGGGGGTCCTTGTTCTCCCCTACTCCCTTTAATAGCAACACAACGCTATTCTTACAAGTTCTTTCCCACTCAACTTTTGCTAGGGATGAACTTCAAGAGGGATTGGCTATTCAGACTATCGAGGTTTCCGATCAGCAGGATTGGTATACACCCATAAGGGACTACCTCAAGTTAGGTAACCTCCCACTTGGATTGATGCATGCCATAAAATGATCATTCAAATAGAAAGTGACAAAGCATGTCTTGTTAGGAGACATTTTGTACCATCGTAGCTATGAAGGAATCCTCCTTCGTTGCTTGGACCAACAGGAGTCCACTTGGGTGATCACCCAAGTGCACGATGGTACATGCGGTGGCCACTTCAGTGGTATGGCCATCGCAAAGCGCATTCTTTGCATGGGCTATTATTGGCCATATTTAGAGCGAGATTGTTGTGCGTATGTAAGGAAGTGCATGAAGTGTCAACACCATGCCAATTTGACACACGTACCTTCTCAAGCCTTGCAGCCGATCCAATCGGCTTGGCCATTTTCATAGTGGGGCTTAGATCTAATCGGAAAGATCTCCCCTACATCGTCAGGCCATCACACGTTTATCATAACGGCCACAGAGTACTTCACCAAATGGGTGGAAGCAATTTCGCTTACCTCTATGACTGGAACCCGCATTTCGGAGTTCATTTTACATAATATCATATGTCATTTTGGTATTCCATCCAAGATAATCTCGGATAATGGGACGTCATTCAAGAACAAAGACGTGCATGCTTTGACCACAAAGTACAAA
Organism: Wollemia nobilis; assembly: GCA_028583015.1. NCBI lineage: Eukaryota > Viridiplantae > Streptophyta > Pinopsida > Araucariales > Araucariaceae > Wollemia > Wollemia nobilis. Next base: position 226,478 of record JAQPPZ010000340.1, read on the forward strand.
ATTCAGCATAATTTTTTGACACCCTATTATCCGTAGGCAAATGGGCAAGCAGAGGCGTCAAACAAAATGCTAGTTGCCATCCTCAAAAAGATAGTCATAGATAGTCATAAGGATTGGCACATTCAGATCCCACTTGCCCTATGGGCTTATCGCACTAGCATTCGGACGCCCACTAGGGCAACTCCATTTTTGCTCGTGTATGGCTTCGAGGCTGTCATGCCTCTCGAGTTGGAAATTCCTTCCTTACGCATATCAATGCAAGAGTTCATCGATGATGACACTGCATGGTAGGCCCGGTTAGACCAGCTTACGTTGCTCGATGAACGACACGTTAATGCTCTCGAGCATTTACGTATCTATCAAGAGCGACTTAAGAAAGCATACAACATGAAGGTTCACCTGAGGGACTTTCAGGTTGGTGACTTGGTCTTAAAAGAGAACCAACAAAATTCTAACTTGCCGCCCCATCTAAGGGACAAGTTCATGGCAAACTGGTTAGGTCCTTATGTCATCCATAGTAAAATAGGACCTGGAACATACCGACTCGCCTCTCTTGATGGAATCAAGGAACTAGAACCCTTGAACATCAGTCATTTGAGGCCATTCCATATTTAAAAGAGCCATAGCCCAAACCAAAAGCTCCAAGGATTCTCATAATCGCTTGGTCAAACCAAAAGCTCCAAGGATTCTCATAATCACTTGGTCAACCCAAAAGCTCCAAGGATTCTCATAATCCCTTTGGTCAAACCAAAAAGCTCCAAGGATTCTCATAATCACTTGGTCAATCCCCAAAACTCCCCAAAGGTACCCATCATCCCTTTGGTCAAACCAAAAAGCTCCAAGGGTTCCCACAATCGCTTGGTCAAAAATAAGAAAATTCAAAAACAATAAAATCATCAAAAATAACAAAAATTTGCATCTCATTTCCATGCATGCTCAAAATCATCACAACAATAAAGAGCTCTTTTTGCATCTCATCTTCATACTCACAAAAATCAATCCATCAAAAACACAAAAATATATAGCTGCATTAAGCATCACATCCATACATTACATATTTGTGGTCATACAAGTCAAGGCACCATAGACTGTAATTACTTGGCAAAACCATCATTTTCCACATTTCTCCATTCTATAAATAGTCCATCAAAAATAAATGCCATTCACATATTTTTTGCCATATCATAGTCGGTTGTCTTCTAATGTATCAAGAGTTTTTGTCATTCAACTGTCATTAGCTTTCTAGCCACATACTGTACAAAGTCAGATAGATTTTACAAAGGTAGAGTTCTACTTGGATCACACCTTGTTACGTAGCATCCCACCACAAGTTAAAACAAATAAAAAAATTCCCAAGTTGTGTGAACGAAAGATGAAACCTGCAAAGCAATCCAGGTCACCATAAGCGAAATGGTTATCTTGCTCATCCCCCTATGTGAATGACCCCAAGAATGCTGAGAGTTGGCAAAAGGACAAGCATCTTCCCTACCCAATTCCCCAAGAATCCCAAGTTCTAAAAAAGGTGCAAAACATCAAAATTTTGCAAAAGTCAAAACTCCAAAAATTTGACATCACCACCAAAGTGCATACATCAAAAGGCACATACAATAGTGATTCTCATCACTCAATATTCAAATCCCTTGCTCAAAAGAGAAAACAAAAATAAACAGTGATTTTTATCACTACAAAAGAGCAAGTATCCCAATACAATTGAAGAAAAGAAGGGAGTCGAACTTGAATCCCTGGAACTCTCAACATTCAGAAGGTCATGAGGTGAACCTCAGTATCGGTTTGGTGGATAACCTATCGGTCATTGGTGGCAAACCTCCCGCATGATGATATATCTATCACATTAACTTGTGTGCAGATCAATGTTTGCATGTGGATGAGCTAGCTTATGGTATCCTAGATAGCACCGCAGATTAATCCGACTAAATACAACAAAGGAGTTAGTGGAGCTAATTAGGTGATCCTCAATACAGGTTTGGTTGACAGCCTATCTGACACTGGCGGTATCCTGACGAATACCACATAAACGAACTCAATTGCACACACAGGGATGTGAAATAACTTGGTCAAAGACAAGTCCGATTCATACCTTGTTCAAAAGTCTTGTAAGATAAAAGTACAGTCATGGCTAGTTAGTTAAAACATCTGAGTCTCAGAAAACCTTAACTACATTCTAAACCAACTGTGATATCTTTCATCCTTGCATCGCCATCAGAAAATACAAAAAATAACATGTATACATAAAAAGTCATTTACCACAACAATCGCCTAGGACAAAAAGCCATAAGTTCTAAACAGTCTATGGTGCCACCGCCAAAAATCACAAATTCAATTCATCCATTCCATTTGCATATCATAAAAATTAGAAACATTTGCATTCATCATAACATATGCATCCATCAACATAAATTAACATGCATACATACACATTCAACAATCATTGTGCATAACATCAAATCATGACACGTGTATAAATAAAATAAAGTCATCTGTATATATATCATCAAAAATGCCCATAGGCTACAATAACCGGTCCTCTGACCCCACAAAAAGCAAAAACTCAAAAACCCCCAAGCCTAGGGCATCGGCCACCATGATCATGCAGGATCGGTGCGATGGGAACTACCCCCATGGTGTGGGTCCTATGGGACCCCTCAGGGCGGCTACTGCTAGCCCCCGCATCATGCCTACTAGAGCCCCCCTCATCCAATCGCCTACATCGAGAGGATGCTGACTGCTCAGTATCACTCCCTCTCGAGCGGCGTGATGATCCACCTCCACTAAATGTAGGGATCCGCCCACCGAGGTGGATAATCTCCACCTCCAGCTCAAACCGATGCCGCACCAAGTCCATCTCCCATTGATATACATAGCCAAATTCTCATCGCATTGCACCAATGCCCTCTCCCTACGTCGAGGAGATCCATCTCCCACACAGCATCTGTATCCCCCTCCCATCGATGATACATAGCAAATGCATTCTCTCACTCTGCTAGCTACGTTCGTAGGAGATCCCTCTCTCATAGCGCATCCCCGAGCTCCTCATCCCACCTTCAGAGCAGCCCCTCCAATCATGCATTCTCAGCGCACAACCCTACCTCAATGTCCTCCGAGACTGCCTGAGGCATTGACATCTCCGGAACAGTAGCCTGCTCCAGCTCCCACTACTTTGGGACGTCCTACATCTCTGACTGATCCGAAACCCCAAAATCCTCACCCACATCATCCACCTCCACCATGTCCGCATCCTCCAACGGAGCTCCCCAATCATCTCCTAGTGCCTCTCCACCCTCCCCCCTATCTTGCTGCCTCTGTGCCTCCCAGTGGTCCCTCTCCCCACCATCACCGTAGTGTCCACCACTGCTCATACTCAACCGTCACCCCGACGTCATCCATATCAAGCACGTCAATAACTATATCTACCTCCTCCCCTAGTGGCTCGATGATCGACCAGGCCAAGGTCCTCTCGTCCCCTCGATGATGATAGATCAAGGGCTCACCAGGTAACCCCTAGTGCACCCCAAACTATCATGTCACCCGAACATACGAGAAGTACTCCTACTCAGTCCCATGTCACCCGATCAGCCATCTCCCCCTACACACCCATCGAAGCCACTCTCCAGCCTCAGGCCAGGCTGGACAGTCTCGATATGGGTGCCAGAACACCTCCCCTAGAGTAAGCCAAGCGAAGGCATCGACATAGTGCCCTACGACACCTGCCCACCATCGAATCTACCCTTGCTCCTCAGACCATCACCACAGAGCCGCATATCCTATATCTCTATCCACCATCTCTGATCGAGTAGTCCATGACAACCCCATCGGCCTCTCCATCGCTATGTGCTGCCAAGCCCAGCTCTACAATAGATAGCTATAGCCAATCCCCTTTCGCCTCTAATAACGGACCTCATACAACTCATCATAGAGTTGTGCCAGTAGTGTCTGCCCCCACCTCATAATCAAGGGCTCATGCATCGAACAATCCACCAACCGAAAGACCACCTCCAATAGGTTCCATGGGAACCTCACACCCGAAGAGTCGGGTAGCAGCATGTTGGAAATGAGGCCCATCAGTACTGCATGCCTCACTCCCAACATGCCCCTCTCTAGCCACCACCATACAAGAATGCCACCAATATGGAAGTCACCCTCTACCCTCTCCACTAGGCTATCCACACCCATCTCCTCCCCATGCCCAAAGTAACATGTCAGCACTATTGTCCATTGATCCCATGATGTCATCTTGATCGACAGTCCATCTATCAAAATCCATAGAATTCGATAGACGTCCTCCAAGGTCACTATCATCTCCCCTATTGGGAGATGGAAAGTGTTGGTCCGAGGATCCCACAAGTTGATCAGGGCCATCAGATAGGCCCGATCCCCGACCATAGGCTCCAGCCGAGTCACATGCTTGAGCCCAAGGGCATCAAGCCACTCCCAGTCAGCCATAGTGCTTCTAAGAAAACCATAGGCACACGGTACTGGATCTTCACAACCTACAAAGAAAACAAGACAAAAACATTAAAAAACATGATAAACTATACAACAATAACATGAATATACAACAATACATAAAACAATGTACAACTAAAAATAAACAAATAACAAACAACAAAATTCAAAACAATTCAAAAAAAAATAGTTGTCAGTACCTAGGGTTTTTAATTCTACGTTTAAACTGATAACTAAAACAACAACAAATTCAAAACATTCAAAAAAAAAAATAGTTTGTCAGTACCTAGGGTTTCTAACTCTACGTTTAAACTAATAAAAAAAATTTCCTAGGGTCTTTAACTCAAAAAAAAATTACCTAGGTTTTAACTCTATAAACAAAAAAAAAACAAAAAAACAAAAATTTACCTAGGGTTTACCCTAACTCTACACTGATAAACACAATTCAAAAAATTCAAAAACAAATTTTTAGTTAACCTAGGGTTTACCCTTAGTCTACACTGACAAATAACTACAAAAACAAAAAAATATAAAAACAACAGTTAACCTAGGGTTGTTTATCCTAGTCTACCTGACAAAAACAAAATTTTATTACAGCATAAAAAAAAAAAAAAGTTAACCTAGGGTTTATAATCCTAGTCTAAACTGATAAAAATATACAAACAAAACAAAATTAAAATGACAATTTTTTTAAAACCTAGGGTTTTCAGCTAAGTTTTAAAACTGACAAAATTAACCTAAAACTCTAAGCTAGGGTTTTGCGTTTATCCTAGGGTTTTAATTTAACAAAAACATCAAAAAACAAAATTTTCTTTTTACCTAGGGTTTACCTTAGTTTAAAACAGAAAAACAAATTTCAGAATTTAATTACGTCTTTTCAAAATAAATTTAAACTAGGGTTTCATTTTTAAAATCACGAAACAAACTACAAAAGAAAAACAAATTGCGATTTTAAATTGTAAAATCAAACAATTTCCAAATAATTGCGAGCTAATTAAACGAGGAGGTGCACTCACCGGTCTCGCATCGGCTCCGCCACTTGATGACCCGGTCCATGCACTCATGATGTCTGGACAAAGTTTGGCAGTGCTTCGCTTTGCAGAATCGACCTCCTCCTCCTCAGAGCTCCAAATCGCCAAAAAATTCGAATGCAAATGAGCCCAAACCCTAGTTTTGGCCCTTAAATAGGCTTTTAGGCCTGTAATCATTCCACCCTAGGATGAGCACTCTAGTTAGCACTCATCCCACCCTGGGATGATTACCAACCTAGTATTCGCCCCACCCAGGGACGATTACAGAGCAAGAAAAACAAAAAACAACAAAAAAATGCACAAAAAATAGCAATAAAATTGTCCAATAAGAGTGCTTTTGCACTTGACATTTTGGGCATGCAAAATAGACGTCGGGGTCACAAATCCTCACTATCCTACTCCCTAAGAAGGCTACCATAGCTGGACCGCTCCACGAGAGGACGGATTGCCGAGAATTTCATCCCAAAGCGACGTCCCAAAAAGGGTCAAAATCCACCCAAAAATAGCAATAAAATTGCCGAACAAAGGCGCCTTTGTGCCCACCATTCACTGGCATACAAAACCGATGTTGGGGTCACAAATTGTCACTATCCTACTCCCCAAGAAGGCTACCATAGCCGGACCGCTCCACGGGAGGATGGATTTTTGACAATTTCAACCCCAAGGGGCATCACAAAAAGGGTTAACACCCACCAAAAATAGGTCTAAATGTCGGAAAACTACACACATTCAAAGATAAACATCTGAAGGCACCCTTACACAAGTCATCTTGGGTCAAGCGACTCATCACTTTTCTCATGTAGGTCATTCCCTCATCGATTCGTCGCTTGAAGGGGTAGTCACACTTAGTCACCAATCAACAAATACACACCCAATCATGGAAATGGCATGCATTCAAAGAATCATTGACAAAGACAATCACGCCCCTACTTGGGGCAGCAAACAAGCAATAATCACAAGCTGATCAAACACTTGGCATTCATGAATCATGAACTCAAGGTTCCCATAGACAAAAGGTTGTGCCCTTTGCCTATTCATGACTGATCAATGTCCAAGATCAAGTAACACCTCACCAAAAAAGGTTAACACTTGAATTGAGTTCCTTCGCTCGTCAGAAGCAAGGATTCAAGAATGCATGCCCTTTCCATACTTGGGGCATCAAAAGTTGGTTAGGTTACTGAGAAACCCTAATCATTAGTGCTTTGGTTATCTATTTTTGCTCAGCACTATGCCATGCACAATGCATCCCAAAAAGGGGCATCTATAGACACCAAAATAGCACCAATCCGATTATGTGACTGCAAACACTGATCGCATTGACACACACAGCCCCCAGGGCAGCCCCCAGAGGTTAAACAGTGGTCCTAACCACTCTCACAATAGTTTTGGAAGGTCAGAGGTCAATTTGGCACCTTCAGGCACTCTGCTCCATACTCGTTCCACCCAGGGACGATTACAAACTGGTATTCGCCCCACCCAGGGACGATTAGCAGTATTCGCTCCAGGGTGGGGCGAATAGTAGGTTTGATGGGAAAAAAGTCAAATCTTGACAAATGGCAGCTCAGATCCACCACTTAACTCTTCCTTCATTGCATGGGAGTGTGAGTGAGCATTTTTGAGCGTTAGAGGCAATTATAAGGGCAGTCATGGAGCCCCTAATCAGGGAGGAATCTTCTCCCCCTTTGGAAGGCATGATTGCCAAGTGGCGCCTCTGCATGCTCAATCACAAGAGACCTCCAGGTCTATAAATTGGTGAGTTTTCTCACCACAAGATATATAGAGAAGGAGCATTTTGAGCAATGAAGTGTTGTCATTTTACATCCACACATCATCTTTTGATTTGTGCCTTTCACATCCTTGATCTCTTTTGGAGAGGAGGTCATTGGGTGATTATTGGAAGGGCAAATCTGGAACCAAAACCCGACATTTGGCCATAACATCCTACCAAATTTTTTGAAAACACCCCACAAGAGGTTTTGGACCCATCCCAAGTGGATTGGTGCCGAAATCGGGCCCTAAATGGTGGGCGTCCTGCCCTCGGGTGCCCCCCACACTACTGCAGTTCTAATCGCCCCGCCCCGGAGTGATTAGAAATCTATAGCAGATTTCCTTTCTATTATTTTTGCATCTGATTCTATGCTGCTTAGATAGGTTGTCATTCAAATTTCACATCGTTTTGAGCATTTTTTATCATGTTTTTATCATTTCCCGCCTTTACTAACATGCAGGTAGCATCATCAAATTCCTGGTGATAGAGGCCAAATTGGGAAAATCTGACCTTCTGGGTCTTCCCAAAATACCCCCTTTTAGCTAACCCCCAACTTTGTAGGTGATTTGGAGCTTCCCGAATGTGACATTTGGGACTATGCTTTTTGACACTTTGTTGTAGGTCTAATCGTCCCGCCCTAGAGCGAATACGAATATGTGGTGAATTTTTTGACTGTTCCATTTGCAGTGCCTTCCTGGTGATGTTTTTATGCCCCTGTCAAGTTTTTAGTTCATTTGGATCTATTTCAGTTATCGTTTTATTTATATTTTGCATGTACTAATTGAAGGCGTGGGGATTGCATGTTTCATTTTATCTACAGGTGCTACTGACTGTTTCCTATTTCCTTGAACGTAGGGTCTCAACATTAGAGGAGAAGCAAGGAGTCAAGACTCATCAACGCAAGCGATGATGACGTTTGGTCCGCCCACTTTACATGTGGGCACGCGAAAGAAGGAATAGCATCCATTGATGTGACAAGAACACATTTAACGCTCCTAGCCCCTAAAAAGGGAGGAGGCGAATTGTAACCGAGTTCTGAATCATATTAATAAAAAGGGTTGTCTTCCATATTGGCTTTCTATTTGGTTTCGATTCGTTTATGCTTCTCTCCTTTCATGCACTTTCAATTCATAGGATTTAGCGTTATCTTTTGTTTCGTTTGCATCGCATCTTGGCTTTTCCTTTTTGTTTTCGTATCCTCGTGCTTTAAAATACCAAATTGAGGATAGATATTATTGAGCATATTTGGACAAGTTATAGAGAGGACTTATGGATAAATTAGTGTGAGATTTTGTGGAAGCTTACAAGGCATATTTAAGATAAGTCTTTGATAAAACTTGTGAGCAGACTTGATTGATTGATTTGTTGAAACCTTTAGTTAAGATTTGGGGTAGATCTAGAAGAGTTGATTTATGATTAAGTCAAGATTTGTATTAAGTCTTGAGTACAAATATTTAGGATATATTTTTACTAGACCGAAGGACTGTGTTTAATGTATATTTGAGGATAGATATTGAGGACATATTTGTACTATACCAAAGGACTGTGTTTAGTGCTTCTTTAAGAATAATATTTGGTGCGAATTTGAGAATAGGTTTGTGCCAGATCAGAGACATAGTTTGAGAAAATTTGTGCTAGACTGAAGGACTATATTTAATGCATATTTGAGATAGTGATGAGAGTAAGCTTTGGAGGTGACAAAGTATAGAGGATGATATCCTCTAGTGGATAGATATCCATTAGCCAGGGTAGTGATGATAGGTCTTCTGAGTGAGGACAAGAGTATTTAGTGGATAGAGATCCATTAGCTAGTGCAGTGGGGGTAATAGTTCTTCTAGAAGATCACCAACCAGAGCTAAGGAGAAAGGAGTTCTCCTATGGATAGAGATCCATAAACTTGATTAGGGGATTGGTGTATCCTTTGGGCAAAGGTCCATAAATATTGTAATAGGGAAAGGATTCCAAAGATATTTATTGAGAAAATTTTAGTGAAATGTTTTCTTTGTGGAGTATCCCACATTGTGTGAACCACGTTAAATTGGTGTATCTATTGTATTTGATGATTTGTGCATTGTTCTAGTTACTATTATTGATATTACCATTGTTAATATTTCATAATACTATTTGGGAAAGAAAAGTAAAAAGTGGTCTTATACTATTCACCCCCTCTCAGTATAATCTTGTGTTCTTCAATTGGTATCAAATATACTTCCTTTGGAAAAGGTTTAAAAACTTAAAGGAAAAGTTACAAGAACACAAATGGAAAATAAAGGCAAAAGTAGAACCATGAGATACAGGAATAAAAGAACACAAATGGTCATGAAAGAAAAGGAATATGAATTTAATATTGTTTTTTTGGTAGGAAGAATAGAAATAGATTCAAGAGATGAAACAAGCAGTGGAGGAAAGACCAGATTAATAAAGTTGTGTACTAGATGTAGGAAGATAGGTCACCTTGCAGCTTATTGTTCACAAGAAGGTGAAGAATATTTTTTTTGTGGCTAATTCAGTCATGATGTAGGTTATTGCAATGGGTTTAGTAGTGGTGAATATAAAGATGATACTTTTAGAATTGAAGTCCTAGATGATGGTTTAGAAAAGAATAACAGGGACAGTCAAAATAGATATGAAAAAGAAACTCTACTTTGGACAATAGAAGAAATTGAAGACCAAAGAAAAGAGAAAAATTTAGAAAGAGAAAATGAGGAAATTTCTCTTAAGGAACTTTTTGAGTTAAAAGGGGAGAACTTAGAATTAAAGTATCAAATACAAGGGGATGAGAAATGTAAGACAAATCTTCTACACAATCTCTCTGACTTGAAATATAAGGATGAAAAGGTAAAGAAATCTGAAAAAGATATAGTTGAATAGTCAAAGTTAAAAGAGAAAGAATATAAAATACTTAGTGTTGATCTCGAAGAATTAAAAATGGAGAACTCCATATTAAGGGTTCGATCTCAAGAAGATGAGAAAGCAAAAGCAAATTTTCTATAGGAACTCACCAAATTCAAGATCAAGGTTGAAAATTCAAGAAAAATTAAAGGATGTATGGTCAAAAAATTAAAGACAAAAGATATAGAGTGTGAAATATTAGAAAATGAGATAGTTTTACTAAGGATGGAAGTAAAAGGCTTTAAGGACAAGCTACACAATTTTGAGAAAAATTTAAATACTTTGGACAGGATTATCAATGCACAATGATCATCAGTCACCAAAATATGACTTAGTTTTGAAGAAGAACAAGGGAAACAAGAAGCAAAAAAAGTAGAGTCAAGCTCAAGTACCAAAGAAGAAGAAGCATCGAAAGAAGAAAGTAAAAGAGAGTGCGAGACTTCTAAGGATTCGTTGGAAAATAGAAAGTTCAACAAGAAAAGGAATAATTTACAAATAAGGAAAAATAGAATAGGAAATTGGATAGGGTAGAAGAGACTAAGAGACCAATGGGGTTAAGGTAAGGTTTCTTCAATGGACGTTGTTTCTCATGTCATAGGTTTGGGCACAAGGCTTCACAGTGCAAGACACATGAAATATAGGAATATGGGAACTTTAGAAACAAATAAATTTTTCATGGGTATTGCTACTCAAATTAGTTTGGTCACAAGGTAGTGAATTGTAGGATTCATGACAGGAATGGATATGGCATCACTAGGAGAAATCCCAAGACATTTTCATCTCCAAAAAATCATAGCATTGAGTGTTATAAGTGCAATAATGTTGGGCATATAGCCAAGTGGTGTAGAGAAAAATTTCCAGATCCTCCAAGGATAGGCAAGAAAAAGGATTCTCAAAAGGTTCAAAAAGGTATGACATCAAAAGTATGGAAAAATAAAGTGGACAAAAGTGAAGAGCATTGTATGCTGGGAGTAGAGATACTCCCATCCCAAAATTAACCACCTCAAGAGGATGTGGGGGAGGGGCTAAGATAATAGTATCATTCTTATACCCAAGCCCCAAAGGTGACCCTTTGCCATTGATTTCAAAGGGGAAGATATTTGAGTAAGGGGGAGAGATATGATTTAAGGAGAGAGCATTAAGTCAGGGGGAGTAGTTTCCCAGAAGGAGCATAATAGAAAAAGTTTAAGGAAATTGAAAAGGTAATTGGATTGCCATCAATGACAAAGGGGGATATTTTTGGACATTTGGAGTAGATGAGTTGGCATTGATTTCAAGAGTGTGTTTTAGTGAAGTAGTGCAAGAGGAAGTGATTCCATAAGCAGATTGAGTGGTCATTGATGTCAAGATTCAGTTTTAGTGAAGAGTGCAAGAAGAAGCAATTTTACAAATCGGTGCAAAAGGAAAGTCCACTTCTAGGTGGTCAAAATGAGTTTTGAGAGCAATGAAGAGGCCCAAGCAAAATAATATTATAATATTTTATTATAATATTAAAAGGGAATATTTAAATTAATTTAAATAATTTCATTATAAATTAATTTAATTTAATTTAAAATTTATTAAGTCAATTATAGATGAATTATAATTTAATTATTAAATTAATCTATAACCCTAAGTTTGGGTTACAATAAAAAGAATTTATTAATCCTAAGGTTGGGATATAATAAAATTAATTTATTAACCCTAAGGATGGGTTATAAAGTTTATTCGAAATCGAATTTTAAAATCAAATTCAATTATGAATGTTAATAAAAGCATGACCTAAAGCATATAAAAAGTGGGTAAAACAATGATTAAAAATTATCTAAATGCAATTCATATAAAGTGCTAAACACTTCGACTATCGTGTAAGGAAGAAGGAAGATTTTATGTTTCAAAGTTATTGGCTATAAAGGAAAGGACAAAGGGGAGTGGTGCTCCATTTTCATTGCACAACACTACGTAGTGCAGTTGGCATTCATGGGAGCTGCTAAGGTTGATAGGATTGAGGTGCAAGGTTCAAAGCCTGCCAACTTCATTTTTACAAGGCAGAGTGTAAAGTTATTTTGGCACTGTGGCAAACTAAATAAATAAGAGAAAGGCTTTTGCCTTCCCCTTCACGTGGGATCTAGTAGCCCACGTGGTAGGCTAGCATGTTTCTAAGGTACTTGGTGAAGGATTAGTCATGTGTTCAAAATCCACCATGATGTTTTGAGCGCAAGGTATGCTCCATATTTTTTGTTAAGGTTGTATAGGGTATGCATCGTGGTGTTTGTTGAAGGTTTTCTATTTCAGAGATGTTTGTTTTGTGATAAATAAATATTGGCTAATATATTTGAGGGAGATATAAGGGTTTTTAAAATTAAATATTTTATTTTAATTTTGGAAGGTTTGAATTATAAAGTTGGAGTAATAAGGTGCCATCAAGTTTGATTATTTTTGTGTTTAAGAAATATTTCTAAAAAGAGTTAGTGAGATATTTTTGTCATCTAACCATTGAAATTGGCAAAGAATAAAATTGTGTTTAAAACATATTTTGAGGTAACTTCTACATCAAACAAAAAGGTATGACCACATATTTCTAGTGAGAAATTTTTGAATGTTTTGAATGCTAAGTTGGAGTGAAACGGGTTTTTTGATGAGCATTGTTGAGTTGGTTTATTAAAGGTTTTCTTGGAATGAGAGTTGATGATAAAACCTTGTTTGATAAGCATTGTTGTTGAAGTGATTGGTTGATTGATAAAATTGAACTAGGGTTTGCAAATATAATGAGTATCATTGTTATGTGAGATTACTTGATAAGCATTGTTTTTGAAGTGATTGGTTGAGTGAAGAACATGAACTAGGGTTTGCAAAGATCATGAGTATCATTGTTATGTGAGATTGGTTAATAAGCATTGTTGGAAAAATTTGGGTGAGTTTTGATAAGTTGACACTAGGGTTTGTGAGAAAGAATTATTTCATTGAGTGATTGGTTGAGTAAATTTGATTGAACCTATTCAAGTGGAAGTGTAGAAGTGATAGTTCCAATTCTGTGAAATAAATTGTTCTATATTCTGACTTTATTTGAGAAAGTGATTGAGTGTTTATGAGTGTGAAACATATTGAGTCTCTAACAATTCTCTATATGTTTATGTGGTAAAAAGAGAGATTGAAAGTGATTGAGTGTTTATGAGTGTGAAACATATTGAGTCTATAAAAATTCTCTATATGTTTCTATGATAAAAAGAGATATTGAGAGTGATTGAACATGTGGTTAACTTGAAGCATATTGAGTCTCTAACAATTCTCTTTATGTTTCTATGATTTTGGACAAGTTCTAGTGAGGACTTGTTGAGTAGATTTGAGGCAAGTATTTGACAAGACTTGTGGATAGATTTATGTAAGCTTTTATGGAATCTTACGATACAAAGTTTGATGATAGAGATTGTTGAGCAGATTAGACAAGTTCTAGTAAGGAATTATTGAGTAGATTTGAGGTAAGTATTTGAGAAGACTTGTGGATAGATTGGTGTGAGATTTTGTGGAAGCATACAATACATAATTAAGGACATCAATTACTCAGAAAATTTGGACAAGTTCTAGAGAGGACTTGTGGATAGATTAGTGTGAGATTTTATGGAACCTTACAAGGAAAATTTAAGATAAGTCTTTGAGAATACTTGTGAGTAGATTTGATTGATTGATTTTTTCAAACCTTGAGTTAAGGTTTTCGGCAGATCTAGCAGAATTGATTTATTATTAAGTCAAGATTTTAATTAAGGCTTTAGGACAAATATTGAGGACATATCGAAGGATTATGTTTAGTGCAGATTTGAGGATGGAGATTGAAGATAGATTTGTACTAAACCAAAGAACTATGTTTAGTGTAGATTTGAGGGTAGTTTTTGGTGTAGATTTGAGGATAGGTTTGTGCCAAACCAGAGATAAAGTTTGAGTAGATTTATGCAAGACCAAAGGACTATGCTTAGTGTAGATTTGAGATAGAGCTAAGAGTAAGCTTTGGAGGTGACAGAGTATATAGGACAATAGCCTCTAGTGGATAGATACCCATTAGCCAGGGTAGTGAGGACACATATTTTGATTTAGGAAAAGAGTCTTCATTGGATAGAGATCCATTAGCTAGTGTAGTGGGGGCAATGGTTCTTCTAGAAGATCACCAGCCAAAGCTAAGGAGAAAGAAGTTTTCTTGTGAATAGAGATACATGAACTTGATTAGGAAATTGGTGTCTCCTTTGGACTGAGGTCCTTAAACATTGTAATAGGGAAAGGATTCCCAAGATATTGATTGAGAAAATTTTAGAGAAATATTTTCTCCATGGAGTAGCCCACATTGGGTGAACCATATTAAAATGGTGTCTCTATTGTGTGTGATGATTTGTGCATTGCTTTGGTTACTATTGTTGGTATTGCCATTGATAATATTGCATAATACTATTTGGGAAAAAAAGTAAAAATTTATATTTTATTGTTCGCCCCCCCTATCAGTATAATCTTGTGTTATTCAAGTGGATGCATAATTTTCCTCCCTTACCATGTAGAGTATTGACTTTAATTTTACTCATTTGTTACAAAATAACATGTAAGGGTGTTTAGCATATTTTCCTAGTGCTTAGTCATTGTCCATTATTTTGGACCCAACTAAGGCTATGCTATTTCTCTAGCTATAGACCTTGTATCATTTATCAAGTTATGAATAGCAATAATATGTCCCATACCAACTATCATGGATTTGTATAGTCAAGTTTCATGCTAGATTTTCTCCTATTCATAATTTGTTCAAGGAACCATCAACATACCACTCACACAATGGCCTAGAAAGACATCCCATACTGCCCCTCCTTACCTCCTCATCCTAATTTGTCAAGAATGGCAATTTTTGAATCATAGATGATTACTTGAACATAATCCAATCTATATTGCATGTTAAATTCCTCGATTGATTACTTGCATGTAATCCAACCCTAAATAGATAGGTTTTGAATTAGAGTTGATAAGGTTCCTTATTTTGGGTAAGATTATTATTATTTTTTCTAATTACATAAAATCAGATTTAGTTTAAATATTGAGTGTCCTTATTTTTAGTTTATCTAAACCTCTATTAGCAACAAATAAATAAATTCAATTATTTTACTTTTAATTAAGAAAATTCAAATTATAAAATCATAAATGAAGTCAATCATATAATCTACTTTTTATTAATAAATTCAACTCTATGATATAGTTAGAGATAATATTTTCCCTTTACCTTCAATTTTTTTTCTTCTAAACTTAGAGAATTCTCTTTAACTCATTAGAAGCTTGAGTCCAAATAAAGAATATTCTCTTCTATTTACATGATTGACTGATTTATCTACTTAAAGATTTATAATAATAATAAATTATCCAGTATTATTTGAACAACACAAAGATGAATTTAAATGATAAAATAATACAACTAAAGCAAGGAATCAGATGATTAAAAGGAAATACAATATCATAGATCTTTTATAAGAATTATGCTACCCATTTTCTACCTTCTACTAATATAACATCATTTGACTAATGTAAGGAAAAACTATATGAGAGTATGATTTAAAATATAAAATATTTAATTATATAACTCCTCATTATTTATTTCCTTTCGATAGTATGAATAGATTAATTATTCAAGCCAAAATATTATATGACAAGTAGTAATTATATAAATACCAAATTAAAACTATAAAAAAATCTTAATCTTTTCATTCTCTAATTCATTAAAAAATATATATTTTACAACATTGTATTGGACATTGATGGCTTTAGCAACATTACATCTCGATACAAATATCAAAGAAATAGAACATATTATTGAAGGATAATAAGTGATATATTTGATTTAGGGTGTGAGGCCCTTTATATAGGAAGATGGATTCCTTGGCCAACACTCTATCTAGTTGTACAAGGGACACCTTGCACATTTAGAACTTGCACATTGACACTTGTGCATATACTATATTGCATAAAGCAATTACATTACTTCCTCCCAAAGTAATCTAACATTACCAAATGATGTAATATATTCTAACACCTCCTTTTATTAAATTATTTTTTGTGAAGTTCTTTGGGATCACATAGATGATATCTAAATATTTGGAACTTGATTTTTTTCAAATATTTTGTAAATATATCTACCAGTTGATATTTTTTAGGAACCTACATGAGGATGATGTGATTGTTTTGAAAATATTCCTTGATGAAATGACACTGAGATTCAATATATTTTGTTCTTTCATGTATGATTGGATTCTTGATTAGATTCAATACTCCCTAATTATCACAAAAAATCATAGTGGGGGTTCATTTGATTCCCATGTCAGATAGTATGTATTGTAACCATAGAGCTTCACATGTAGTATCCCATGCTACTTGATATTCTGATTCAGTCAATTATTGTGCTATTGCATGATGTTTCTTACTGTGCCAAGAAAATAACCCTAATCTAATATAGAAGACATAAGCTAAGGTAGATTTTTTATCATCAATACATCCAATATAATCTAAGTCTGAGTATCTTTGTAGATAAAAATATTTAACATTCTAAATTTAAGTTAATCCATAGTATGTAGTCTTCTTGATATATTGTAATATTCTATTTGTATTTTTTGAATGACTTTATATTTGTTCTTGCATTAACCATGAAAGATAATTTATTATGAATTGTTTATATGGTTAACTATTATTAATTAAAGAATGATTTCAATAAACTGATGTACATTTTTGTTGAGACCAATGGCATTTTATCATTTTTTTATAGTTGAATCCCTTGCTCCATTGGCGTATCTTTGGGCTTACAATCTGTCATTCTATATTTTTCAAGAAAAACTTTGGCATATTTTGATTGAGTTATAACTATTTTATATTTTCCTTGATAGATATCTAAACCAAGGCAATAGTTTTTTAGACCTAGGTCTTTCATTTCAAATACCTTTTCTCGATCCTTTTTATCACTTATTAAATTTTCTAAATTCCTAGTAATGACTATGTCATAAATATATACTATGAGGATTAGAATATTATTTCCAATCTTCATGGTATATATACTGGGATCTGTTGTACTCATTTTAAAATTATGATGTAACAAGTGATTATTAATCTTGATGTTACATGCTATGGGAGCCTATTTTAGGCCATATAGATATTTATTTAATTTGCATATCTTACTTTCCTTCTCTTGAATGACAAATATTTTAGGTACTTCATAGTAGCAATTTTTTGCACTTAGGTGAGGAAGATTTTTCTCTTCATAAAAAAAAATCCCAGGCCAAATGTATTGGATCCAAACATATGAAGAAAATGAGATTCAATAGTGAAATATTAGGTAAACATGGACAAGCCATTAAAACTCCTATAATGCAAAAATTTAGGACAAAGAATGAAAGCCTTGGCTATTATGGACAAGAAAGTACCAGTAAAACCATATTTGCAACACCTAAATCTTCTTCAACTCCTACAAAGCATTGCTACAAAAAACATTGCGGGTATTTTTTAATACTTTGCAAATTTATTTTTTTGCAACCCAAGGAGACATCATTTTTTGCAAAATTTCAAGAAACATTGTGCATTTGTTTTCTCAAAAAGGAGGGATATAACACAAGAACTTGCACATTTAATTTTTTTGTAAACTTCAAAGGGTTCTCCAAATTCCACCAAAACCTTGTTTATTTTGTAAACAAAAGTTGGGGGGGAACAAAACAATATTCTTCTTTGGAAAAATTCTAACACAAGGGGGGGCAGAATTGTGAATATTTATTTTTTGTAAGCACAAAACATAAAATCAAATTTATTGTAAAAAGTATTGTAATAAGGTGTATTCTCGATTGCATTCAACACCTTCAAAAATTGGAATTGTAAAAGAGGTGCATTTTCAATGGAAATTGATACCCATATTAAAATTTATGGGAAATTTTTGATTGTATGTTGCATTTAATTTCCTATTTTTGCACTCACATCATAGAGTTAAAATTCAAAAGCACATAAGACCCCAAAATTTTAAACCTTTTTGTGCAATTTTTTTCACAACAGTGTTTTGTATATACGGTACCTCTGGTCCATACTTATAAGTGAAGTTGACATGCTTGGACTATTGTATCTAATGACTAATATAGCTGCAACAATGATGTATGAGCTATTGCTCTCTATAAATCATTGAGGAGAAATAAGGAAATCCAATTGTATTTTGATATTCACTCCATCAAATACCTTATTTCATTTGTATTGCTTGGATTAATTTTCTCAAACTAATCATCCTTTTTCGAAAGGATTTTTAGGTAGGTGCCAATAATTTTGAGTGAATTTTGTTTCAATACTCATTTGTGGTATATCAAAAGCAAGACCATTTTGGAGATATAAGGAACCTTCATATTGGGCCATAGCTATCAATATTCATATTAGAATTTTTTTTGAACTAAGGGGGAAGATTCTTTTCTCCATCAAAGAAAATTTTACATGAAGAACACATGCTTATACTAAGATGGGGGGTGAACTGTATAAGATATAACTTTTTTATTTTCAATAAAAATTATAACATAAATAATATTAAAGCAAGTAAACATCACACAAAGCATCACACACATGAGAAACATTATTTAACGTGGTTCACCCAATGTGGGCTACTCCATGAAGAAAAAAATTCTTATAAACATTTCTCAAATAAATTATCTTGGGAATCCTTTCCCTATTACAATGTTTATGGGCCTCTGTACAAAGGGGACACCAATCACCTAATCAAGCTCATGTATCTCTATGCATAGGAGAATTCTTTCTCCTTATATTTGGTTGATGATCTTCTAGAAGAACTATTGTCTCCACTCCACTGGCTAATGGATATCTATCCACTAAAGACTCTTATCCCCACTCAGAAGACCTATCCTCAATACCTTGGCTAATGGATTTCTATCCACTGGAGACTGTCATCCTCTATAATCTATCACATCTAATGCTTACTCTTATCTCTATATCAATTTTGTACTAAACACAATCCTTTTGTCTAGCACAAATATGCTCAATCTCTATCTCTAGTCTTGTACAAACCTGTTCTCAAATTTGCACCAAAATTTGTCCTTAATTTTATCCTCAATATCTGTCATCAAATATATATTTTAAGCTTCCATAAAAGCTTAGACCAATCTGTCCACAAGTCTTCTCAAAGACTTACCAAATATGCTCAATAATCTTTGTCCTAAAATCTATATTGTAAGCTTCCACAAAAGCTCACACCAATCTATACACAAGTATTCTCAAAGAATTTTCTAATCTGCTCAATAATATATGTCCTCAAATATGTATTATAAGCTTCCACAAAATCTCACACAAATCTGTCCACAAGTCCTCTCTAGAACTTACCTCAAATATGTTCAACAAGTCCTTACTAGAACTTGTCCAATCTCATAGAAACATAAAGAGAATTGTTAGAGACTCAATATGCTTCACATTCACCATAATTCTTAATCACTTTCAATCTCTATTTTATAACATAAACATGTAGATAATTTTTAAAGACTCAATATGTTTCATACTCATAAACACTCAACCTCTTTTTCAAATCAATTTATATTATAGAACAATTTGTTTCATAGAAACTGAACTATCACTTGAACACAACTACTTGACTAATCTCAACCAAAACTCTACTCAAACAATCACTCAATGAAATAATCCTTGCTCACAAACCCTAGTCCAAGCATATGAACACTCACTTAATTATTTCCAACAAATCTCACATAATAATGATACTCATGTTCTTTCACAAACCCTAATCCAATATTCAAACTCAACAACAAGGGATATCAATCAATAATCTATGAAGCATGCATTCACACACTCAAAATATCCAACAATGCTTATCAAATAAATTTTAAATAATTTACTTCCATTTTAGAAAACTCATCAACTCAAAAAACCAACAAAGGAAAACTTAACTACGTCATTTTCACTCCAATATTGTTTTCAAAAAATCTCAACCAATCAATTACTTCAACCAAGGAAGAATGTGCCCATACATTTTACTTGATGAAGAGTAGACTTCAAAACCTATTTTAACAAGATCAAAATATTTGCCAATCTCAAGGGTTAGATGGCAAATTTTCACACTAACACTCTTTCAATATATTTCTCAATTTACACAAATAATAAATCTCAAATACACCTTATTACTCCTTGAAATTAGAAATCATCAAATCACACATAAAAATAATCACTCAAATTGCTCCTTATAATCTCCAATTTTAATAAATCAATATTCAAAAATTAATCTTTCAACAATAATATTTGCCTACCCTTTTATCTCCCTCAGAACACTTAATAACATAATTAATTTAGGCAAAAATTAAACCTCATAAACCATCAAAACACTTTTATTTTTCAACCTTAGGCACATAAAAATATTTTTATTTTCTTTCAACATTAGGACATACAAAATTAAGTGACCAACTCAAATGACATCAACGCATACCTTTGTCACAATAAAAAAAGTCCTCGATGTATTTTGAATATGAAACCTCTTCACCGAGTGCCTTATCAAGGTGCTAGCCCACCACGTTTTAAGCGCTCCCATAGATAATGGAAGGTGCAAGCATCCCTTTAACCCCTTGTTTGGTGCTTGCTCAAAATATATGCCCCCTCTGCTTTGCCAAAAATGAACTTGAAAGGTTTCTAACCTACACGCCTTGCTTGCCATACATCCTAGCATGTCTATCAATCCCAACTATGCTACGAGTGCCTTTGGTGCTAAGTATTGGCACTCCATTCAATTTATTCCTTCACCATCAAAGACCCTTAAAAAAAATAGAAACTATTTTTTCCTTTTTGTGCATGAATTCGATGGAGCATATGAGATTCAATCAATAGTATTAGGAGGTAAGGCAAAGGTCTTTACCATTATTTATATACGATGCCTCTTAGGCCATAAATGTTGACACTTGAATCGAATATGAAATTCAATTTTCATTTTAATCCTATAACCCTCTTTAGGGTTATTTAAATTAATATAGATTAATTTTTAATTAAATTAAAAATTAAATTATAATTAAATTAAAAATTAAATTATAATTAACTTAAGTAACTTTTGAAAGTTAATTACATTAATTAATAAATTAATTTATAATAAAATTATTTTAATAATTTTTAATTAATTTAAATTTCATTTTTAATATTATAATATTATTTGCTTGGGCATATTATTTGCACTTTGGACCACATCTGACTACCTGAAACCATATTTGACCAACCATAAATGGATTGTACTAATTACACTAATTACAGAACTACTTCTCCTCACACTGCTCACTAAAAATAACTTTTGACATCAATTACCACTCACCCTTAACATCAATGACAACACATTTGCTCAATTTTTCCAATAATCTTCCCCTTTGTCATTGATGGTAACCCAATTATCTTTCCAAATTTCCTTAACCTTTTTCTGTCCTGCTCCCCCTAGGAAAATTCTTCACCTAAATCAATGCTCTCTTCTTACTCAAATATCTCTCCCTTTGGCATCAATGAAAAAGGGTTGCCTTAGGGGCTCAGGGATAAGAATGAGTCTCGTAGCTTAGCCCCTCCCCAACCTCCTTTTGAGGTGGTTAATTATCGGGTGGGAGTATTACTCCCATTTTTTCTAAGATACTCAAAGGTTTATTTTGAAAGTGGCTTGGTGAATATGTCTTATATATACTCCTTTGTAGTAACATATTCCAATATGAATTGTATATATGTTACATGTTCTCTCAAAAAATTATACTTGATCAGAATGTGCTTTGTCCTACAGTGCATTACTCGATTCTTTGAGATACTTATAACACTTGTATTATCACATAATATGGGAATAGTATTATCATGTTTTATCTTGAAGTCTTCTAGAGTTTGCTTCATCCATAATACCTATGTGCAACTAGCTACTGCTGCAATATATTTTGCTTCTACTGTAGATAAGGATACTAAAGCTTATTTATTACTTATCCAAGAGACTAACTAGTCTCCAAGAAAAATTCCTCCTCCACTTGTGCTTTTTCTATCATCAATGCTACCATCCCAATATGCATCTGTATATGTTGTGAGTGTGAAGCGTCACTTTTGGGATACTAGAGCCTAAAATCCATAATTGTTTTTAGATACCTAAGATTTTTTTTTTTCTGTCACCACATGTGTTTCCTTAGGTGTCACAT
Source organism: Wollemia nobilis (assembly GCA_028583015.1). NCBI lineage: Eukaryota > Viridiplantae > Streptophyta > Pinopsida > Araucariales > Araucariaceae > Wollemia > Wollemia nobilis. The sequence continues at coordinate 248,797 of JAQPPZ010000340.1, forward strand.
GAAACCTTTCCACTAATCCCACTAACTGCACTATGTCTAGTCTTGTAGTTATAACATACAACAAGCTGTGAATCATATATTTGTATAATCTCTAATATGCCTCTAGAGATTCATCATCATTACTTAACTTACATCTTGTAACCATGGGGGTACTTACTGGTTTGTAATATTCTAACCTGAATTTCTTTAGCATCTCCTTTATATAATTGGTTTGTGAGAGAAATACTTTTCTATTTGATTGTAAAATTTGAAGTCCAAGAACGAAGGACAACTCACAAAGCATAGACATATCAAATTCACTCTGCATTTTCTTTACACATCTTATCATTGTCTCCCCAAAAAATGATGTCATCAACATACAAATCCACAATTAGTAGATTATTCCCTTCATTTCTTATATATAAGTTGATATTTGCTATTCCTTTTCTAAATCCATGTTCTTGAAGATACTTATCCAATATTGAGTACCACACTCTAGGATCCTCTTTAAGACCATATAGTGCCTTTTTCAATCTGCATATGTGATCTGGTTTATTTGTTAATATGAATCCCTCTAGTTGTACAATATAGACTTCTTCTAGAACACCATTTAGAAATGTTGACTTAACATCCATTTGATATACCTTGAATTTTTTACAACTTGATAAGGCTAATAACATTATTATGGCTTGAAGTTGTACAACTGGAGCAAATGTCTCATCAAAGTTAATTCCCTCTACTTGTACATAACCTTTACATACTAACCTTAATTTATTTATGACTATCTATCCCTATTCATTTAATATTTTTCTAAATATCCATTTCGTGTTGATCATATTTTTGTCCTTTGGTCATGGAATAATTTTCCAAGTCTTTATTTTCTCTATCTGATCTAATTACTCATCCTTTACCTTAATCCAGAACTCATCTTCAATTATATGATTGAAATACTTTGGCTCAATCTTAAATAGCAAAGAAAATTTTGCTTGTTGAGATGGTGTTATTATCCTTCTTCTTGTTTGTATTTTATATGGATTCCCAATGATTAGACCTTTTTGATGATGCTTCTGTACATACCTAGATGGATTTTTAGGAATCTTTTGTTTTCTTCTTCTTCATCTGATTCCTCATGAAATTATTCTTGAAAACTCCCATCTTCCTGATACACTATTTGTTGAACTGGTTCTCTTGAATCTATCTTCTCATCAATTATTACATTTATACTTTCCACAATAGTGCATTTTCTCTTTTTGAAGCATCTATAAGCTTAACTCTTAGTGGAATAACCAAGAAAAATTCTCTCATCACATATTGTATCAAACTTTCCTAATTTTTGGTATTCTCATCTTATATAACACTTGCCTCCAAAAACCTTGAAGTGTTTTATAGTGTCCGGTCTTAATTTCCAACTTTTAAATGGAGTCTTGTGATGATTTACCCTCATTTGAGCCCTAGTGATTATATATATATATATATATATATATATATATATATATATATATATATATATTTTGAATGCTTTCCTCCAAAATACATCTGAGACTCATTTAGCATAGCTCTAGTCATATTCTCAATGGTTCTATTTTTCCTTTCAACTACTCCATTTTTTTGAGGAGTTATTGCAGCTGAGTATTCTCTCTTGATTCCATGTTGTTCAAAAAAATATTTTAAATCATTTTAGGTAAATTCTCCTTCTCTATTAGATATCAAACACTTAATCCTCTTGTCGATTTCATTTTCAACCAGCTACTTAAATGCTTTGAATTTTTTAAATACCTCTAACTTCTCTTTCAGAAAAGCTACCCAAAACATTATGGAGTAATCATCTATAAACAATATGAAGTAACTCTAACCTTGAATACTCTGTGTTCTGGTAGGACCACATAGATCAGTATGTATTAGAATTAATGGCTCAGATGACATATATCCCTTTGACTTAAAACTTGTTCTAGTTTACTTTTCATGTTGACAAGGTGCCACAAATTGTGTTTTGTGGCCTTTTTAGCTTGGGTAAATCTCTAAAAACTTGCTTATTGCTTATGTTGACTATGTTGTAAAAATTTAAATGACCCAATATTCTATGCCACAACCAAATCTCATATTCTTGTGATAGAAATAACTTTTCACCTTTGATATCACTAAGCATGTATGGATTGGTTGGAGTTCATCTTGCATTTGCAATGACTTTTCCAGTTTCTAATTTTCTTATCTCACACCTATTTGGGTGAAATGTAATCATATTATCTTGATCACAAATTTGAATTACACTTAGCAGATTATGTTTTAACCCTTTGAAATAGAGCACATATTTTGTTCTTGTTTTCCCATTATCTAAACTCAGAGTTCCTCTTCCACCAATATTTGTTGATCCATTATCACTAAAAATTACTAAGCCTCTATTGGTTTCTTTTAGTACAATGAATTTATCTTTGTATCCTATCATGTGTATAGATCAACCACTATGAAGATACCATTATTCTTCTTTATCTTGAGCGTGAAGGGTTTTTTGAACTAACATTGATCTAGCCTTTACATTTCCCTTTTCCTCTTTCCTAGATATTATTTTTATAGACTCAGGAAGTATCATTTTACACCATATAGACTTGTGCCAAAAATTATTGTATTTGTAACATATAATATCATTATACATAACAGGTGCAAAAGAATTGAAATTTATATTGACATTATTTCTTGTATGACCAATACAATGTAAATATCTATGACCATATTTGTTATAAGAGAAATAATGACCATGGAAGAAAATATGTAATCTATTTGGATGCCTTTGGAATTGTGGTTGAGTTCTATTCTTTTTGTGATTAAATCTCATTCAAAGTTCTTATTTTATTTCTTCTTTTTTGATGTCTTTTTATTTTGAAGCATCCTTTGCTTGCCTATATTTTTTTAAGTTTCTACTTATTGAAAACTTGAATTCTCTTTCTATTTCTCATACTCTATATCTTGTAATACATTGGTCCTTTCAACTTCATTCCTCTGATAGACAATTTCTGCTTTCAATATTTCACATTCTGTTTCTATTGCTCTTAATACATCTATCATATCCTGCTCAATTTTCTTTCCCTCTTCTACCTTTATCTTGAGTTCTATGAGACTTTGTAGAAGTTCCATTCTTGCTTCTTCATCATCTTGAATTTGTTCTTTCAAGCTTGAGTTATTCTCTCTAATTCTTTCCAACTTTCTAAGAGCAGTAAATAATTCCTTTTTATATCAAACATGGTCTCTTATTCATTTTTTGAAGTCATGTGTGTTGCTGATGGATCCTCCTCCAAGTTGTTAGTCTTTTCATGGAGAGACCCGCTCCCAAATGAAGAACATGTGCTTATATTGAGAGGAGGGTGAATAGTATAAGATATAAATTTTTACTTTTCAATTCAAATGATAACATCAACAATATTAAATCAGTAAATATCATACAAAGCATCACACACATGAGAGACATGATTTAACATGGTTCACCCAATGTGGGCTACTCCACGGAGAAAATATTTCTTATAAAATTTTCTTAAATAAATTCTCTTAGGAATCCTTTACCTATTACAATGTTTATGGAAATTTGTACAAAGGATACACCAATACCCTAATCAAGTTTGTGGATCTGTGTCCATAGGAGAACTCTTTCTCCTTAGCTCTATTTTATGATCTTCTAGAAGAACTGTTACCTCCACTCCACTAGCTAATGGATCTCTATCCACTGAAGACTCCTATCCCCACTCACAATACCAATCCTTACCACCTTGGTTAATGGATCTCTATCCACTGGAGACTATCATCCCCTATACTCTATCACCTATAAAGCTTACTCTCAGATCTATCTTAAATCTATACTAAACATAATCCTTCGGTCTAGCACAAATATGCTCAATCTCTATCTATGGTCTGGAACAAACTTGTCCTCAAATTTGTGCAAAAATCTATCCTCAAATCTATCCTTAATATCTATCCTCAAATTTGTATTGTAATATTCCACAAAAGCTCACACCAATCTATCCACAAGTCTTCTCAAAGACTTGCCCAATCTGCTCAATAATCTATATCCTCAAATTTGTATTGTAATCTTCCATAAAAGATCACACTAATCTATCCAAAATTCTTCTCAAAGACTTGCCCACTCTGCTCAATAATCTCTATCCTCAAATATGTATTGTAAGATTCCATAAAAGCTCACACAAATCTATCCACAAGTCCTCTCTATAACATGCCTCAAATCTACTCAATAATTCCTCACTAGAATTTATCCAATCTCATAGAAACTTAAAGAGAATTGTTAGAGACTCAATATGATTCACATTCACCACAATGCTTAATAATTTTCAATATCTATTTACCACTGAAACATATAGATAATTATTAGATACTCAATATGTTTCATACTCGTAAACACTCAACCTCTTTCTCAAATCAATTTAGACTATGGAACAATTTTCTTCACAAAAATTGAACTATCACTTCAACACAACTACTTGACAAGGATCAATCACAACTCTACTCAGACAATCACTCAATGAAATAATCCTTGCTCACAAGCCCTAGTCCAAGCATATGGACAGTAAATTATTTCCAACAAATCTCACATAACAGTGATACTCATGTTCTTTCACAAACCCTTATTCAATCTTCAAAATAAAAAAAAAGGGATCTCAATCATCCAAATATGAAGCATGCATTCACTCACTCAAAATCTCCAACAATGCTTATAAAACAAATTTTCTAGCATTTACTTCCATTTTAGAAAACTCATCAACTCAACAAACCAACAAAGGAAAAATTAACTAAGTCATTTTCACTCCAATATTATTTTTAGAAAACCTCAACCAATCAATTACTTCAACCAAGGAATAATGTGCCCATACCTTTTACTTGATGAAGAGTAGACTTCAAAACCTATTTTAACAAGATCAAACTATTTGCCAATATCTAGGGTTAGATGACAAAATTTCACACTAACACTCTTTTAAAATATTTCTCAATTTACACAAATAATCAATCTCAAATACACCTTATTTCTTTTTGAAATTAGCAATCATCAAATCACACGTAAAAATAATCACTCAAATTTCTCCTTATAATATCCAATTTTAATAAATCAATCTTTAAAAATTAACCTTTCAACAATAATATTTTCCTATCCTTTTATCTCCCTTAGAAAACTTACTAACCAGATTAATTCAGGCAAAAATTAAACCTCATAAATCATCAAAACATTTTTATTTTTCAACCTTAGGCACATAAAAATATTTTTATTTTCTTTCAACCTTAGCACATCCAAAATTAAGTGACCAACACAAATGACATCAATGCATACCTTTGTCACAATAACAAAAGTCCTTGGTGTGTTTCGAACATGAAACCTCTCTTCTGAGTTCCTTATCAAGGCACTATCCCACCACGTGGGCTAAGTTATCCCACGGGGAAGTGAAGGTGCAAGACTCCATTTAACCCCTTGTTTGGTGCTTGCTCAAAATATGTGCCCTATCTATTTTTTCAAAAATAAACTTGAAGGGATTCAAACCTTCATGCCTTGCTTACCACACACCCTAGCATGTTTGCCAATGCCAACTATGCTACTAGTGCATTTTGTGCTAAGTATTAGCACTCCCTTTAATTTATTCCCTCACCACCTAAGACCTTTAAAAAAATAGAAAATATTTTTCCCTTTTTGTGCGCAAATTTGATGGAGCATAGGAGATTCAATCAATAGTACTAGGAGGTAAGGCAAAGGTCTTTGACATTATTTATACATGATGCCTCTTATACCATAAATGTCAGCACTTGAATCAAATATGAAATTCAATTGTCATTTTAATCCTATAACCCTCTTTAGGGTTATTTAAATTAATATAAATTAATTTTTAATTAAATTAAAAATTAAATTATAATTAACTGAAGTAATTTTTGAAAGTTAATTAATTTAATTAATAAATTAATTTATAATGAAATTATATTAATTAATTTAAATTTCCTTTTTAATATTATAATAAAATATTATAATATTATTTGCTTAGGCCTCTTCTTTGCACTTTGGACCACATATGACTACCTGGAATTTGATCTGACCAACTAGAAACACAATCTACTGATTGCATTGATTACGGAACTGCTTCTCCTCACACTACTCACTGAAACTGACTTTTGACATCAATGACCACTCACTCTTGACATCAATGACAACACATCTACTCAAAATATCCAATATTACAAAATGGGGGGGAAGACTTGTAAGGGTGTAGTTTTGGTAGAGACTTATAAAATTCTATTGTAATAGCTGCATTTTTTGCAGATACCAACACCTTAAAAATGGGCAGATCAAAGAAGAAAAATACCATAAAACCAACTGATGATGTTTCTACATCAGTTAAAGATCCTTACTTTCTAGTAGGGTGGAAAGGAATGGATTTTTTGAGGATGGAAAATATCTCACACTACATAGTGGTGTAAAATCCATTCTCTAAGATTTTTTAGTTTCTGAATACCTTTAGATAAATGGTGCTCAAATGCCTATAGGCATTGTAAGGGTAGTCTACATGACATTGAATTCACTTGATATGGAACAACATCAAAAGAAAAGTTACATCAGTGAGGAATCAAAGATCATGATTCTAGCAGTCGATGCTTATTGTGACACAAGTGATATTTAGCCCATGATGCTGAATGCTTGTTGTATCACAAGTGACCTTCATCCCATGGTGGTGAATGTTTATTGTGATATAGGCAACCTCCTACCTATAATAGCAGATATTAATTGTAGCAAAGGTGATCTCATCACAAAAGCAAATTTTTCTTATGACACCAATTATTTAAAAACTGAACCTCCTTAAAATTAGCACCATAATCTCATTAATTGTGACAAATACAATATTTTTACCAGCAAAAAAATTGATGAATATGAAGACTTTGGGTGCTTTAAAAACCACACCAAAGGCATCGGATCTAAAATGATGAAAAAAATGGGATTGAATGGTAAAAGATTAGGTAAACATGGACAAGGCATTAAAACTCTTATAATGTAAAATACCAAGCCAAAGAATGAAGGCCTTGACTATTCTGCACAAGCAAGTACAATTAAAACCATTTTTGTAACACCTAATTCTTATTCAACTTCTACAAAACATTATTATAGTCATTATGGAAGAACATGACATGTAGCAACTAGGTGTTGGAAAATACATCCTTATGACTCATGTGGATGTACAAATCACTCCTCTTCATATTATTGGTACAAAGGGGAAATGGCCAACAAGGTTCATATTTATTGTGGATGGACAAATCTTACACAACGGACCAAGATGAAAGAAATGTTGTATGGCTTATATAGAAAAGGTAAAATATATGGTAGACCTATTGGGAGATCTAGTAAAGACCGAGTGGTAGATCCAGAGGCAATGACCCAATGATAGAACTAAAGGTAAACCCAAGGACAATGATCTATAAGAAGACCTACAGGTAGATCTAGAGGCAATGATACATAAGAAGATACATAGATAGATCCCAAGATATACCCAAAGGTTCCATTCAAGTGGTAATATTAGTGCTAGAGCCAAACCCATGAGCTAGATCCATGAGCTAGAGCAATATCCAAAGATAGAGCTAGCATAAAAACATATTTTATTTTCTCTCCTTCAACATTAAGGGCAGGGGATTTTGAATAACATAAGCTTATAGTGAGAGGAAGGGGTGAACTAATATAAGACCAACTTTTAATTTTATTTTTTAAAGAATATTATCCAATATTATCAATTGCAATATCAACAACAGTAATCAAAGCAATGCATACATCATCACACACAATAGAGACACCAATTTAACATGGTTTACCCAATGTGGGATACTCCATGGAGAAAATATTCTTACTAAATTTTCTCAACAAATTTTCTTGGGAATCAATTCCCTATTACAATGTTTATGGGCCTTTATCCAAAGGAGACATAAATCCCCTAATTATTTGATTTGTGGATCTCTCTCCATAGGAGAAATCTTTCCCCTTTTCTCTAATTCATGGAACATGATCTATAAGAAATATTTCTCCTCAACTAGTTCATGTATCTCTCTCCGAAAAATAACTCTATCTTCTTGGCTAGTTTGTGGACCACACTCCATAGGAGAACTCTTTCCCCTTGGTTTGGTTTATGGATCTCTCTCCATAGAAGAACTATATTCCCTCTGCTCTAGCAAATGATCTTATAGAAGAATTCTACCCCCACTCCTTTGGCTTGTGGATCTCTCTCCACAGAAGACCCCTATCCTCATTACCCTAGTTAATGGGTCTCTATTGAATAGAAATTGTTTTCCTCCACTCTAACATATCCAAATATTGCTCTCAACTCTATCTCAGATCTACACCAAACTCTTTCCCAAGTGAAGTACAAATTTGCTCTAACTTTATCTCAGGTCTAGCACAAATATTCTCTCAAATATACACCAAACTCTATTCTCAAATCTATCATCAAGCCTTAACATAAATATTGAAAAAATCACCAATCAACTCTAGTTAGATCTACCCCAAACCTTAACACAAATATTCAACAAATCAATCAATCAAATATGCTCAAATCTGCCCTGAGCATTAACACAAATCTTGAATAAATCAATCCTACTCTCAAGTATTCAAAAATACTTACCTCAAATCTACCTTCAATTACTCTCAAGAACTTGTTCAATTCTCCTCTCATGTCTTCACCAAGACTTACCTAAAATCTGCCTTCAAGTCCTCTCAAGAACTTGCTCAATTTGCTCTCAATTCTTCACCAAGACTTACCTCAAATCTGCCTTCATGTTCTTGCAATAACTTGCTCAATATACTCTCAAGTATTTACAAAGACTTACCTAAAATATTCTCAAACACATGCTCAATATAGCTCACAAGATATGCTCAATCAATCTCAAATATTGCACACAATGCTATCAATTACTTTGTCTAATATTCAAATTTATTCCTTTAACTTGAAGAAGTTTAGACATATTCTCTTCACAATTCGTTTAACCTATGGAACATATAGAGAATTATGTACTCTATCAAAGACTCAATATGTTCTACTCAATCATTAAGTCTATCACTTTCACAAATCTTATTTCTAATGTTTGCACATTCAGTTTCAATATCAGTCAAAATCAATGCTCAAGAAGTTTCACTCAATCATTCAATTACTAAAACACAACTTGCTCACAAACCCTAAACAAGTGTTTTCATACTTATTCAAAAAAAGAGCACAATGTGGGTCTAAAACCCTAACTCAAATAATCTTCAATATCTCTCTCAAATGTTCTCTAAACATTCACCAATTATGCATATAAAAACCCACTCAAATGTTTCCAATAATGCTTATCAAACAATCCTTTTCACCCCACCTTATATTTCGCAACATTCAAACCAAAAACACTTCAATCAAAGGATGATGTGCCCATACATTTTTACTTTGATGGAGATATGTCTTCAAAATCTACTTCACAATAAATTCTTCTTGTGCCACTCAAAAGGTTAGATAGCAATGAAGGAGTTTTGAAAGGGTCCCCAGATATTTTACAATAAGATAAGGTCCTTGGAGAGGAACCTTTAGATCAGTATCCTAGATATGAACCTGAGACCTAACCAAGAAAGGAGAGGACCCAAAAAATACCAAAACAAAGAGCCAAAACCCAAAAATATAGGGACATGGGACAATAAGGGATCAAGAGATACAGAAGCCACATCAGGAATTCCACATTAGGATCTACCTTACCTTAATATTTTATTCATGGTAGCTAGAAACTCATATATTTGGACTTCTGTTGGGAGGGTTTGAAATTTTTTTTTCCTTGGGGATTGAATCGAGGTTATACCTCCTTTCTTATCACTATGAGTAGGAGTATTCCCTATATTTAGAATTTTAGAAACAAGGTGGTACAAGAGTATCCTTGTGTTCATGTAATATTATATTAACCAAAAACGTTTGTAGTATTATGATATATATTACATAGTTCTATGGTCTTTGTGTCATTTAGTTTTATGGTCTTTGCATATGTAGTTCTATGGTATTTGCATGCACAATTCTATGGTATTTGTGTTGTGCAATTATATGGTATTTCCATCACACAATTTTGGTGGCCAACATGACCATTATATTAGGGTTTCTTGGATTAGATTTTCTCAAATTAGGGTTTATGAGATTAGGGTTCCCTAGATTAGGGTTTCCTAGATTAGTATTCCATGGATTCACAACGTGAATACTATATGTAGTATCTTTGTTCATTGAAGGATAGAGAGAATACCATTTAGGGAATAGTTTGGTTCAAGGTAGTTTTGGGTAGAGTGTTAGATTTGATTGATTTTAATGCAAAGTGTTTTGATGGTAGATCTCTGTGTAGTTATTATAATCTTTCCTCCCTTACAAATTAAAAAATAAATATTTTTTTCTATTTTGATTTTATTCTTCCTACTTCTATTATGTACTCCTATGCCCATGTACCTATTGTTAATTTGACCACATACGATGTTGCATCAATTGGTATCAGATCTTAATGCCATGTTTCATGGTATTAGCTCACAAGAGTTATTAAATATAAAATATTTGTATAGTTATGAATGTATTGTAGGTGAACCATAGATATGACTCACAAAATTGGAATAGGATGTGGCAAAAACAATCTTGGCTGGCACATCACTAATCTAGCTAATATAATTAAATTTATCCTAGTGAGACTAGAGGCTACTAAGGCCACACAACATAGAGGTATTGTAGTGGTAGATGATATCAGTGAAGATGAATTGTATTATTGCAATGAGAGGGATGGTTCTAAGGATGAGGGTGAGGTGAGATAGAACCTCAAAATAGAAGAAATATATTTAATTATATAGTGAAGATTGGAAGTAAGCAAATATTTTATATTTTGATCTATGAAGGGAGCTTGAATCTAGAACACTTGGTGGATTGGATCATTGAGGTAGAGAGATACTTTGAGTTTGAAATAATTAAGGATATTAAAATAGTCTAGTGTGTCACAATGATGATAAAAGGGTATACTATCTTGTGGTAGGATTCTATCTAGAAGAGTTATATGTAGATGAACAAGTACCAAATATCCACATGAGATAATATAGTGGCAAATCTTAGAGAAAATATCCTATCGTCTAACTATACACAAGTTATTTAGGAAATTACAAAACCCATGCTAAATATATACTATCATTCAAGCATACATTGATGAGTTCTATAAACTGTGCATTCATGTAGGACAAACAAAGGATAACATAGATAAGGTGTTGAGGTATGTGAATGGTTTGCATATCTTGATTCAAGATTAGATATTTTTTCTGACAAAAACCTCTATTGAAGAAGCCTACCAGTTGGTGCTATGTGTAGAGGAAAATTTATCATGTAGACAAAAAGGTATGTACAATAATAATGGTAAGCAGAAGTATGGTAGATAAAGCAAGTAGGGGATAAGGCATACCAACCCATGCAAGGAAGATGTTGGTTGGAGTGGTGGAATGGAAGGTGTTGATCATAAAAAAATTTGGTAAATGTAGAGACAAGTATCGAATCCATGTAAAGGGTTTTCAAGGGACTTTCTTTAGATGTGGTCAAGCAAGGTATTAGGCATTCAAATGTCAATAAGTATAATATCAGGGTCATGCATAGAAATGCATGCATATAGTGTATGCAAATAGTGGTGAGTCAAGTAGTGAAGTAAAAAGTGTATGCCCAAGGGATGGTAAAATATTATGGTGCACATGGTACTACTAAAGCTTACATGTGAAGAGAAGATATAATGGTTGAGGAGGATATTCTTACACACCAAATGTAAGTCAGAAATAAAGTGTTACAAGTTGATAATTGATGGAGGCAACATAGATAACTTGGTCCCCACAAAGAAGGTGCACAAATTAGGATTGAAGGTTGTGCACCCAATTCTATACAAGATCTCTTGGTTTCAAAAGGTATAGTAGTTGACTATAACAAAAAAAAGTCTAGTTGCATTACATATATGAGGATATGCAGATTTATTTTGATGTAACATGATTCCAATGGATGTTTGTCATATATTATCAAGAATTCCTTCGCAATATGATGTCAATGCTATCCATGATAGGCATAAAAATACTTTCACCTCAATAATAATTGGAAGAAGTTTGAGTTAACTCTAATGATAGTGGAGGAAGAATGTGCATGGAATGGTGAAGTGATGATATTTTCAGCAAAGTGCTTTCTTAAGGAAGTGGGATACATACAGGACTACTATGTGCTAGTAACATCTATGTAAGTAGAACACTCAAATCTATATAGCTTTTAAGAGCCAGAGATTAGAGCACTACTAGAAGACTTCATAGATTATAGTTGGTGAAGGAATGATAAATAGATTGTTGCTCACATGTACAATACCACATTGCGTTAGTCGAATTCTAGGTTATAGTTTTCCTAACAAAGAACCACACAAGATAAGTCTCAACATGAGTGTAGAGTTGAAATTTTTTGTAAAATATCTATAGGGTTACTCCTTTGTGTTGAAGCATCGCATAAGAAGAAAGAAAAACATTATGGATGGCTTGAGTAGAAGGTATGCACTATTGTTTGAAATGATAGTTAAACTAGTGGATATGGAGGGGATGAAGGATTTGTATGGAAAAAATCCAAAATTTATTGATGCATGGAGCCATGGGTTAGATAAAGTTATCCATTTGTAGATTTCATTATATAATAGAAATACTTGTTTAGGAGAAATCAGTTGTACATCCCACATAGTTTGATGATGGAGAATCTCATCAAGGAGTTACCCAAAGGTGAACTCCAAGGACACTTCAAAGTATAAAATACATAAGTTATGGTGGAAGAGAGTTTTTTTTGGCCTAGTTTGCATAATTATATTTGTAAATTTATAGAAATATATAGAATCTACAAAAAACTAAGGGAGTGGCACAAAACATGAGGTGGTAAAAGCCTTTATGCATGCCAAATAAACCATAGGAGGAATTATCCATAGACTCTAATATTTTATTATCATGCATGAAAAGAGATCAAAATATTATATTCATAGTGGTGGATTTATTCTCTAAAATGGTGCATTTTATTCCTTGTTAGAATTTTAATGACACATCTAGGATAGCAAATTTATTCTTCAAGGAGATAGTGAGATTGCATGGGTTGTTGCACAACATTATGTCATATCATGATATAAAGTTCCTTAGCCACTTTTGGCACACTCTTTGGAAAATTTTAGGTATGTAACTCAACTGTAGTTCAATGCATTATCCTCAAATGGATAGATAGATGGAGGTTACCAATTGATGTCATAGAAATCTATTGTGATATCTCATAGAGGAGCACCCTGTATAATGGGACTCTAAGTTGGTACAAGCCAATTTTACATATAATAATTTGATGAACATATCAATTGGAAGTATACAATTTTAAATGGTGTATATATTGTCTCCTTATGGGTTCATAGAATTATTGGAGGTGGAAAACTTCATACAACATGTGTAGGAGGTTCATATGTAAGTAAAAAACAACTTGAGGAGAGCAATTCTAAGTATAAGGAGTGCACAAATATTCATCATAGAGAAAAGACCTACTGAAAGGGGGAGTTAGAAATGTAACATCTATGAAAGGAAAGGTTTTCTACAAAACATATAGCAATTTTAAACCCAAGAAGATAGGTCCTTGTTGTATTTTACATCATTGTTTTTAGAATACCTATGAAATCAAGTTTCTTGAAGGGTTGGATATCTTTCCAATATTCAATATATATTATCTATATTCATTCTATGTGCTCAAATATTATGAGGATGTGTAGATGGCGAAAGCACCATATTGGAGGAGGGAGATACCTAAGGATCAGCAAGAGGAAATATGACAAATATTAGATTCATGCATTGGAAATAAAACTTGGTAGAGCAAGTGCATTGAATATCTAATTTTCTAGAAAGGTAAAGAACCTATGGAAGACTCATGTGCTTTTTGAAGTTAAAGTGAGTTGACATGGGTTGTTGAATCAATCATTTGCATAGGCATAATGTGAGCCCCAAGCTCACTTTTTTTTTTTCAAGGGTGTTTGATGCGGCAACATCCTTATGTTCATGCAATCTTGTATTGATTAAAAATATCTATAGTGTTGTAATAGATATTGCATAGTTCTATGGTTATTGGACCATATTATTATATGGTATTTGCATGCACAGTTTTGTGGTCTTTATGTCATAAAATTTTGTGGTCCTTGTGTCATCTAGTTTTTGTGGCCGACATGACCCTTATATTAGGGTTCCTTAGATTAGGGTTCCCTATATTAGGGTTTCTAAGATTAGGGTTCCTTGGATTAGGGTTTCTTGGATTAGGATACCTTGTGTTCATGACATGGATAATATATATATATATATATATATATATATATATATATATATATATATATATATATATATATATAGTATCTTTGTTCATTGTGGGATAGAGAAAATTTCATTTGAAAAAAAAAAATTTTTAGGATAGTTTTGGGTAGAGTGTTATACTTGCTCAATTTTAAACCAAAGTGCCTTGACTATAGATCTGTGTGCAATTATTACAATCTTTCATTTCTTATAGATAAAAAATAAAGAGTTTTATATTTTGAATTCATTATTCATAATTTTTCCATGTACTCCTATGTCGTCATACCTATTGTTAATCCAACCTACATACGGTGTTGCATCATAGGGTAACACATTTTACCATATTTAAGCTTCTTGGTCTATGAAGTTGGATATTTTGGATGAGGCTCTATGAACTCCTCTAAGGGAAGATAAGACTCTCCTACCAAGAAAGTAATCAATTATTGAATAAGGGTTTTATGGGGTGACTGCAAGGAAGTAGTGTCATATCCCACCTTGACTAAGCTCTTGTGCTTGATAAAAAAAAAGGAAACTAATGTTTATTTTTGTATTGGAAATTTTTAAGAGTTTTGGAAATTCGGGTGATTTATTTAATGCTTTTGAAAAATGCACCCTAGAAGGAAAATATATTTATATTTTAAAAAATGAGTACTTATGAATTAAATTTTTAGTATGTTTTGCATATTAATAAGGAGTTAAAATTTTTAAGGATGAACATTTTGGCTCCAAGTGCCATGAGAAAGGAATTTGGACTTATAAGTCACTAGAAGGAATTTAAAAAATATAATATAGTCACTTTAGGTCTTCTAAGACACTATTTCTCCACCCTATATGCCTCATCATGTCCTTACATCTTCTAAACACTATTTCTCCATCTTACATGCATCACCATTTTAATGGGTCTGCATTTTGAAATGACCCCTCTAGCAAGTCATCACCTAGCATGCCCTTCATCATTTGAAAAGGCACCTCAAAAATACTATAAAAATCCACCATTTGATATCAAAAAAATTAAAAAAAATCGACCATTTGATATCAAAAAATAATGCCAGGAAGGCTTATAGTACAAGGAAGAAAAGTTTTTAACTTTTGCAAATATTGCAGGTCAAAGGGATATCCCTATTTATATTCATTTATATTCATCTAAACGTGATTTATGTAAATTTTAGTTTTGTTTTCTTCTTGAATTCTTGGATTCATTTCTATAATCTTTTACCATTAATTTATTAAGAGGATTGGATTATTCCTTCATAAGTGCAATTAACATATGCGTGTTTTACCTTTTATCATTAAATTTATTAGGAGGCTTGGATTACTCCTTGATAAATGCAATCAACATATGTGTGTTTTGAAGCTCTGTTACTTCTTAATATTATTGTTTTGAAGCTCTGTTACTTCTTAATATTCTTGGACTTATTATTAAACTTAGTAGGAGGCTTGGATTATATACCATAGAAATTAAAAAATTATTAAACTTACTTGCAGACTTGGATTATATACCATAGAAATTAAAAATAGACTTACTTAGGACATGCTAGGTGGATAGCATAGCTTCCAATGAGTCAATAGTAAAATCCTGGATAAATGTGTCAAAAAGTCATACCTCTTGAAGGTTACTACACTGTTAGTGCATGAGCACTTTTGTATTGTGAATTACCCACAACATGTTACATATGGGAAAATTACCCTACGTACAGTTAAAACCAAATAACCCCTATGTGGAAGCCAACTTCATCATAGTTTAAACTTAGGCTTTGATAAGGTCTTGTTATCCATGGTGGAGAGATTTTCATCCCAATTTCTAAATGCTAGATTCGCTCACCCAAAGACACTCAACCTGTTAGACAATCAAGATTTTGCAAAAAATGAGTTCACTTTAATTTGATAAAACTCGAAGTAGGTATGAGAAATTTATGTTTATGAGTTCACTTAAAACTGATAAAACTCGAAGTAGGTATGAGAAATTAATCAAACCATGTGTGAAATAAGCTTTTTGTATCAATTTGTTGTAAAGTAAGAATCCTCTTTGGTTAATTAAAATTTTATAGAAGATTGCTAAACAAATTTTTAGGGTAAATTTGTGAAGACCACAAGAAACCAAAACATATTTATGTTTATGAGTTCACTTTAATTTGATAAAAAATGAAGTAGGTATGATAAATTAATCAAACCATGTGTGAAATAAGCTTTTTGTATCAAGTTGATGTAAAGTAAGAACCCTATTTGGTTAATTATACTTTTATAGAAGATTGCTAAACAAATTTTTAGGGTAAATTTGTGAAGACCACAAGAAACCTTGAGGAAAAATATTTGGGTTGTTATGTGAAACAAAAATTGGTACAAAATATATTTGGGTATTGTATAAAGAAAATTGAGATAATATTGTGATAGAAATTTGTGCTAACCATGACACATTCTTGTCTAATAATTTGAGAAAAGAGTAGTCTTGAATTACTTTATCAAGAAAAGTATAATTAAATCCTGAAACAAGATTAGTTAATAAATTTATTGCTTATTTTGTGAATCTATAGTGTGTTCTTGACATAAATTTGAAGATAAATTTGTATATCTATAGTGTAATTTGGTTGATATATTGTGATAAAAGTTATAGCTAAACTTGAGTAATCTTGTTGATATATTGCAAGATAGATTAGTGTGAGACTATAGTATGATATTGTTGACAGATCATGAGACAAATTATAACTAAAATTATAGAAAATATATAATACAGGACAAATTAGTCGATATATTTGTACGAACTATAGTGCAACAATGATGGTATATTATGAAATAAATCTAGAAAATGATCTAGAGATAGATTATGAGATAAACTTCTAGAATGATTTGTGAATATATAATTAAATCCATTTGTTTAAATGCTATTTATGGGTTAAATAAATATGATTTACTTGTGAAACTATTATCTATTTTATGCATGAAAAGATCCCATTCATGAATGGATTTATGATTTTATCTTTGAAATGAGTAGAAAAATCGAATGCAATAATATATGTTTTAAAGGTATATCTTTATGGAAAAATGATATGGGATAAAAATATGGGTTTTATTCTTAGGAAAGTATGGGATTTCCATCCTTTGAATTATGGAATGCTTTAGATAATTATATTATGAAGGATGTATTGTGTTTAGTTGCATTCAATTGGAAATTATTACATTCTATTGCTTGCTTAGAATGCATTATCATATACATGTAATGGGTTGTCTTGATCCCGAAATACCTATAAATTAGTACGAGTGGTTCAAGTGGAGTTGAGGGTATATTGGATCTATTGATCTCCTATTGGATATGTATATATGTTGTAACAAGGCCTCTTTGATATAGGGCTTCCTTTATTGTATAATACCTCTATTGAGAAAAAATTATAAATTGATACAAAAGGAGTTGTATCACTCTTTAAGAATATTTGTAAACAAAGTAATTCTTAGTTACAAGTAATTATGGAAAAATATGTAAAGTTATGTCATGGCATGAAGTTATCATATGTTAGGGCTTAGATATTTAAATGAGAAATAAATATTGTGTTTTAATGACATAGAGTAACCCTAAATTAAGAAAAATGGATAAATCGTGCATGACACTTAAGGATGTATCTCTAATGATTAAATATGAGAATGATCATAAGGGAGAATTTGAATGTTATCTCATTTTGTGGAGATTATAGTTTAATAAAGAAAATAAGACAAAATGGTAGACATTAAAAAGTCTATGTAGTTTTTTTTTTATAATCCCCTTAGCTACCCATTGTGTATATGGGGAGAGTTAAACATTGTAATGATTGATATTATGTCCTTAAGGAAGAATGAGCTAATATTCAAGGCACACACATAATGTATGGGTTGAAATATTTCTAACATAAGGCTAGCTTAATGTTCATTTAAGCTAGTAGGGAAAATGCATTCCTATTTTAGATAGGAGAATTGTCAAATGTGAGGTAAAGAAACTTACCTATAGGTAATTATAGGGGTTGGTCACTCCTATCCATGGGATAGAAACTGATCACATTCACTCCTATGAAGTGCAGCCTTAGACTTACTTGGATACTCATCTATAAGAGAACCACATGGAGATTTTTTTATTTACTTTTTGAACAATGACTTAGATAAGAATATAAATAATTATAAAAAATATCTATCTAATATTGGTTGGTTTTTTTATGAACATTACAGTTGGTATCAGAGCCTAGGTTGATTAGGCACAAATATTCCATAGAAATACTAGAAGAACTCTAAACTGATAATGTTTGACAATGGAAGAGAAATTTTATTGGAGGTTACTAATGGGTAAGTCTATTCTCCCATGCTTGAACCATTGGTGAATCATATTGGAAGAGTTAAGAAAACCCTCCACAATAGTGGGTCTTAAGTGGTGTACCTGAGACTCTTTTGAGAATCATACTTGACATTTGTAGCTCCAAGCTAAGCCTCTTCCTTACCCAGGAATTGTATTATAAATAAACAAGAGCTATATATATATATATATATATATATATATATATATATATATAGATATAGAATATGAGTAGAACCTAATAGATTTAGGAAAAGAATGTCTCAGTAGGGTCTTCATATTAGAAGAAAATATCAAAATATTTTCCTTTTAATTTTGATTGATGTTACAATGTGGCCTTTTATCCGGATATGTAAGTCGTATGAAACTCAAGTAAGTGGTGTTGAAACGTATCCCACCAATAGTAGGAAAATGAAACTCTACCATGATTGAAACACCATTATGTGACCACCGAATGGTAGTGAACTATAATAACGTGTTGCATGTTATTTATGCATTAAGATTCATTTTAAAAATATGTATGTGGTATTTAAAGCTTCAAATAGAAAAAGTAAACGTGTAACATAATTGTAAACTAACACAACTATTATATTAGGAAACATACCACCTAAGTTGAGAAGTGGATGGAAGAAGATTTATCGAAAGGAGAAACCAATTAGCACTGATAGTGTTGAAGGCAGACCCATAGTGGAAAGTTTAGAAAACTCAGACAAAGTAGAGAATATCATGGCTATTGTTTAGATAATGCAAGAGGAGATGAATTTGTATAGATAACAAATGACCCAATAGAGCAATTTGTTGGAGTCCATCAGGACCAAAATATGGAAACCTGATAATAAGGGCCTTGAGTCAACAAATCCTATAGTAGAGCAAGAAAATAACACTAAGAAAATAGATCTTGTGTGAGGGTGATATATATGTCATATTTTTCTATCCATGGTCTTTTATATGTGTGTGTAATTTCATTGAATGGTTACATGTAATTATTTTATTGATGTATTATTTTTAACATATACTACAATGTGTTCTTTGTACAATCGCTTTGCCAATGTTTTAAGCATAACTATTTATATATCTCTATAAAATTAAAATTATAATTTGTTTTTGGAAGGTTATTATAATATAACTTATGTGCACTATATATATTTTTATTTAAATTTATTAATTTGAATAACAGTTAAACCTATAAATATTTTATATCATGGTAAATATGTGGATACTAGATTGTGCTTTGCTTAAATTTTTATTTTAAGATTCATTTTATAAATTGAGTACTATGAAATGAATGCTTTTATCATAAAATAATTATGATTACAATATATACACAAGCCATCTGTAATTGTATTTTTATTACCCTAGTGATAATGTTATTTTCCTACTATTATTATGATTTATTACATGTTTTGAAGAACCTTGTGAAAAAATACATCTAGCAACAATGAATGCTATCACAAAAGTTCTAAATATCTTCATGACAATATTAGGAGTGGAATCAAGAAGTCATCCTTTGAGTTGTTGAATATTTTTATTGGATGGATATTGATATAAAGTAACATTTTGTTTTGTAATCATATTTAATACAAATGTTGAAATATAGATTTTAACATACATGAGGCCATAGGTTATTTGAAAAATATGTAAAACTTCTTGATTGAGAATATTATCATTTTATAATAGATATGTAATCATCTTGTATCATATTATTTACTTGTACTATGTAGTTGCATTCAAAATTTGTATATCTAACCAATCCTATATAAAATAATTGATGAGAATCACACCTCACCTTATTATAAGATCTTGAGTCATCAATTTGAATTTTTTAAATATGTTACTTACTTTAATTCATATATTTATTTCTTTGAGGTTATTATTTAACTTGTAGTAATACATACTATCACATAGAATCATTATCTAAAAATTGTTCTTTAACATACACTTTTTAAATAATCATCTTTCTCCATGATACAATCAGGATGTATAGGTCTATATCATGCTAAAACTTATAATAAAGTATGTCTAAGATATTTTGAGTTATTAAATATTATAAATACCATTGCTTGTTCTAAAATTTTGAATTATCACATTTTTTTTTGGTAATATTAAGAGAAGAGGGTTTTGAAAGGGGCCCAAAATCTTTTACAAAAAAGAGAAAATAGTAAACCAAAATTAGTTTAATCAAGCAGTAAACATAAGTGTACAGGACTACACTACAACACTACATAGAACATAACATAAACTATAAGAACAACACCACAAAATAGAGTATTAAAGGGTACGGGAACTCCAAGGATACCTATGGAAGAACCGAGGTAGTTCTAAAGCACAACATAAACATCAGAGATAATCCCACTAGAAATTTGAGCCACCTAATTTGCATAGTCCAAAACCATATTATTGGAGATCTACACCGCCCATTGTTTGATCTCCATCAATCGAAGACTATGGAGAATACTACTATTTTTCATCACAAAATTGGAAGGCCACATGCAAAAAATTAAGAGAAGAACATGAGGGGCCCATAGCCCCCATGTGAGGCCACATGGGGAGGGAAGAAGGGACCCCCAAATAGTGCCACCTCACCAAGATGAAAACCATAGAAAACATGAAGGGCCAAGAAGGAAGAAAATACAAATCACTTGGGCCAAAGCACCACATAAACAATCCACCTCCTGAGACACCTTTGATGCCACACATAAATGATAAATGGGACTCTCATACTTTGCCACCTCACCTCAACCACTAGCAAGCACCACACTACAAGCTTGAGAGTAACTTTATAAAATTCGAGGAAAGAAACCCAACTATACCCAATGGATAAACACTTGCCAATGTAGGTAAGTGAACCAAGGCATAAGCATAATGATAAGACAAAGGTTAGTGGGGGCCACCTCAACTCAAGGCTCCTCAATCTAGCAAAAGTAAAGGCTTCACCCAAAGAACATTCATGAACATTCCTTTGCCAACATCTATACCTACCTGTATCCAAAATAAAAGCATATCCAAGGCACCAATGGGCATTAGTAACAAACCAACTGATATTCAAGAATGAACAACACTGTATATACCATAAAACACCCCAAATAGCAAATCACATAAGTAATTGAACAACCAAATAACTGATGAGGAGAGTCAGCTATCCCTCATACTTATAATATGTATCCAATCTTGTGACAGGGTGAACTACCACCATCCAAGGCCAATTAACTAACATCATTATATGCATAATTGATTAGGTCCTATGGAAAATCCCTCTACTAGACCACATATCCTTGGAGATTCACTCCAATATTCATCATTACATCTGTTGCAGTGTTTCCCTCTTTGAGCATGTGATAATTTTGAACATATTCTAGCTCCCAATGCAACCTCACTCCTTCATCAATAAGATTGGTGATATTCCAACTAATGTGGCAAACTCCTGTAAGCATATTAATAATGTTACGAGAATTGCCTTCAATAACAACTTTTTAAAAATTTAATTCTATTAGCAAGGCAATCCCAAGGTAAACTGCTCTTGCCTCCATCACATACAAAGAATTCAAACCCAATGAATCGACATACGCTAGCAAGATATTTTCATGATGATCCTAGATAACTCCTCTCGAGCCTGCCATGCTCGTACTTCCCTTTGCTGCCTCGTAAAAACTTAATTTCACCCAACCAATAGGAGGGGCACTCCAATTAATATAATTTCTTATGTTAGGTGTTGATAGAGGTCGATCTATTGTAAAAAATCCTAAAAAATATTCTAGCCTAACTTCGCAATGCCTAGACACTTCTGAAAATCCATAGACACTACAGTGATATCCACGTTATTCACTATTTTACAAATAATCTGATTGCTCAATAATATAATTGCCATAGTCTTATCCCTAAAAAAAATTGCATTTCTTGTTGTCCAAGTTCTCACATCACATGGAGGAGCAAGAACCACCACAACAATCTGAGGTGAGAGGATTGAAAGGGCGGATACCACTGTAGGATAAAATAAAAAACTAACTCTAGGAAGACCCATTCCACTCCCAAACACCTAAGGATGGGCAAAATTACATCCTTAAAAACACAACAATTAAACAACAGATGAGAGGTCGATTCCCAGTCAGATTCACAGAGATAACAATGATTGACCAAATATCAACCCCTCTTAAGAAGGTTCTCTATAGTTAATATTAACCCTGGGTGAAAGATGCTTAAGCCAACTAATAAAATAAATTAACCCTAGGTGAAATATGCTTAAGCAAAAATAAATTAAATGGGAAAAGTGACCCCTCCTCCAAATTTAATCTATTATAGGTCAATTTGATCATAAAACTTCTTGAACTATCCAAACACCAGATAAAACGATCCTTGACATTTTCTTGATGAAGAACTCAAAGATGCAATTCCTCCCAAAGGCTCTCCCAAACATGTCTATCACCATCATTGCTTACACAATCAGGCGAGAGTGCCCAAGTAATTATATCCCCTCTATTTTCAAAGAAGTCAACCACATAGGTCAAACCGAATTCTCTGGAGTTAGCAACCAATTCCTGAAATCACACTTCCTCCACCAAAGGACGATCATGAATCCAGGCATCTTCCTAGAAAAGGGCCTTCCTACCATTCCTGATCATCCACCTGCAATGATTTGTATCATTTCCCTAGCCTTTACCAGACTATTTCAAAAATCTGAACCACCTGAGAGTAATTCCTTATAAAGAAAGGAACTAAATCTATATTTGGCATTCAAAATGGATCCCCATAATTTACAAAAATCCAATTCCATATTCCACCCAATTTTGGAAATGAAATCTTTATTCATTCTAACTGCACTTTTCAAGTTTAAACCTCCATTGGATTTATTCCTATAGATAGCCTCCCACAAAACAATATGGAACATTCCTTTCAACTAAGGGTCTACCCACAAGAAATATTTACAAATACTGTCAATTTTTTATGCCATTTAAAGGGGAAAATGAAACATTGACATAATGTAAATAATGATGCTCTGTCAAGTACTCTACTCCAAAACCACCTTACCGGATTGACTCAACAATGCACCCTACCATACTGCAAGTTTACGTTGTATTATCTCAACCATCAGAGACCACAACTCAAGTTTTTCTCTCCCCATAAATAACAGTAATCCAAGATATGAATAAGGAAAAGAGGCAATGCGACAACTCAAAAATTTTGTAATATCTCTCTGAACCATAATAGGAGTATTGATAAAAACAATCCACTCTTGGCAAGACTAATCTATTGGCCAGTAGCCCTTTCATTACAGTCTAGAATAGCTTTTACTTCTGCAACTGCCTCCATCATTGCTATACAGGAAATAAGAGTGTCATCCGGGAACTGTTGATGCAATATAGGGTTGCAGGTGGTCGTAGGCCTCAACCTCATGGTATTTTTACATCTATTGAAAGCTTTGCACAAAGCCTTCACAACTATAATAAATAGAGAGGAGATAATGGGTCCCCTATCTAAGCCCATGACAAGAACAAAAACATCCTACCGAGGACCCATTGATGAGCACCAAAAACCAACCTATTGAGAGACAAGCCTGAATTAAACTGACCCATTCATAACAAAAGCTGACCTTTATCAACACCATAATTAGAAATGGCCAAGCAACCTAGTCGTATGCTTTGTTAATATCTAGCTTTAGGAAAAATCTAGATCTCTCACTTCTATAAATCGAGTGCAGCAACTCGTAAATGACAATAACACCATCCAAAATTTGCCTGCCTCAAACAAAGGCACTCTAGGCTTCATAAATAATTTCTAGGAGAATAAACTTAAGTCTATTGGCAATAGTTTTCGAAAGAATATTGTACACCATATTGCAAAGACTTATCGGTCTGAAATCCTCGAAAGTAGAAGTTTTCTCTTTATTAGGGATGAGAGCAAGGAAGGTCGCATTCACCACCTTTGGGATAAAATTGCTCCTTTGGATGTCTCTCATAGCTTCACACACATCCCTCCCATAGATGTGCCAAAATTTCTAAAAAAATACCGGAGGGAAACCATCTGGACCCAACACCTTAAGAGAGCCAATCCCATTTATTGCCTACAAAATCTCCTCATCTAAAAATATAGTCAAAATCCACATGTTCCACTCCTTAGATACTAGGCTTGAAATAACATCAAGCATTACCTCCTCAGCAAGAAGATCACGATCAGGCTCTAAGCACAACAAATTACTAGATAAATCAACTGCCTCCTCCCTAGATTCATTTTTTTTTATGCCACACTTCCATAACCTCTGACTATCTCCATAGTCCTATTTTGACCTCTCCTTATTAAAGTAGATGCATGAAAGAAGCAAGAATTATGATCCCCTTCCTTGAGCCACAACTCCCTAGACTTCTATTTCCAAAACAACTCCTCTTGAGCCTGCCTATTATGATATTATGACAACGCTCGATGTTCCTCTCTCAACATATCATCAGAATAGTCCTAGACCTCCTAGCAGCCTACAAATGATAAATAAGGTCTTTTAATCTCTCTCTCTCTGAAAATATTCTTAAAAGAGGATTTATTCCATAGTTGGAGATAACCCCTAAGACTCCTTAGTTTATTGGTCAATTTCAACATACTGAACCCCTCAATCTCCTCTTGCCACCATTCCAACAATTGAGATTCAAAATCAAGGTGGGAACACCACATAGCTTCAAATTGAAAAGTATGAGGAAAGAATGGCATATTATCAGGACTTCCAACCAAATAGGGTTATGATCTGATCCAATCATTGGAAGAGTCATTAAAGAAGCATCCTCAAACATTCAACCTATGAGAGGAGATGAGGATTCTATTCAAATGACTCAAGATCATGCTCTCACCTGAATTCCTATTACATCAAGTATACCTATCTCTCTTGAGGTCCAAATCTCGAAGCTCTCCATCAAAAACAAAATCAAAAAAGTCCTAAAGACTTTTATCATCCATTTGGTTGCCCTATTTTTTATTTGAGGGATACAAGGGGGAGTTAAAATCACCAACCACCATCCAATCCTCATTCTAAATTTTTTTACGCATTTCCAGTAGTAGCTCCCAAAATTTCCTCCTATCCAGATACGCATTCGGGGCATATATATTCTATAACACCCATCTCCTATTAGTTAATTTACACTAGAATAAAATGTTTATGACTCTACTTGACACAAAAATAACATGGCCATCCAGTCTAAAGAGATTCCAAAACACAATGAGACCCCAAAAGAGCCCATCGATTCACTGTCCATAAAACCAGAGCCTTTCCATACTATATTATGAACCGCCTTCCACGAATAGGCCTCCAACATCAATTCCTAAATGCAAAGGATATCCAAAGAATTATTCTTTCCAAAAGATGTATCTTATGCTTAGAGGAGTTACTAAGTCCTCTAACATTCCATGAATAGATTTACATTGGAATTAGAAGGACAATTTCATACCCACCCCCCCACTAGGGATGCCAACAAATCCTTCTCCTTGATGAATTTCTCGTCAGCTCTTTCACTAATAGAGAGCAATGTTTCCCCATTGCTAGTCCCCAAATTCTTTGTCGACCTATTTCTACCCTTCTTACCTAGAGGTGGACCAGGCTTCCTTGCCATCCTAAGATCCATCTTCCTATGTTGGATTCTGGTCTTAGGTCTGGGGGATCCTCTCTCTGTTGCCAAACTTGGAGATGTAAGGATATGAACCTCATTTGATCCAGATGCACCAGCTTTCACCAATGGATATTTTAGGCCAACCTCCCTAGATGAGGGAATATTCACCTACCCCACCAGTCCTTCGCTAATATGCTCTTCCTCAAGGTATTCAAAGGAATTTGATAATGGCAAATCCACAGTAAAACCAGAAGGATAAAACAAGGATCACCTTCTTTAATAGTAGGTGACAAAACTAGGGAGGGTCTCTTACCTTCATTTGGTGCCTTCTTCTCTGAGCCAAAGGATTTCAACACTTTTGGCTGCTCAGAACCAACTTTCTCCTTCTCTTTGTTGTTCTTCATCCCCATTTGCTTCTTCTACCACAACTTCCTTCTCTTAAAGGGAATGTGAAGCGAAACCAACTTCTTCCACACTAGCTTCTGACCCCCCTGCTGAGCAGCCTATCTATTCTAGGATTTATGGTCATCATTCACCTTCTGACCCTTCTGCCCTACCTTTTGAGGATAGATATTATGGTAATGAGTCCCCAATCCACACAACTTACAGGCCTGGTGTTTATTCCCATAAACCATAGCTTATTTCCATGACACTACTTGAGAAACCAACTCAACCAATGAAGGCATATTCCTTTCAAAATCCACCATGATGCACATATGGACATATTACCTCTAGTCAGGTGACAAAGAAACTTTGTCGAAAGAAACAAAGTCCCCTATGAGGCTAGCCACCACTTTGAACACCGATTCATGGCATTGGAAGGTTAGGAATTTTGGTAACCATACCCAAAAAGGAACCAAATTACTCTCTGCATTGTTGGGTTAAAGTCATGGCCCCATACTCTCTATAATAACCCTCTATTCCCATAGAACCATGGTCCCCCATCCAATATTATGTAGGCATCCTCCTTGCAAGACAGCTGAATGAGGAAATTTTTTTTGGGTAACTTGGCCAGTTTCAAAGACCCCCATGGTTTCCACCAGGATAGGGCCCATGGTTTGAGAGCATCCAATGGCTGTATACCCTCCACCACTTTCTCCACTAGGTCCCATGAGCCTTGTTTTAAGAGACTATTCATAGTACTATTCGAGATTCAAATCTGGTCTAATTCTGAATTAACCTCACAAGGGTCAACCACCTCCCCAAAGAACATCCCCGCCACCAACTAAGCAAAGGATGGCACCAAAACAAAATACTGTTGCACCACCTTCTCCCAAGAAACAAATGGCGTCACAACAAGAGGCTATTGTACCACCTTTACCCTACCCACAATCTTCTCCACCACCTCTACCCGCACCATTCCTAGATCCCATGACAACACCAAAGCATTAGTTCCAACCTCTCCACATACCTTAGAACCAACCTCACTACTACAGAAGACATCTCCCAACACTAACTCCTTCAGCTCCCACACCTCAACCTCGATCCCTGACTCACTCGCACTCCCTGACTCACTCGCAGAAACTCCAAAGTAGCGCATCTCGCTCCAAATTTTTTTAATTGTCACATTTAATCTAATCTAATTTCAACTATTAAATATTAGCATAACTTTACAATCTTTTAAATTAAACTTTATAAAAAAAATTATGATATTATCCTATCGCAATGCTTAACTTTGTAAGTTTTGGAATATTCATTAAGAAAATCGAATTTCAAATCTCAAAAAATACCCGTGATGTACTTTCAATTATACTTCATATCCTACATCAATAAAAAAAAAAAAAATTAACCATAATATAAATTAAAAAACATTACCCTCTATTTTTCTATAAATAATTCTATCTACAAATACCACTTAAGAAAAACTATTAATTAACTTTTTAAATGATAGTAAGAATTCCTTAAGATTTATAATTGTCATTTAAATTTTAATAACTTATAAGACTTTATTATAAACTTTTTTTTTAATTTTTTTTTTTTTTTTACATAGAGAAATGGTAGTCACTACCATAATCTTTGAATATATTGTTCATCTTATGATTGTCACAGTATTATGTATTGTCTGTCCTATCACACAGTACTCATCCAAGCCCCCTATAACCACCTTACCCTATTCATTTTAAACCTTTTACAAAACCCAAAATTTAAACTTTTGTATGAAAATTTAAACATTTTTACTCAAAAGGTTAATAACCCCACCAATTAATATACAACTCGGACTAATGACAAATAAACATCATAGAACATAAACTTTTTACATATATTCGTAAAACTATATACAAATATTATATTCAAATTATACTGAGAGTCTAACTCTCAATTAATCTACGACATCCTGTTTTTTCCATTTGTTTATTACATAACTGCACGATTAATCCGTGGTATATTTACATTTACTTGTTTGGAAAGAAAGAAATAAATAATATATTTTCTTCTTTCCCATTCATTCTTAGAAAAGAAAAAAAAATACGTCATATATTGCCACCGAAGAAACGGAAAACGGTTTTCCTCTCTTTTTCTTTAGGTACTTCCTGAAACGAAATCAAGGTAACGGCTGAAGGAACCAGTCTTTGACTAGCCGCCACAATTGAGAGACACATGACTTATATACCACTTGGCTTGAAATGGGTTAAGTTAATATTCATTTGAAGGCTGTTAAACTTTCCAAGCCAAGTAACAGGAACTTGATAACGTCGTTTCCGTTCTTGTGAGTCTCTCCTGTTAAAGTATTTAAAAAAAAATCGAATCTTTTGCGGTAGAAGCTTAAAAGGCTTAAGGCTCCTCCTTCGTATAAAGTCTCGTTCTTACTAAATGATAAATTGTGGTGTCATAGATTGGGAGCAGTAGAAATAACACCGACACATGACCTAAAATAACACTGGCATACCCTAGTCATCCCAGCGTCGTCTTCCAGTAGAATTCGATTAGAGACGAAGACTGCAACAACTGCCATGCAAAAAAGCATATGGGAAGCAAAGAATTCAAAAAGCGAAATAATAAGATGTCAAACGCTTTTCTAAGAAAGCAGGAAGCTAGGTAAAAGCTATACTCTTCTTAACAATATAAGAAGAGAAGAAATTAAGTAAAGGTCGACAGAGTCGTCAAGGTTAGGAACGGGTGGGTCCATATAAATTGAAATCTCACATTTTTATCACCATAAGATTATTTACATTATCAAAAGGAAATTTTATGCTATCTTATATATAAAGAAGAACATCAACATTTTTCAGTGGCTTAGTTTAATTTCAATAAATTCTATATACAAACATTTGGTCTTTCGCTTTCATGGCATGCAATGAATTACCGAAATGATCGGTCTCATCACATACAACTGTAGGCTTCAAAACTATCTTCGCATAAATTTGTGATTCCCTTAGGTTAGCAGTAACGTCCGTGATACATTCACTCTAAAAGAACATGTTGCAACTTGCAGAATCAAATATAAAGGGACGAGATTGGGAATTTGGAACTATTGTGACAACTGACAATAATAATATATGCCTTCTTGAAACTATCTAGCCAGGCGTATATAAAGCAAAAAAGTTGTGGACGTTTTTCAAATGAATCGTAGTGTCTTTCCTTTCATGAAAGCATGCTGATGTGATAAGACTACAGAGATAATTGCTGAAGGGCATATAAGGACATTAACCATCAACCACTATCGAAGAAAAACTAGAAGCTGTCACTATATACTTTAGATAATTGTTTATCCTCTGAGATCAGTTATCTTAACCATAAATGTCTCGCAATTATAATTCTCTGTATACTTTCTCGTGAGTCAAGAACGTATTTGAGGAATCCTCTTAAACTAATGTCTTATTCATTTTTTCACTATTTTAAAAATACATATAGGTTGTTTCTTACCAGTAATTTAAAGCAATTTTCAATGATTTCAATGGTTCCCCTGGTTATGCAGAAGCCTGCTGATAAAGTTTTTAAATTCAATTCAATTGAGTACAAATAAATAAAAAAATAAAAACTATAACTTAGACGTTAGATGGTCTCTACAGGAAAGTTAATGTTCTATGTTTTATTAAAATGCAACACTACTTTTGCAAAATTAAAGCTTAACCTTGCAGGAGACTGTAGCTACTTTCAGGCGGCAGCTTATGGTCATGTTCTTAATTTGAATCGATAATGGCAATAAGGTGAATTGTATGTTTTTCCAAAAGAAATTCCTAGACAAATAATGATAGGATGAGAAAGGATGTATGATAAGGGAGAAGTCTAAACATTAGCAAATTACATCTTTTGTGTCGGGTACGGAAGCTGTTATTTTAGTTTATAATTTTTAAAATTTAAAATTAAACAACATTTTAAATTTACGTGTAAGGAATGATTTTTTTATAACAATACAGTAGAAATTTACCGAAAGAAAATGTTAATCAATGTGATATTTACCCATGTTTGATAATTAAACTGTTGTATCTATTTCAAATTATCAATTAAAGTAATAGGATTGAATGATATGATAATAAATATATAATAGAGGATTTGAACGAAAATCATAAAGTGATTGTTACTTATAAAGCTAAAAACTGTTTGCATTTACGCAGTGGAATTACTCTTAAAAATAAAAATAGGGATATATATATTTGAGAAAGCAAGGATATATGCCCGTGTCCTTGATTTGGTTTTAAAGCTCCTTTTTGTTTTCACGTTTATGTATTTTTTCAGGCTTGTTCTCCTATTTTCTGTGTATTTGGTTGGAGAAGTTTTGGCTTAGTGGCTATTCTCGGTGTTTATGAGACTCTGGTATGGAGGAACTTCGTTTTTGACTTATGTTTAGCTGTGATGGGAGCGAATTTTTATTTATGTTCGGGCCGGTTATGGGGTCTCTTGTGTTTTGCTGTGTGTGTGGACGTCTGGTTTGTCTGTATGGACTGTAGAGTTTTTTTTTGTGTTTGGTTTCTTGAGTCCTTCTTGAATATGGGGAAGGCTAAAGTCCTTGGATGTAAGATGAAGCAGTCTAAGTCGAGGGTGGAGCCTGATGCTTTAATTGCTGATGAGGACATTGTGTCTATTCTGAAGTACGGGGGTTTATTGGATTGTGTCCAGAAATTCCACGAACTAAGTGGATGGCTACTACATGGAAGGAAGGATGGGTAAGAGTATGGATGTGGTCCTTTGAGGTTTCGATGGATTTGGGTAGTTGCACTAAAGGTTTAGAGCTGGTTAGCTGCACTATGGGGTTTAGAGCTGGATGGTGCGTATCACAACCAAGATAGACACTCTTTATTGAAGGAGATCAGCTTTTTTTTGGAAGGAGATAAATTCTTACTGAGAATTAACAATGGATTTAATGCAAAATCTTTGCCTTCATCGAGGAATAATGTGATTAAGGTGATTATGGATTTTTTCACATTGGACACCTCATATGACATCATTCGTAGTTTTCATTCTATGTTCTTGAATCACTTACGAAGGCAAATATGGATGAATATACCTTTGTTCCTATTCAATTCTATGCGGAAATATATTGGTTGTCCAATTTGGGCAGGGCCAGTTTCCCCTACACCAGGGATTGGCACTATTGGTTTTTGAATGTGCTGCAATGGAGAAAGGGGTTATGGCAGAGGAAATTTTAAAGTTTTTGAATTATCTTCCAATAAGGGTGCATGTTTATGCTTTGCAGGTTTCAAAGAGCTCGAGTGTGGATTCAAAATATGTGTATTCCTTTTCCTTGGGTTTCAATCTAGAGAAGATTTATCACAAGGTTCTTGTTTTTGCTAAAGGAGTTTGGGGTTTTTCGGTGATGAACTCTTCCCACCGATGTTGTTAAGAATTCTATGGTTTCTCCTATTGCTACTCCGGTGGTGGAAGGCCTTTCTGCTCATTGTAATATGGATGGTAGTGGTATCTGTAAGTCATTTTGGCTCAGTGGTAAAAACAAAGATATGGCAGAGTCCTTTCCCCTATCAAAAGTGGAAGAAGTGGAGGTTCTTCCTAGACATATCATCAAGGATAAGTCGATGGCTGATGTTTATTCCCCGGGGTAAGCTTCTATGAAGAAAAGTGCTATTTTGCATAGCCTACATCTGATGGAAATTAAGAAACATGCAGTTTGAATATCTGTTAAGATGGCTTTAGATTATTTTGAGGAGCCCATCCAAATGTCCATTAATGTTGTCAATGAATTTGAATTAATTATGTAGAACTATCTCGGTTCTCTCATTGGTTGATTCGTCTTGTCTCCCTTGCTATTTTGGGGGTCTCATTATTTTCTATGTTTTGTTGTGTTTTCTTCTTACTGCCTCTGTGGCAGGATGCTTTGTAAAATGTTGTGGGGTCCCTTTCAAAACCCTCTTTCTTCTTAATAATACCAAAAAATAGATAAATTGAGTTGTTTGTCATTAACACATGATATATGTAGATTATCAAAGTTTGGTGTTGATATCAAAGTAGAACATGGTGTATTATGTATATAAATGTTGGAAATTTTGAGTCCCTAAATCAAATTTGTCATTGATGTCACCATTGATGTCACCATATGAAGTCAACATTTAATACCAAATATTTTAGTAAGAAATAAAGGGGACAAAGATGGTTATTTTATATCCACGGAGAAGGCCAAAGCTCAAGTAAAACAGTGCAAAAGATAGAAGTTAAAAAGGAGTTATAATATTTATTTTATAAATTATTTAAATTCAAGATGAAAATAAATTTTATAAATAAATATTAAAGGTAAGGTTAATATTATAATAGTAGTTATTATAATATTAAAATGTGCCATGGAGAAAACCCAAATAAAACATTTATAATTTTTATTGTAATGTTTTAAAAGGCAAAAGATGGTTTTATAAAGTTAAAAATTATTTAATAAACCCAAAGGTTGGGTTTAAGACCAAAGGCCTTGATAAATTATTGTCGACGTCGTGAGGGTTAATTACGTTTTGAAGCACCGGTGTTCCAAGAAAATGAGGAAAAATCATTATTTAAACTTATGCCAAAGGACATAAAATTTATCCTTGCTCGATTTGAAAAGAGAATAGCATACGAATTAAATGCAGAGCCTTTGAGATGAATTTGTGAATTTCATGTTTGTGTTGATGGTGAAAGGAAACAAAACCAAAATCATTGATTAGTTGAAATCCAACAAGGCACCTTGGCCTAGTGGCAAGTGTGTTGCAAGGTTACATATTGGGTGCAAGGTGGATAGTGTTTGAATCCCAGCAGAAGTATATTTGTGGACGTGTTGAAGGCGCAAAATGTTAGGCACATCTTTTTTATGAAGCAAGGAAGGATAAGGTGTTGAAGCACGTGATGCTTCTTCCTTCCCAACGAGGGTATAGCTTGTGTGGTGGTGTGCACCATGGGTAAAGATGTTTGTGTCGGCTACGTTGAGAGTTAGAAACTCTCCAAAGGCAAAGGTAATATTTTTATATTTTATTTTATTGAATGCCTAAGTTGGAGGTATAAGGTATTTGGTGGTTGAAGTTTGAAAGGGTTGCTTTGTGATATAGGTTGGTAGTTGAGAAATACCTTTAGGATTTATAAGGAGAATTCTGGTTTTATTTCTAAAGTCTTAAAATTTGCTATTGTGTAATATTGAGAGGTTAAGACTTTATGGGTTGTATGATATGTTGAATAAAGGGTTTTTGTGACTATTGTGAGGATATTGATTACTATTAAATTTGGAGTGATAAGGTGTAATTTTGATATTATTTTTGTGATATATTTTGTTGAATAAAATTATCCTCTAACCCTTGTTGAGGTTGGCAAAGAGGTAATTGTGAGTGGCAAATTTGTAAGAACAACTACTCTTCAATAAAAGGTATGGGTAAAATTCTTCTTTGTTGAGTTAGGTGATTGACTTGATTAAAAATTAAGTTTGGAGTGAAAAGGAATTGATTAGGGTTTCCTTTTATAAAGTGTTTGAATTAATGCTTCAATATTTTTTGGATTGTGAGTTGTGATTAAAACCTTGTTTTATAAGCACTGTTATTGAAGCCATTGGTTGTGTGAAAAACCTGAGTTAGGGTTTGGAAAGATCATGAGTATCATTGTTATGTGAGATTTGTTGTTGATCATTGTTGGAAAAATTTTGAGTTTCTTGATACATGCTTGGACTAGGGTTTGTGAGAAAGGGTTGTTCCTTGAAGTGATTGGTTGAGTAGAGTTGATTGAGCCTAGTCAAGTGGATGTATGTAGTGGTTGTTCAAGTTCCATAAAAAAAAAACTATTTAATATTCTGATTGGAGTTGAGATTGAGTTTTGAGAATAGAACATATTGAGTCTCTACCAATTATCTTTATGCTTCTACGAGATTAAGTTTAGAAAGTGATTGAGTATTGAGTATAGAACATATTGAGTCTCTAAAAATTCTCTTTATATTTCTATGAGATTGTACAAGTTATGTGTGGACTTGTTAAGAATATTTGAGGCAAGTCTTTGAGAAGACTTGTGGACTGATTTTGTGTGAGATTTTATGGAAACTTGCAATACATATTTGAGAAAGTCCTAGAGAGGACTTTTTGAGAATATTTGAACAAGTTTTGTTTGTACTTGTTGAGCAGAGTTGTGCAGGTTTTGAGTGCACTTGTTGAGCAGATATGATAGGTTTTGAGTGGACCTATTGAGCATATTTAGATAGGTTCTATGTGAACCTATTGAGCATATTTGATCAGGTTCTGAGTGGACCTATTGAACAGAGTTGAGTTGGTTATGAGTGGATCTATTGAGAAAATTTTAGAAGGTTCTAAGTAAGCCTATTGAGCATATTTATGCTAGACTGATTGGACTGTGTTTAGTATAGTATTGATATGGAGCTTTGGAGGTGACAGAGCAGAGAGGACAGAGTCTCCAGTGGATAGATATCCATCAGCCAAGACATTGAGGACAAGTCTTCTGAGTGAGGACAAAGAGTCTTCAAGTGGAGAGATATCCACAGTCAGTGCAGTGGAGGCAGAGTCTTCTAGAGGATCAGCAACTAGAGCAAAGGAGAAGGAGTTCTCCTATGGATAGAGATCCACAAACCATATTTAGGGGATCAACATCTCCTTTGGACAAAGGTCCATAAACATTGTAATTGGGAAGGATTCCCAAAATATTATTTGAGAAATATTTAGAAGAAATATTTTCTCTATGGAGGTAGCCCACATTGGGTGAACCATGTTAAAAATGATGCCTCTCATATGTGTGATTCTTTTTGTGATGTTTATTGTTTTATTAATATTGATGCTACTATTTGGATTAAAAGGTAAAACATTTTATTGTATATTTTTCACCCCCCCCTCTCAGTATAAGCACATGTACTTCAATAAAATTATATAACATGTAGATTGTGAAGGTCTTGCTGAAAAAAATGGGTAAAGAGTCTCCCACAAGGTGAATAATGAATATCTAAAATTCATCTATAATTGGTCTATACTAAATTAATGGGTATAATTCCTGATTTATTCCTATAATTTTAAAGTATGTAAAAGTTTAAAATGAGTATAACAAATAACTTTAATTAATTTCATAAAGATAAAGTTAAAGTATTTGATAGATAGAGTGAATTCTACAC
Organism: Wollemia nobilis; assembly: GCA_028583015.1. Lineage (NCBI taxonomy): Eukaryota > Viridiplantae > Streptophyta > Pinopsida > Araucariales > Araucariaceae > Wollemia > Wollemia nobilis. The sequence continues at coordinate 284,526 of JAQPPZ010000340.1, forward strand.
AATTGTTGAAAAGAAAGGTGGAGATTTTATTAGCATTTTAAGAGTATATACAATCTTCAAATTTATGAATAAATATATTTTGAATAGTTAAAATAAAAATGAAATATATAAATAATCTTGCATTGCTTACATCACTCATCAAAATACATTTCTAAAAACAAAAAAAATAGAAATTTGATAAAAAATGGATGGATTTCAAAATTCAAAATTTCTAAGTTTTAAATGAAAGATATAGTATAACTGCATATATACTTCACTTGAAAAATAAGTTATGAAGAACTTTTGAGTGGTAGAAAACAAGTTTTTTTCAATTTTGAGTATTTGAATTTATTTTTATAACGATAAATACACTAGTCTAGAACAAAAGAGTTGTAAATAATTTATGATTAGTTATAATGATATTTCAATACTAAAGATTGTTTGATCATAAAACCAAATAAATGTATACTAAGGGAGATACGGTATTTCACAAAAATAATATTTTTCCACAATAATAATGCTTATAATAAATATATTAGTTCTTCAATTATAATGACTAATGATTTAAGAAAAGTTGTTGATACTAACACCAATTTAAATGTAGTAGAAATAAATTTTCTATGTCTAATAAAGACATATTCTATAGGAAAATAGACAACAAGGATATTTGGAAGTTGGTCAAATTACAAATTCAAAAAATAAAAAGGATGTCAAATTTTAGAAAGTATGGTTTTAAGATGTATATGTTAAAGACATTGACTAAAAATAAAAGCAATAATCAATATTAGATACCATAGGTTCAACTAGTTAAAGTTCTCAAATTTCAATGAGACTAGTGTTCAAGGCTTGCCTAATATGAGCCATGAATTATATCTAATGTGTTGTAATACAAATATTTAGTCACAATTTAAGTAATCAATTAAAACATTATGAAACAACAATAGAAAAATAAATTTGAACTCTATAAAAATACAAAATTAATTGAGATAGAACAATTCATTTTGTAATATTCTTAGTATCTCTAATCTATAAAAATTAAGTATCACATCAAGTGTGTATATCTCATATATTAAATATAAATAGAATCCAACATTATAGAAGACATTTCTATTCTTAGGAAGGTGACTTGAGTAGCAAGCGGGCTATTTTTATATTTTTAATATTGCTATATATTGTATTTCTAACTATTGATTTATCCTATTTAGTGAGTGTGGATATGTCATATAGTATATATAATAATATTTCATTTCATATATGTATTTAATTTATTTAAATCAAATTAATCATATTAAAAATAAATAAATATTTCTAAAATTACTCAAGCATTCTTTTATTTTCTCATCATTAGTTTATTAATTTTTATTTATTTTTAAAATTCTTATCATCATTTTTTAAATCTCTATAAAATTTTCAATTTTTTTTGCAAGAGCCTGCGACAAGATAATGTTCATTAAAACTTCAGATTTAAAAAAAAAAAAAAAGGTCATTAAGAATATAGATTCAATGTTACAATAATTGGTCTATCACTTTTGGCCAGTCCTAAGATCTTAATAAAACTAACTATAACATCTCAATTGATAAAAAAATTCCTAGTGCTATAGAATAAAAACTCCTATCTTGATTAATTTTTGTACTAATACTATTCAAAAGAACATGAAATGGATTCTCTCTCTTACCATGACTTTGAGGGCTATCCCAAATTAGGACTAAGAGTACTGCAACTAGTAACGTGAAGCCAAACCAAAAGGCTAATTATCCTAAACATCTACCTTGGTCCCACACTCTTCATTGCCTAAATAATATTGGCTAGTACTAAAATTTATTTGTTCACCTCCATACAATCTATAATATCCTTGTTTTATTAAGATTTCAAATAATATCTAGCAAGATAATCACTTCCTTTTTTAGCCAAAATGTCATCCACTGCATTCTTCCCTCTACATACATAAACCAAAATGACATTCTCAAATTACTATTATATGGCTTTAATTAAACTCACTATGTTATTTATCTACCATGCACTTAGTCTAAAATTTCTAATCTCATATAGTGACCCCACAAAAATTGAAGAGTTAGAATACACTCTGATTTTTCAAAATCCATACTCCCAATCATTGAGAGAGGCTTGTTTGATTCCCAAAGACTCTGCTTAATTATTTGTTGTTACCCTTAGGTCTTCTAATTCCCAATGAAAAACCTTCCCCTTATAATATCTTCTAAGAAAACCAATGATCATTGCCCCTGGGTTATTCTTATTTTTTCCCTCCATGTTGATATTTTTCTAGCTTAGGGGCAGGGTTTGCCAAGAACCATGAGTCTACCTCATGGTAATTTTCTATCCCTAGTAGTTTTTCTACTCACTTGCATGAGCTTTTATTATTTTTGTAACCATGTTTAATATTTTTTTCTAAACTAGATCTATCAAAGTATATTCGTCACTAAAATCTTAGCATTTATTTCTGGCCATATGTGCTACCATAAAAAGGTCATACCAGAGATCAACCCAACTAAACTGATTTTTTTTAACCTTATTCATTTCTATACCTACCATTCAGTAGTATGCATTAATGGTTTTTTGAGATGGACCTTGAAGAGATCAACCCATTTGCTCTACAACTTTAGAGTAAAGTCACACAAAAAGAACAAATGATATATTGTATCCTCCTAGGTATTACATATGATACATTTATAGGGGTGATAAAAACCCATATTTTATAAGTTATCTTAAGTGAGGAAACTCGAATACATAACCTGTGAGGCAAAGAAATTGTTTTTTAGATAGCCCTTTATCAACCATACTCTATCCTATTAAACATCCAACCAATTAAATTTTAATATATTTTTATTAAAAGGTTAGTAAAGGGATTGAAAGAGCCCTATCCCTTTTACAAAGATACCCTTACATCAAAATATTAAGTATCAAAATAGGACTCCAAGTCTAAAAAACCTAAAATATCTAAAATATTAGTAACCATAAAAGACCAGCCACCAACCTAAAATACCACACAACAAATAACATTAAAGAGCATAAAAATGAAAGTTATCACCCACAAGCTAAAACTAATAATAATTACATGAATAATTAAATTGGGACTCTACCTTTGCTTCACAATTTGTAAAACATAGCTGCCACCTCAAAAAACCCTTATCGTCACCTCAAAAACTAGCAATCCATTATTGATTCAAAGATAAATCCCAACTCATGAGCCAAAAAAATCAATGTAGTACATGTCTAATTAAAAAATCCCACTAAATGATTAATCGGGAGGAGGTCCACTTGGAGACCTATTGGAAGGTTACATTGGGGGCCTGAATCAATAATATTATCTCCAATAAGGATTCGCCTCACAGGGCTACATTTTCCTACCTTCACCCCTATGTCACCAAATTTATCTTGTGTATTAATATATTCCTCATGTGGGCCTTGCAAATCAACATCTGACATAAGCTTACCATCCACATACTTAGTTGACTCCTTTTAGAAGTCATCTTATTCTTCATCATAATAACCTAGCTCTAAATTTACCACTATCTTTGGATATAGATCCTTTACTATTGGTCACAGATTCAATACCTAACAGGGAGGTAGGATCGAAGAGGACTGATGCATTCGTAGACCTATACCAACATTGAATGACTGCCACACCTAGGGGAGGCAAGGCAGTCAATATTCAAAGAAGGTTGGTTCATGGAGGAGGGTCCTAGCTACTTATACCTAAAACACAAGGGAGAAAAAAGAGATCGGGAAAGATATGAAAGGAGGTTGTAGTCATAACTTATAATAATGGGTTATAGTTGTATCAAGACACATGCACGCTCAACACCACTAGTGGAATCATAGGTGTACTACATAATAGATAAACCAATTAGGCCCTCACACATCATTTGATGCAATAAGTCAAAATCAAATTCTAGAATTGGTAGACAGGCGCATGAAATCCAATATTTAAAATTAAAGCACTCCTACCCAATAAACTTTAGCAAAAATAATCCTTGAATCAATAATAATTTGAATTACAGAACCACCCAGTAAATCCCATGAAATCCAATTAGTAGAATTAAATGAGATTTAATTGGATAACCAAAATAGAAATAAAATTTTTAAATTAAACACAAAAATATGTGAAGGCTTAATTAAAGACCAAAATGTTGCACACTTGTATTATGAAAAATATTACATGTGAATTATAATAGCTAAAGAGACTCCCCCTAGAATGGTTGGCATCCCACTATTTATAGAGAATTTTACAATGAATTCAAATTTCATGTATTAATGGCATTAGGTGGGAAGAGATTGTTGAAGTAGATGGGTGCTCAACTGCTACACTACTCCTTGGAAAAACAATGACTATATAAAAGGTGGATAGATCCTTCTTTATGAATTTGGGCCTTTGATCCTTTTGATATTCTTTCCAGGTATTCAATTTTCATCTACTTTACCTCTTCAAATAGGTGATGGTATTTAGTCAAGTGGAAGTGACTTGAATTAATTACCTTTGATAATGTGTATTTTGTATTACCACCTTCCCATCCATGGAGAGCTCGTACCTAAGCCATTGAGATTATTAATGCTCCTTCCTTGAAATTTCTAGTACTAGCAGTGATTTTAGGTATCAGGTTGATGATTGGGCTTGTTCCATACTTATTAGCTTCCCAAGTTTCCACTCAATACAACTTAGTAGGGTTGGGAATCAAGCTTCACTTTTAATTATCGCTCTCTCAAAACTCTACTCAAGCCACATTTTCAATAGGGATGATGATTCTGCCATTTTTTAGAACTATGCTCCTACTAGGGTGGTTTCTTCAGGTAAGGATAATATCATCACTATCTAATAGTTTCACTCAATAGTTGGGTGATGATTTGGGATTTGCCTTCACTATTTGCTTACCCAATTATCCACTTGACCACAAACTTGAGCAAATTCTTCACCATTTGTGGTCTAGGTATAGGGTGGGATTTTGGGATTGCTCTAGGCTTGGTGGATATCTAATTTTCCACTCATTCAATATCTACTTATTTACTTTTAAATCTACTTCATCGATTAATACCAAATCCTAGCTATAAAATTTAGCCATCTTCTATAGATGATCATATTACAAAAAGAGTGGGTGAAATGATACAAAATTTTACCCATAATCTTGGTGACTTAGAAGGGATTTTCCCCTATAAAAAAGGAGAACCTAGAAATATATACCTTGAAACACACAAAAATAGGAAAGAAGAATGAGACAACGAGGTTAGAAACAAAAGCAATCAAAATAGGCTACAATACAAAGGAGGAAGGTGGTCAAAGGTGAATGGAAAAAGAGGTAGGAGAAGGTGGAAAGGAAGAAAATGAGGGGGATAAAAAATAGAAACAATAGGAAAAAGTAGAGAAATAGAACAAGAGGGGAATAGGGGAGGGAGAGAATCATAGAAAACAATATAGGTAGAAATACAAAGATCACTAACCTCCTCGGTTAGTGGTAACAAGGAACTAAGGAAAGGGAAGGAAGAGAAGGATACACAAAAGTAATAAAAATAAAAAGGAAGACAATTCATGGGACACCCCCACAGATCAGGTTCCCATAAAATTACCACACAAGAACTGAAGCCAATTCAAGAATAGACAGAATGTCGAGATCATTTTTTAGTCCTCATACAACACCCATTTTTATGTAATCTTGTAGAAACTTTATTTACTTATTACCACTCTCCTAGGGAATCTTTAGACATAGCCTCATTCTTATATTATTCCACTCAAAACATGTTGCTATCACCTTTTTGAGGTGATATTTATAGACCAACCTTTCTATTTGATCGAGGAGAGGGTACTTCTACCAAAAATGTAGTGGAAATACTTTCTAGATATTGCACGAAATGATGTTCAAGTTTGAGACCTGGATCCATTGGGTACAAGGTCATAACAAAATAGAAGGAATAACACATATAATGAGAGGGAGTGCTTCAAAACAAAGATACTTTATAGAAAAATTTTCTTGCAATTTCCATCATGAGTCGCCATGGTACAAGATGATGTCACTTGGACAAGTGCATATTGCACCTTTATTTAGCTACCGACCTATGTACATAAAATTATAGCACTTTTGGTATACCAAAACAACTAAATAATCCTAGAAATCATCTAGTAAATCTATAATAGCTATACTAGATCATACTAAACTTGAGGTACTGCTTGCAGTCTGACTGACATTATCCCAAGCTTTTCTAAGTTCTAGTGTATCCATAGCTTGGCAGATCATCACGCATATCAATAATTATGCCATAAATGTTCAATGTGGTAATAAATATTACCATGTGGTAGCCCTCCTCAAGTACTCATTCATATTTAAATAGGATCCAGTATCACCATTCCTTGGGATCCACCTTATGTGGAATCCCTATTACGTGCACCTTTGATATATCCATATAAATTTGATAACAAGACCCATTGATTAGCATCCCTGCTATTAGAATCTCCTTATAACCTACCTTCTAACTAATCAAGCTCTTTTGTCCTTGCTTATCATACTCCTGGATACAAAAAGGATGTAAAATTATTCTCTTTTTACATTCAATATCCTCTATTTTACCATCCTGTTGGTCCAAGTCCCTTGATTGTTGTAAAAAATTACAGACAATAAATTTATCTATTATAAGGACTATGCTTGCATTTTCTGATCTTGATAAGGGATTCACCCATTGTGCTCTGTATAAATGTAGCCCTGGCTCCTACACATATTCAAATGTCATCCATTATAGATACTATGTAGTCAAAAGGGGAGCAACGGATGGAAAAGGGAATGGGAGGGTACATTCTCTTGAAGATATTTTTCTACTTAAAACAGAATTCACTCAACCTATAAATACTCCTAAAAGACTTGAGGGAATCTCTTTTCCCCATATTTATGTAGGAGGAGGCTTACATCTAAGCTGAAAGCTCGAACATAGTACACGTAATATTGGGTAGGGGATGGTTGGTATTTGAAAGCACGAGATTCCGAAAACAAGAAATACTAATGTGATGCATTCAAAATCAAATAAACGCTTAAATCCTAAGATGTGAAATGCATGAAGTGAAAGAGACAAATTGAATGGAGATAAATGAAAGTACAGAAAACATAGCCCTCTTTATTTAACTCTCGTGATATCGGTTACAAATACGCCTCCTCCCTTTTCAGGGGATAGGAGCGTTAAGAGTTTTGGTTACAATCATGACTTAGTGTTCCTCCTTCCGCGTGCCCACATTTGAAATGGGCAGGCCAAAGTGTTTCCGCCACTAGTGTTGATGAATCCTTGATCCTTGTTGCTCCTCCTACATTCAAAGAAATAACAAAATTGTTAGTAGCACCTGTGACAAAAGATGAAGCGTTTGACCTTAAAAACCAATGGATGATGCATGCATAAGATTAACTAAACCAGTGAATAAAATGACTCCAAGTAACCTTCAATTTTGATAGATATCAGAGAAAATTACTAGAGGGCCACTGCCATCAAAACAGTTGGGGAAACGCCACCGATTTGAGTTTCACTGTAATTCGTCCCTGGTCAAGACGAATTCTACTGTAATTCGTCCCCGGGTAGGATGAATTCGCCTACGACAAAACGTCGAAGTAATCCTACCCAAATGTTGCATCTCAAAATCTCAAAAATTCCTACAAACATAGGGGTTAGCTAATTTGGGGCATTTTGGGATGACCCAGATGGTTGGATTTCCCCAATTTGATCTCCATCAACGGGAATTTGATGTTGTTACCTGCAAGTTAGTGAGGACCACAAAAGCGACAAAACATGATAATATTTGATCAAAGTCTTATGAAATCAAAATTATAAACTATCTAAACAGCATAAAATGGAATGGAATATAAACTAGTGATAAAAGAACAACTTAAAATGAAACTAAGAAGTGCGGGGCACCCAGGTGGGCCGCCCACCGTTAGAACTTGATTTCAGCACCAATCCACTTGGGATAGGCCCAAAATCTCTTGTAATGGGTTGTCGGCGAATTGGTAGATCAATGTGGTCAAGTGTCGGGTTTTGGGTCCGGATTCACACTTCCAATAGCCACCCAATAACCTCTCTTGCGAAAGAGATCAAGGATGTGGAAGAGGTGAATCGAAAGGGTAAAGTGTGGTATTCAATTTGGCAGCACTTCGTTGCTTGAAAATGCCTCCCACTTCTCCTCTTTTGGGTGGGAAAGTCTACCATTTTATAGACCCAAGGGGTCTCTTTTGGAGGGGCATGTAGGGGTGCCATGTGGCAGCCATGCCTTATCAATAGGGAGGAGACTCCTCCCTGACTTGGGCTTCCATGACTACCCTTGTGATAGTCCTCTAATGCCCAATCTACCCACCTACACACACATGCAAGGCAGGAGGCATTAATTGACTATCCTCGGCTACCACTTGGTGCCATTTTTATTTTTGCCTGTTGAACCTGGAATTCGTCCTCACCCAGAGTGAATTCAGAATTTGTACCTGGGTGAGACGGATCCCAATCTGAATTCATCCCTAGTCGGGACGGATACTAAGCAAAGTGCCTGAATGTGCCAAATTGCCTTTTGACCTTCCAAAATTGCTACAAAAGTGGTTAGGACCATTGTTTAACCTCTGAGGGCTGCCCTGGGGGCTATGTGTGTCAAAGTGATTAGTGTTTGCAGTCACATAATCGTATTGGTGTTGTTTTGGTGTCTACAAATGCCCCTTTTTGGGATGTGCTGTGCATGACGCAGCACCAAGCAAAAATAGATAACCAAAGCACTAACGATTAGGGTTTCTTGGTAACCTAACCAACTTTTGATGCCGCAAGTATGGAAAGGGCATGCATTCTTGAATCCTTTCTTCTGACGAGCTAAGGAATTTGATTTCAAGTATTAACCTATTTTGGTGAGGTGTGACTTGAGCTTGGACATTGATCAGTCATGATTAGGCAAAGGGTGCAACATTTTGTCCACAGGGGAACCTTGTGTTCATGCTTTGGGAATGCCAAGTGTTTGATCAATTTGTGATTATTGCTTGTTTACTGCCCCAAGCAAGAGCGTAATTGTCTTTTTCAATGATTCTTTGAATGCATGTCAATTTCCTTAATTGGGTGTGTGTTTGTTGATTGGTGACTAAGTGTGACTACCCCCTTAAGCGATGAATCGATGAGGGAATGACCTTCGTGAGAAAAGCGACGAGTCGCTTGACCCAAGATGACTTGTGCAAGGGTGCCCTTAGATGGTTTAGCATTAAGCATGTGCAATTTTTTTGACATTTAGACCTATTTTTGGTGGGTGTTAACCCTTTTTGTGACGCTTTTTGGCACTGAAATTGGCAAAAGTCCATATTCCCGTGGAGCGGTCCGGATATGGTAGCCTTCTTAGGTAGTAGGATAGTGACAATTTGTGACCCCAATGTCTTTTTTGTATGCCCGAGATGTCAAGTGCAAGAGCACTCTCATTGGGCAAGTTTATTAGCTATTTTAGTGCATTTTTGTTCAAATTTTGATGTTTTTTGAAATTTCTAGCCTGAATTCATCCCAGGGTGGGACGAATACCAGCTTAGAATTCGTCCCAGGGTAGGATGAGCACTAACCAGAGTGCTCTTCCCAGGGGAAGATGAATTTAAGCTAAAAAGACCTATTTAAAGGCCAAATCTAGGGTTTGGGCTCATTTGCATCTGATTTTTCTTGCGATTTGGAGCTCTGGGAAGAAGGAGGTTAATTCTGCGAAGCGAAGTGCTGCCAAATTTCTCCTAACATCATGAGTGCACAAATCGGGTCGAGCGACGGAGCCGAAGTGAGACCAATAAGTGTTCCTAGTTTTTATTGCTTTTATTTAACATTGTGATTGTTTTGTTCAATTTTCCTTGTGATGATGTTTTTCAAAATTGTAACACTTAAACCCTGAAACTGAGCTGAAGACAACTAAGACTTAGTTGTAGTGCACAACCTAGGTGAAGAATTTTTTATTTTACTTTTAACTAAACCCTAGGATAAACGGAACGTAAAACCCTAAGACGTAGTTTTTGTTGTTTTTTGAATTTTTGTTTTTAAATTAATCAGTTAGGATTAGAAACCCTAGAATTGAAAAATTAATTTTTGTTTGAATTTTTATGTTTGTTTTTTATTTTTTTCTATACATTGGTATAGCATGTGGTATATTCATGTTATTTTTGTATAGTTCTTTTCCATGATTTTAATGTTTTTGAATTGTTTTCTTTTGCAGGTTGTTAGGAGCCGATATCGTGTACCCATTGCTTTCACTAAAGCATGGGGGGGCTGACTGAGGCTGACTGGGAGTGGCTTGATGCCCTTGGGATCAAGCAAGTGGCTCAACTAGAGCCTGTGGTCACAGATTAGGCCTATTTGACGTCCCTAATCAATCTTTGGGATCCGTGGACCAATGCCTTCCATATCCCAACGGGGGATATGACTGTTACTTTGGAGGATATCTATCGGCTTCTATAAATTTTGATAGATGGACTGCCAATCAGGACATCGTCGCATGATCAGCGGATAGCTGTACTGACTAGATACTTTAGGCATGGGGAGGAGTTGGGTGTGGAGGATCCACTGGAGAGGGTAGAGGGCGACTGCCAGATTGGCAAGATTTTGGTCCGATGGTGGCTATAGAGAGGGGTGTTGGGTGTGAGGCACGCATTCCTTATGGGCCTCATGTCCAACATGTTGTTACCTGACTCATCAGGCATGAGGTTCCCATGGAACCTGCTAGATTTGATTTGGTAGTTGGTAGAGTGCCTGACAGAGGCACCGCTTATTATGAGATGGGGACAGACACTGTTGGCATAGCTCTATGGGGAGCTGTACGAGGTCCACTGCCGGCAGTGAAAGGGGATTAGTTGTAGCTACCTATTGCAGTGCTAGGCTTGGCAGCACATAGTAGTGGAGAGGCTAGTCGGGTTACCATGGACGACTCGAGCGAAGATGGAGGATAGGGAGATAGGTTATGCAGTTCTATGGCGGTGGTCTGGGGAGCAGGGGCATAGTCGATGATGGGCACATGCCATAGGGCACTATGTCGATACCTTCTCTTGGCTGACTCCAGGGGAGGTGGTTTGGCACCCTTATCGGGACTTTCTAGCTTGGCCGAAGACTAGAACGTGGCTTCGACAGGTATGCAGAGAGCAGTGGCTGATTAGGCAGCATGGGATCGAGCATGAGCTCTTCTCATATATCTAGGTGACCCGATAGTTTGGGGTGTGCTAGGGGTTGCCTGGTGAGCCCATGGTCTATCGACGCTGGGGGGATGAGAGGACTCTGGATCGACCGGTCATCACACCACTGGGTGAGGATTCAGACATGGTGATCGACGTCTCGAACGTGGATGACATTGAGACTACCGCTGAGTATGACTTATGGTGGGTACTACGGCGATGGCAGGGAGAGGGGCCACTGGGAGGCGTGACGGTGGTAGTAGCAGGTGGGGAGGGTATTGAGGCACTAGGGGATGATTAGGGAGTTCCTTTGGAGGATGCAAATATGGTGGAGGTAGAGGGTGAGGATGCAGATTTGGGGGCTCCAGATCAATCGGAGATGCAAGACATTGCAGAGTAGTGGGAGCTAGAGCAGGCTACTGTTCCAGAGAGTCCCATGCCTCAGGCGGATGCAAAGGAGATGGAGTCCAGGGTATGCATTGAGAATGTGCATTTGGTAGAGCTGCTATAGAGGCAAGACGAGGAGCTGGGGGATTCTCTACGGGAGAGGGATATCTTACAGGCTCAGCTAGTAGAGCGAGAGAGCGCATGGGTGGCATCTTGCCAATAAGATGGGGATACTAATGCTACACGGGAGAGGGATCTCCTATGGATGCAGCTAGCAGATAGGGATAGGGTTTTGGCGTAGCGTGACGATGCATTAGCTTACTATCATCGATGGGAGGTAGAGTGGTTCTGACATCAGATGGAGATGGAGGGGGATATTATCCACCTCAATGGGCAGCTACCTGAGCCATCAGGAGGTGGATCGTCGTGCTGGACGAGGGGCAGTGATATTGAGAAGTCAACATCATCTCGTTGCAGGCAACTGGATGAGGGAGGGGGCAGTAGGCATGATGTGGGGGCTAGCAGTAGCCATCCTGAGGGGTCCCATAGGACCCACACCATGGGGGGTAGTTCCCATCGCACCGATCCTGCGTGATCATGGTGGTCGATGCCTTAGGCTGGGTGTTTTTGTTGTATGATTGCGGGGTCAGAGGACCAGTTTTGTAGCCTGTGGGCATTTTTTTTTTGACGATATATATATATACCAGCTTTATTTTGTTTATGCACATGTGATGATTTGATCTTATGCATGATGGTTGATGAATATGGATGTATGCATGTTAATTTATTTTGATGGATGCACATGTTATGATGAATGCAAATGTTTTGATTTACCTGTGATATGCAGAAATGAAATGGATGAATGGAATTTGTGATGTTTGGTTATAACATCATAGACTGTTTAGGATTCTGTTATTTTGTTTTTAGGTGATTGTTGTGATGAATGACTTTGTATGTATACATGTGGTTTCTGTATTTTATGATGGTATTGTAAGGATAAAAAGTAGTGCAGTTGGTTTAGAAATGTAGCTAAGGTTTTCTGAGACTCAGACGATTTTAACTCACTAGCCACGACTGTACTTTATCTTACAAGACTTTTGAACAAGGTATGAATTGGACTTATTTTTGACCAAGTTATTTCACATCCCTGTGTGTGCAATTGAGTTCATTTATGTGGTATTTGTCAGAATACCGCCAGTGTCAGATAGGTTGTCAACCAAACTCGTACCGAGGATCACCTAATTAGCTCCACTAACTCCTTTATTGTATTTAGTCAGATTAATCTATGGTGCTATCTAGAATACCATAAGCTAGCTCATCCACATGCAAACATTGATCTGTACACAAGTTAATGTGACAGATATATCGTCATGCAGGAAGTTTACCACCAGTGACCGATAGGCTATCAACCAAACTAGTACTGAGGTTTGCCTCATGACCTGTCGAAATGCTGAGAGTTCTAGGGATTCAAGTTTGACTCCCTTATTTTCTTCAATTGTATTGGGATACTTGCTTGTTTGTAGTGATAAAAATCACTGTTTATTTTTACATATTTTTCTTTTGAGCAAGGGATTTGGATTTGAGTGATAAGAGTCACTATTGTATGTGCTTTTTGATGTGTGCACTTTGGGGATGATGTCAAATTTTTGGAGTTTTGATGTTTGCAAATTTTTTATGTTTTGCAACTATTGAGAACTTGGGATTCTTGGGGAATTGGGTAGGGAAGATGCTTGTCATTTTGCCAACTCTCAGCATTCTTTGGGTCACTCGTACAGGAGGATGAGCAAGATAACCATTTCGCTTATGGTGACCTGGATTACTGTGCAAGTTTCATATTTTGTTCACACAACTTAGGAAGTTTTATATGTTTTAAATTTGTGTTGGGATGCTATGTAACAAGGTGTGATCCAAGTAGAACTCTACCTTCGTAAAATCTATCTGACTTTGTACAGTACGTGGCTAGAAATCAAAATGACGACTGAAATACGAAAACTCTTGATACATTCAAAGACAACTGATTCTAGTGTGATAAAAAGCAGTAAATGGTGTATTTTTGTTGTTTTTTTTTTTTTTTTGGACTGCTTATAAAATAGAAAAATGTGGAACAAGATGGACTAGCAGAGTAATTATAGTCTATGGTGCTTTTGACCTGTACGACCACAAATATGCAATATATGGATTCAAATGCTTAATGCAGCTATATATTTTTGTATTTTGATGGAATGATTTTTGTGAATATGAAGATGAGATGTGAGAAGAGCTTTTTATTGATGGATTTGAGCATGCCTGGAAATGAGATGCAAATTTTTATTATTTTTAATGATTTTTGGATTTTGAATTTCTTATTTTTTACCAAGCGATTGTGGGAATCCTTGGAGCATTTTGGGATTGACCAAGCGATTACAGGAATCCTTGGAGCATTTTGGGGTTGACCAAGCGATTACGGGAATCCTTGGAGCATTTTGGGATTGACCAAGTGATTGCAAGAATCCTTGGAGCATTTTGGGATTGACCAAGCGATTACGAGAATCCTTGGAGCATTTTGGGATTGACCAAGCGATTACAAGAATCCTTGGAGCATTTTGGGATTGACCAAGCGATTATATGAATCCTTGGAGCATTTTAGGATTGACCAAGCGATTGCAAAAATCCTTGGAGCATTTTGGGATTGACCAAGCGATTATATGAATCCTTGGAGCATTTTTTGGATTGACCAAGCGATTATATGAATCCTTGGAGCGTTTTTGGGATTGACCAAGCGATTATATGAATCCTTGGAGCATTTTGGGATTGACCAAGCGATTGCAAGAATCCTTGGAGCATTTTGGGATTGACCAAGCGATTGCAAGAATCCTTGGAGCATTTTTGGGATTGACCAAGCGATTATATGGATCCTTGGAGCATTTTTGGGATTGACCAAGCGATTATATGAATCCTTGGAGCATTTTTGGGATTGACCAAGTGATTATATGAATCCTTGGAGCATTTTGGGATTGACCAAGCGATTACAAGAATCCTTGGAGCATTTTGGGATTGACCAAGCGATTGCAAGAATCCTTGGAGCATTTTGGGATTGACCAAGCGATTGTAGGAATCCTTGGAGCATTTTGGGATTGACCAAGTGATTGCAAGAATCCTTGGAGCATTTTGGGATTGACCAAGTGATTATATGAATCCTTGGAGCATTTTTGGGATTGACCAAGCGATTATATGAATCCTTGGAGCATTTTTGGGATTGACCAAGTGATTATATGAATCCTTGGAGCATTTTTGGGATTGACCAAGCGATTATATGAATCCTTGGAGCATTTTTGGGATGTGTCTCTCTTAGATATGGAATGGTCACAAATGACTGATATTCAAGGGTTTTGTTTCCTTGATTCCATCAAGAGAAGCTAGCCGGTATGTCCCGGGTCCTATTTTGCTATCAATGACATATGGACCTATCCAATTTGCCGCAAATTTGTCCCTTAGGTGGGATGAAAAACTAGAGTTTTATTGGTTTTCCTTCAAAACCAAATCACCAACCTAAAAGTCTCTCAAGTGAACTTTCATATTGTAAGCTTTCTTAAGTCACTCTTCATAGATACGTAAATTCCCGAGAGCATTAACGCGTCGTTCATCAAGCAATGTAAGCTGGTCTAACCAAACTTGCCGCGCAACGTCATCATCGATGAACTCTTCCATTGATATGCGTAGGGAAGGAATTTCCAACTCTAGAGGTATGACTGCCTCGGAGCCATACACGAGCAAAAACAGAGTTGCCCTAGTGGGCGTCCGAATGCTAGTGCGATAAGCCCACAGGGCAAGTGGGATTTGGATGTGCCAATCCTTATGACTGTCTACGACCGTCTTTTTAAGGATGGCAACTAGCGTTTTGTTTGACGCTTCTACTTGCCCATTTGCCTACGGATAATAGGGTGTCAAAAAACTATGCTAAATTTTGTACTTTGTGGTCAAAGCATGCACGTCTTTGTTCTTGAATGGTGTCCCATTATTCGAGACTATTTTGGATGGAATACCAAAATGACATATGATGTTATGCAAAATGAACTCCATAATGCGGGGTCCTATCGTAGAGGTAAGCGAAAATGCTTCCACCCACTTTGTAAAATACTCTGTGGCCATTATGATAAACGTGTTATAGCCTGACGATGCAGGGGAGATCTTTCCAATTAGATCGAAGCCCCACTGCAAAAATGGCCAAGCATACTCGGATCGTCTGCAAGGCCCGGGAAGGTACATGCATCAAATTGGCATGGTGTTGACACTTCACGCACTTCCCGATATATGCACAACAATCTCGCTCTAAATATGGCCAATAATAGCCCATGCAAAGAATGCGCTTTGCGATGGCCATACCATTGAAGTGGCCACCACATGTACCATTGTGCGCTTGGGCGATCGCCCAAGTGGACTCTTGTTGGTCCAAGCAATGAAGGAGGATTCCTTCATAGCTATGACGATACAAAATGTCTCCTATCAAGACATACTTAGCCGCTTTTTGCTTGAATGCTCATTTTGCGGCATGTGTCAATCCAAGCAGGATATTACCTAACTTGAGGTAGTCTCTAATGGGTAAATACCAGTCCTGTTGATCAGAAACCTCGATGGTATGAACAATCGATCCCTCTTGAATTTCATCCATGGCAAATGCTGAGTGGGATAGAACTTGTAAGAATAACATTGTGTTGCTATTAATGGGAGTAGGGGAGAACAAGGACCCCTAGTTGGCATGTTTCAAACGATTGTGGATTCGAGAGAACTTATCCGAGGATGGTTCAATCTAGATCATGTGGATTCCTGGCATCAAGTCAGAGCTTGCACGCTCTATCGTTGATTGCGATAGGGTTTTGACTTGAATGGTTGTCATATCACCAGAAAGGTCTTACAGGATTAGTGACTCCAAGGAGGCAATTATGTCCACAAAATTATTCAATGACCGAGGGAGTGCCTCGATGTCGTACCACTCAAGTTTTGCCAAGAATTTATCCACAAGGGCTTTATAAGCCTGCAAAACTAGGCATTTGCATTGGAATACCCCTTTGACTTGATTGAAAATTAACAACAAATCACCAAAGATGTTCAGTCATTTGATGTTCATGGTGATTACTGTCTGAAGACCTATGAGCAAGGCTTCATACTCTGCATTATTGTTGGTGCATGGAAAATTTAATTTAAATGATAGGGGCATTGGAGTGCCCTATGGTGTGAAGAATACTATTCCCATGCCCCCACCTTGCTCACATTTAGAACCATCAAAAAATGGGGTTATGTCAACCTGTGACTCAGGCTCATCAGAATCTGGCGATTCGGAGACATGGAAGACCCCATCATTGGGTAGTTCTATGACTAGAGGCTGATCGTCTTCAAGAGGAGCCTCTGCTAGTTTGTTGACTATGACCTGTACTTTGATAGATTTATGTCCGATAAACTCTATGTCAAATTTTGTCAACAACATGATCCATTTTGTCGTGCAACTACTATGATAAGTACGACTCATCATGTATCGCAATGGATTCTCCTTAGACACAACATACATAGTGTTGCTCAGCATGTAGTGGCGTAGCTTTTTGGTAGCAAACACCACTTCCAAGCAGAGTTTCTATACATATGCATAGTTAAGTTCATAACTGACCAAGGTGTGGCTAATATAGTAAGTAGCCTATTCTTTGTGAAGTTCATTCTTTTGGGCCAGCATGGCACCCAGTGCCACCTCAGTAGCTGAGATGTATAAGTAGAATGGTACTCCTGGTCTAGGTGGTGCCAATACTGGCGATGAAGCCAAGTATTGTTTGATGTCATCAAATGCTGACTGGCACTCATCATCCCAGTGAAATGTAACCCCCTTGTGTAATAATTTGTTCATGGGTCGGCACTTGTCAGATAACTGTGCTATGAAGTGTTTGATTGATGCAACCTTTCCCTACAGACTTTTGAGCTGCTTAATGGTAGTTGGGGGAACCATTTAAAGGATTGCCTTGACTTTATTTAGGTCCTCCTCAATACCTCGCTTTGAAACTATGAAACCCAAGAGTTTTCCAGATGTGACACCAAATATGCACTTCTTGGGATTCAGTCTGACTTTATGCTCCATGAGGCGATCGAGGATCTTGCTTAAGTCATTGAGATGATTTGGGCGCAAAAGAGACTTGGCCAACAAATCATCCATGTAATATTCCAAATTTTTATGCATGTAATCATGAAAAATGTATGTCATGGCACGTTGGTAGGTGGCGCCAGCATTTTTAAGGCCAAAAGGCATGACCTTATAACAAAATGTCCCCCAAGGCGTTGTGAACACCGTTTTTAGTTGGTCCTCGGGATTGATACGAATCTGATTGTATCCCAAGAAACCATCCATGAGGGATAGCATTTTGTGACCTATTGTAGCATCTACCAACGCGTCGATGCTTGGCAATGGGAAATCATCCTTAGGACTCACTTTGTTTAGATCTCAAAAATTAGTGCATATGTGAATCCTCTTGTCGAGCTTTTTGACGGGCACCATGTTGGATAGCCATGGCGGATAATCCACACAGATGACAAACTATGCATCCAATAGCTTTTGCAATTCATCTTTGACCATCAAGGCCACTGTTGGGTGCATCTTACATAGTTTTTGCTTAATTGGCTTGATTTTTGGATCAAGCGTTAGATTATGCGTGACTAGCTATGGATCTAGCCTCGACATGTCTTTGTATGACCATGCAAAAACCTCCTTCTTCTCTTTGAGAAGGGTAATGTGGTCGACTTGCTCTTCAAAGGATACGCTTACCCCTAGCTTGATAATCTATGGATTCATTGGATCTAAGTCGATGTCTACGTTAGTCATCTCCTCGACTGGCATGTGGGATCCATCCTTCAACTGATGTGGAGTTGCGATCAAATGGATATCATTAGCTGAGTTTAAATATGCATTGGGAACCTTAGGTTCCTCTTCATCCTGAAAGATATCCTGAGTTGTCCCTAGGGTAAAATGAGGCATTTTGTTATAAGGTTATGCATTTTGGCCTTAAAAATGCTGGAGCCACCTACCAATGTGCAATGACGTACATCTTCCATGATTACATGCATAAGACTTTGGAAGATTACATTGATGATTTGTTGGCCAAATATCTTTTGCGCCCAGATCATCTCGATGACTTAAGCAAGATCCTCGATCGCCTCATGGAGCATAAAGTCATACTGAATCCCAAGAAGTGTGTATTTGGTGTCACATTTGGAAAACTCTTGGGTTTCATAGTCTCAAAGTGAGGCATCGAGGTAGACCTAAACAAAGTCAAGGAAATCCTTGAAATGGTGCCCCCAACTACCATTAAGTAGCTCAAAAGTCTATAGGGAAATGTTGCATCAATTAAATTCTTCATAGTGCAGTTATCTAACAAGTGCCAACCCATCAATGACAAGTGTCAATCAGCCTTTGACAAAATCAAATGATACTTGGCTTCGCTACAACTATTGGCACCACCTAGACTAGGAGTATCATTCTACTTATACATCTTAGCTACTGAGGTGGAACTGGGCACCATGCTAGCCCAGAAGAATGAACTTTACAAAGAACAGGCTACTTATTATCTTAGCCACACCCTAGTCAGTTATGAACTTAAATATGCATACGTCGAGAAACTCTGCTTGGCATTGGTGTTTGCTACCAAAAATCTACGCCACTACATGCTGAGAAACACTATGTATGTTGTTTCTAAGGAGAATCCATTGTGATACATGATGAGTCATACTTATCATAGTAGTCACACGGCAAAATGGATCATGTTGTTGACGGAATTTGACATAGAGTTTATTGGACAGAAATCCATCAAAGGACAGGTCATAGCCGATCAACTAGCAAAGGCTCCTCTCGAAGACGATCAGCCTCTGGTCATAGAACTACCCGATGATGGGGTCTTCCATGTCTCAGAATCACCCGATTTTGATAAGCCTGAGTCACAGGCCGACATAACCCTATTTTTTGATGGTTCAAAATGTGAGCAAGGTGGTGGCATGGGAATAGTATTCTTCACATCGCAGGGCACTCCAATGCCTTTGTCATTTAAATTATACTTCTCGTGCACCAACAATAATGCAGAGTATGAAGCCTTGCTCATAGGTCTTCAGACAACAATCACCATGAACATCAAGCGACTGAACATCTTTGGTGATTTGCTGTTAATTATCAACCAAGTCAAAGGGGTATTCCAGTGCAAATGCCTAATTTTTTAGGCTTATAAAGCCCTTGTGGACAAACTCCTAGCAAATCTTGAGTGGTACGACATCGAGGCACTCCCTCGGTCATTGAATCATTTTGCGGACACTATGGCCTCCTTGGTGTTACTAATCTCGCAAGACCTTTCTGGTGATATGACAACCATTCAAGTCAAAACACTATCATAATCCATGATAGAGCGTGCAAGCTCTGAATTGATGCTAAGAATCCACATGATCCATATTGAACCATCCTCGAATAAGTTCTCTCGAATCCATGATCGTCTAAAACATGCCAACTAGGGGTCCTTGTTCTCCCCTACTCCCATTAATAGCAACACAATGCTATTCTTACAAGTTATCTCTCACTCAGTGTTTGCTAGGGATGAAATTCAAGAGGGATTGGCTATTCATACCATCGAGGCTTCCGATCAGCAAGATTGGTATTTACCCATTAGGGACTACCTCAAGTTAGGTAATCTCCCACTTGGATTGATGCCTGCCACAAAATGAGCATTCAAGTAGAAAGCGAGTAAGTATGTCTTGATAGGAGACATTTTGTACCATCGCAACTATGAAGGAATCCTCCTTCGGTGCTTGGACCACCAAGAGTCCACTTGGGCAATCGCCCAAGCGCATGATGGTACATGTGGTGGCCACTTCAGTGGTATGGCCATCGCAAAGTGCATTCTTTTCATGGGCTATTATTGGCCATATTTAGAGTGATATTGTTGCGTATATGTGAGGAAGTGCGTGAAGCGTCAACACCATGCTAATTTGACACAAGTACCTTCCCAGGCCTTGCAGAAAGTCCAGTCAGCTTGGCCATTTTCACAGTGGGGCTTAGATCTAATGGGAAAGATCTCCCCTGCGTTTTTAGGTCGTCAAACATTTATCATAATGACCACAGAGTATTTCACCAAGTGGGTGGAAGAAGTTCCGATTACCTCTATGACAGGACCCCGCATTGTGGAGTTCATTTTGCATAACATCATATGTCATTTTGGTATTCCATCCAAAATAATATTGGATAATGGGATGTCATTCAAGAATAAAGACGTACGTGCTTTGACCACAAAGTATAGAATTCAGCACAATTTTTTGACACCTTATTATCCGTGGGCAAATGGGCAAGCAAAGGCGTCAAACAAAACACTAGTTGCCATCCTTAAAAAGACTGTCACAGACAATCATAAGGATTGGCACACCCAAATACCACTTACCCTATGGGCTTATCGCACTAGCATTTGGACGCCCACTGGGGCAACTCTATTTTAACTTCTGTATGGCTCCAAGGCAGTCATGCCTCTTGAGTTGGAAATCCCTTCCTTGCGCATATCAATGCAAGAGTTCATCGATGATGACACTACGCGGAAGGCCTGGTTAGACCAACTTACGTTGCTTGAAGAACTATGCATTACTGCTCTCGAGCATTTATGTATCTATCAAGAGCAACTCAAGAAAGCATACAACATGAAAGTTCACCTGAGGGACTTTCGGGTTGGTGATTTGGTCTTGAAGGAAAACCAACATAACTCTAGTTTGTCATCCCATATAAGGGACAAGTTTGCAGAAAATTGGTTAGGTCCATATGTAATTGATAGCAAGATATGACCCAAGACGTACTGGCTAGCTTCCCTTGATGGAGTCAAGGAACTCGAACCCTTGAACATCAGTCATTTGTGACCATTCCATATCTAAAGCAGCCAATCCCAAAATGCTCCAAGGATTCCTACAATTGCTTGGTCAATCCCAAAATGCTCCAAGGATTCCTACAATCACTTGGTCAATCCCAAAATGCTCCAAGGATTCCTACAATCGCTTGGTCAATCCCAAAATTCTCTAAGGATTCCTACAATAATTTGGTCAATCCCAAAATGCTCCAAGGATTCCTACAATCACTTGGTCAATCCCAAAATGCTCCAAGGATTCCTACAATCGCTTGGTCAATCCCAAAATGCTCCAAGGATTCTTACAATCGCTTGGTCAATCCCAAAACACTACAAGGATTCCTACAATCGCTTGGTCAAAAATAAGAAAATTCAAAAATAGTAAAATCATCAAAAATAACAAAAAAAAAATTGCATCTCATTTCCAGGCATGCTCAAACTCATCAATAGAGAGCTCTTCTCGCATCTCATCTTCATATCCACAAAAATCAATCCATCAAAAACACAAAAATATGTAGCTGCATTGAGCATCACATCCATACATTGCATATCTATGATCATACAGGTCAAAGGCACCATAGACTGTAATCACTCCGCCAATCCATCTTGTTCCACGCTTCTCCATTCTATAAGCAGTCCATCAAAAATAAACACCATTCACTTCTTTTTACCATACCAGAGTCAATGGTATTTTAATGTATCAAGAGTTTTCATCTTTCAGTCGTCATGTAGCCTTCTAGCCACATACTGTACCAACTCAAATAGATTTTACGAAGGTAGAGTTCTACTTGGATCACACCTTGTTACGTAGCATCCCAACACAAATTAAAAAACATAAAAATTCCCAAGTTGTGTGAATGAAAGATGAAATATGCACAGCAATCCAGGTCACCATAAGTGAAATGGTTATCTTGCTCATCCCCCTGTGTGAATGACCCCATGAATGCTAAGAGTTGGCAAAAGGACAAGCATCTTCCCTACCCAATTCCCCAGGAATCCCAAGTTCTCAAAAAGTGCAAACATCAAAATCTTACAAAAAGTAAAAACTCCAACAAATTTGACATCACCACCAAAGTGCATACATCAAAAGGCACATACAATAGTGATTCTCATCACTCAAAATTCAAATCCCTTGCTCAAGAGAAAAAAAATAAAAATAAAAATAAAAATAAACACTAATTTTTATCACTACAAAAGAACAAGTATCCCAATACAATTGAAGAAAATAAGGGAGTCGAACTTGAATCCCTGAAACTCTCAGCATTTCGATAGGTCATGAGGCAAACCCTAGTACCAGTTTTGTGGATAGCCTATTGGTCACTGGTGGTAAACCTCCCGCATGACGATATATCTATCACATTAACTCGTGTATAGATCAATGTTTGCATGTGGATGAGCTAGCTTATGGTATCCTAGATAGCACCACAAATTAATCTGACTAAATACAACAAAGGAGTTAGTGGAGCTAATTAGGTGATCCTCAATACAGGTTTGGTTGACAGCCTATCTGGCACTGGCGGTATCTTGACAAATTCCACATAAATGAACCAATTGCACACACAGGGATGTGAAATAACTTGGTCAAAGACAAGTTCGATTCATACCTTGTCCAAAAGTCTTGGAAGATAAAGTACAGTCGTGGCTAGTAAGTTAAAATCATCTGAGTCTCGAAAAAACTTAGCTACACTTCCAAACCAACTACACTATCTTTTCATCTTTGCATTTGCCATCAAAAAAAAAAAAAACAAAATCACAAAAGTCCTAAACAGTCTATGGTGTCATCGCCAAACAACACAAATTCAATTCATCCATTCCATCTTGCATCTCACATATAAATTTAGAAATATTTGTATTTCATCATAACATATGCATCCATCAAAATAAATTCACATGCATACATCCATACTCATCACTCATCATGCATAAAATCAAATCATCACTCGCATAAACAAAATAAAGTCATCTGTATATATCATAAAAAATGCACCAAAAGCAGCAATAAACCTGTCCAATGAGAGTGCTTTTGCACTTGACATCCCGGGCATGACAAACAGATGTCAGGGTCACAAATCCTCACTATCCTATTCCTAAAGAAGGCTACCATAGCTGGACCGCTCCATGGGAAGACGGATCTTTGATAATTTCATCCCCAAATGGCATCACGAAAAGGGTCAAACACCCAACCAAAAATAACAATAACATTGTCGAACGAAGGTGCCTTCGTGCCTAACATTCTTGGCATCCAAAATAGACGTTGGGGTTGCAAATTGTCACTATCCTACTCCCTAAGAAGGCTACCATAGCCGGACCGCTCCATGGGAAGATGGGTTTTTGACAATTTTAGCTCCAAAAAGCATCACCAAAAGGGTTACCACCTGCAAAAAATAGGTCCAAATGTCGAAAAACTGCACACACGTTCAAGGATAAGAATCTAAAGGCAACTTTGCACAAGTCATCTTGGGTCAAGCAACTCATCGCTTTTCTCATCAAGGTCATTCCCTCATCGATTCGTCGCTTTAGGGGGTAGTCACACTTAGTCACCAATCAACAAATACACACCCAATTAAGGAAAATGGCATGCATTCAAATAATCATTGACAAAGACAATTACGCTCCTTCTTGGAGCAGTAAACAAGCAATAATCACAATCTGATCAAATCACTTGGCATTTCGTGAATCATGAACTCAAGGTTCTCACAAACAAAAGGTTGTGCCCTTTGCCTAGTGATGACCGATCAATGTCCAAGATCAAGTAACACCTCACCGAAAAAGGTTAACACTTGAATTGAGTGCCTTCGCTTGTCAAAAGCAAGGATTCAAGAATTCATCCCATTTCCATACTTGGGGCATCAAAAGTTGGTTAGGTTAATGAGAAACCCTAATCACTAGTGCTTTGGTTATCTATTTTTGCTTGGCACTACGCCATGCACAGCGCATCCCAAAAAGGGGCATCTGTAGACACCAAAAAACACCAATCTGATTATGTGACTGCAAACACTGATCGCTTTAACACACACAACCCCAAGGGCAGCCCCTAGAGGTCAAACAATGGTCCTAACCACTCTCACAGTAGTTTTGGAAGGTCAGGGATCAATTTGGCACCTTTAGGAACATTGCTCAGTATCTATCCCACCCTGGGATGAATTCAATCTGGGATTTGCCCTACCCAAGGATGAATTCTGAATTCACTCTAGGGTGGGGTGAATTGCAGGTTTGACGAGCAAAAAGTCAAATCTTGACAAATGGCAGCTCAGATCCGCCACCCAATGCTTCCTTCATCGCATGGGAGTATGGGTGAGCGTTTTCAAGTGTTAGAGGCATCTTTAAGGTTAGTCATGAAGTTCTAATTCAGGGAGGAATCTCCTTCCCCCTGGGAGGGCATGATTGCCATGTGGCGCCTCTGCATGCCCATTTCAAGAGACCTCAAAGTCTATAAATTGGTGAGTTTCCTCACCCAAAAATATGGAGAGAAGTAGCATTTTATAGCAACAAAGTGCTATCATTTTATTTATATACCTCACACCTTTTGATTTGCGCCTTTCACATCCTTGATCTCCTTTATAAGGGATGTCATCGGGTGACTATTGGGAGGATGAATCTTGATCCCAAAATGCAACATTTGGTCAGTATATCCCACCAAATTTGTCGACAATACCACACAAGAGGTTTTGGACCCATACCAAGTGGATTGGTGTCGAAATCAAGCCTCAAACGGTGGACGGCCTGCCCCAGGGGCGCCCCCTTCCCACACTGCCACAATCCTAATTGCCCCCTTTCGAAGCGATGGGAATTCCATGGCAGATTTTTTTTATTTCATTTTTGCATTCGATTATATGATGCTTAGATAGGTTGTCATTTAAATTTCGTCTCGTTTCGAACAATTTTGATCATATTTCTATCTTTGCTCGCTTTTACTAACCTACAGGTAGCATCATCAAATTCCTATTGATGGAGGCTAAATTGGGAAAATATGACCATCTGGGTCTTCCCAAAATTCCCCTAATTATCTAACCCCAAGTTTTTAGGTCTTTTGGAGCTTCTGAGGTAGGACATTGGGACAGTACCTATTCGGCGTTATGTTGTAGGTGAATTCGTCCCACCCCAAAATGAATTCAAATCGGTGAGGAATTTTCAGACTGTTCTTTTTGCAAAGCCTTCCTGATGATGTCTTGATTCCCCTGTCAAATTTTCATAGCATTTGGAATTGTTTTAGTCATAGTTTAATTCATTTTTCTCATTCACTTAGCATAGGCTTGGGGATTGCATGCTTTGTTACATCCGCAGGTGCTACTGATTGTTTCTTGTTCTTTTGAACATAGGGTTTGGACATCAGAGGAGCAGCGAGGAGTCCAGACTCATCAAAATTAGTGGAGGCGATGTTTGGTCTGCCCATTTTACATGTGGGCACGCGGAAGAAGGAAAGGCACCCATGGATGTAATTAGAAAGAATGCTTAAAAGATCCTAGCCCTTGGAAGGGGAGGATGCGCATTGTAACCGAGTTTGGAACATATCAATGAAAAGGGTTGCCTTTCTGTAATTCATGTTTGTTCTAGTTCGATTTGATCATGCTTTTCCCTCTTTTCATGCACTTTCAAGTTTTTAGGATTTAGCGCTAAGTTTGATTTCTTTGTTTGCATATCGCATGTTAGCTTTCCATTTTTTTGCTTTTGTATCCTTGTGCTTTAAGTGTGTAGACACCAAAATAGCACCAATCTGATTATGTGACTACAAACACTGATCGCTTTAACACACACAGCCCCAAGGGCAGCCCCCAGAGGTCAAACAGTGGTCCTAACCACTCTCACAGCAGTTTTGGAAGGTCAGGGATCAATTTGGCACCTTTAGGCACTTTTTTCAGTATCTGTCCCACCCGAGGACAAATTCAATCTAGGATTCGCCCCACCTAGGGATGAATTCTGAATTCGCTCTAGGGTGGGGCGAATTACAGGTTTGACAGGCAAAAAGTCAAATCTTGACAAATGGCATCTCAGATCTGCCACCCAATGCTTCCTTCATCACATGGGAGTATGGGTGAGCATTTTCAAGTGTTAGAGGAATCTGTAAGGTCAGTCATGAAGTCCTAATTCAGGGAGGAATCTCTTTCCCCCTGGGAGGGCATGATTGCCATGTGGCACATCTGCATGCCCATTTTAAGAGACCTCTAGGTCTATAAATTGGTGAGTTTCCTCACCCAAAAATATGGAGATAAGTAGCATTTTATAGCAATGAAGTGTTGTCATTTTATTTACATACCTCACACCTTTTGATTTGCGCCTTTCACATCCTTGATCTCCTTTAGAAGGGAGGTCATTGGGTGACTATTGGGAGGACGAATCTTGATCCCAAAACCCGACATTTGGTCACGATATCCCACAAAATTTTTTGACAATACAACAAAAGAGGTTTTGGACCCATCCCAAGTGGATTGGTGCCGAAATCAAGCATCAAACGGCAGGGGTGCCCCCTTCCCACACTACCATAGTCCTAATCACCCCCTTTTGGAGCGATGGGAATTTCATGGTAGATTTGGTTTATTTAATTTTTGCATTTGATTCTATGATGCTTAGATAGGTTGTCATTTAAATTTCGTCTCGTTTAGAACAATTTTGATCATATTTCTATCTTTTCTCGCTTTTACTAACCTACAGGTAGCATCGTCAAATTCCTATTTATAGAGGCTAAATTGGGAAAATCTGACCATCTGGGTCTTCCAAAGATGCCCACAATTAGCTAACCCCAAGTTTTCAGGTCTTTTGGAGCTTCTGATGCAGGATATTGGGATAGTACCTATTCGGCATTATGTTGTAGGTGAATTCGTCCCACCCCAAAATGAATTCAAATCGGTGAGGAATTTTGGGACTGTTCTTTTTGCAAAGCCTTCCTAATGATGTCTTGATTCCACTATCAAATTTTCATAGCATTTGGACTTTTTATAGTCATATTTTAATTCATTTTTCTCATTCACTTAGCGTAGGCTTGGGGATTGCATGCTTTGTTCCATCCGCAGGTGCTACAAATCATTTCTTATTCTTTTGAACATAGGGTTTGGATGTTGGAGGAGCATCGAGGAGTACAGACTCATCAACGCAAGTGGCGGCGATGTTTGGTCCGCCCATTTTACATGTGGGCACGCGGAAGAAGGAAAGGCTCCCATGGATGTAATTAGAAAGAATGCTTAAACGCTCCTAGCCCTTGGAAGGGGAGGATGCGCATTGTAACCGAGTTTGGAACATATCAATGAAAAATGCTACCTTTATTTAATTCACATTTTTTCCAGTTTGACTTGATCATGCTTTTCCCTCTTTTCATGCACTTTCAAGTTTTTAGGATTTAGCGCTAAGTTCGGTTTCTTTGTTTGCATATCGCATGTTAGATTTCCATTTTTTTGCTTCCGTATCCTCGTGCTTTCAAGAAAAATGATAGAATATATTTTTATTTTTTTAATCTGACTAGAGAAAACCTTTTGAATGTGTTCTAACTTTTGTGCAATTTTTGTGGGGATTCTAAATAAGGATAATAAGTGCACTGGGAGAATTTGAAGGTAATATTTAACAAATTGTGCTTTATTTACCTAGCTAAAAAGAGAGCCCTTCCAATCTACTAATTTATTTTGTATCCTCTCCATGACTAGATTTCAAAGATCCTCTTTGATTTTCCCCTTAAACAAGATAAAATTAAAGTGCACTATAATTTCCCCATTTTAATAGTGTTGTTTTTTATTCAAAGTTTTCTTTTACATTTTGATCAAGGTTAAAGATAATAAATAATAATTATTCAATTAAAGTAGTCATTATCTATGAAAAATTGATTTTATTTTTATAACTATAAGTTTAGATTTTGATAGCATTCATAGAATGAAATTTATTAAAACATTCTCTATTTTGTTTATTGTTGTTATTGTACATAATATCTAAAATAAAAAATAAAAATAAAAAAAATTATTAATAAACTAAAAATATTTAAATATATTTAAAATATATGATTATTTAATATTTTCTTACTTTTTAATACTTATTTCTATAAAAAATCCTCCACTCCAATTTATTCATTTAAAATTATTGTAATAATTTTAAAATTGTAAGTGAAAGTCATGTCACATGTAAAATATTAAATTTGGATGAAAATAAAAAATAAACTATAGACATAGCAATCACCAATATATTTTCTTTTATATTTTATTTTAAGTTTACTATTTAATGAGTAAGTGTGGATTATATGGGCAACAATCTTCTTAAAATAATAAAGTATTGTATTTATTATCTTGTCAATTACACCATATCCACCTTACCTAATTTTTATTCTTCCATGAAACGTATTTTGCATCTTCCTTGAATAATTAGATTTTTCCACTCAAATGCTTGATATCGTTTTTATTAAGAGATAAAATATCATTTGGCTAGGTGCCTTGTAACATATGACCTTCACCAAGATGAATATCAATACCATAATTTGCTACAATATCTACTACTCAGTTTCTTTTTCGATATATATATATATATATATATAATTGATGAACATTGTAAATGATACATTTTTAATTTGATATCCATATTTTTTCTTAATGGTTAGTGAATTCCCTTAACTAGAATATTTTATTATATTTTTACAATATTAATTTTATCCTTCTATGAGCTGCCCTAGCCTATGTAAAGTTATTAGTTAAAATTCTATATAATTCTAAGTTAGGAGAATATTCCCTTGATTATTTTGCAACACATCATCTCTACCATGTTTTATGAATTTTCCTTTGGAAAAATCAAATATGACACTCCACGTGCATTAAATTCCTATAATAAGGAGGCTAGAACCTCTATTTGAACACAAGAGTCTCCACAGTGTGCACCATGCCTATAAATGTTCTAAAAAAAAAGGATTAAATTTATTTTCAATCGATAATTTATTTGATATTTATTTTAGAATTATCTTATTATTTTTAAGTGATAAATTCTAACAAATAAAGTAAGGAGCATTTATATAAAAGAACATGCAATAATTTTTCTTTGAAATAATGAATCTACCATTTCATAAAATATTTTAATTTTGAATGTGTACCTAATATATTATCAATTTTTATTTTAAATATAGCCTCCAGTGGATTAAATATGTGGATAAGTATAACTAAATGATATTATGTTTCTATATAGTTCTTACACAAGATACACCGAAAAATCCCATGATATCCTCTTCTTGGTTTATATTGCTACCAAAGGAAATTTGAGGCCTTATAAAGGCCTAAAGCAAACAAACATTCTTTAAAAAAAGTATTTTAGGTCTAGAAAATTATGATTCATATAAATTCTTATATCTCATCTTGATAGAATATCCATCATGTTTTTATAGATTCCAATGTAACCCACTCTTCCATATAAAAATAGGCTAATAGAAATATACAAGAATTCTTTAAAGCTTATCCACTTTTTCTATGAGGTCCTCACCCTTAATTAGACTTCTAATATAATTCCATGACCTAGATTTATTTCCCACATGAAAATAATTATTGACCTTTACACCCTTATAAGATAAACATGCTTGACCTAATGATTTCCATTTTGGATAAAAATAAGAGGGCAAGGTTTCAACTAAGTATCCAAAAAAAAATTATAAAATCCTCCATATTAAGTAATAATATAAGATATCTTTTGTTCAATTGTAAACTATATAATGTGAAGTTCTACATTGTGATGCCTCTATATAGGGTTAGTTTCATGAAAATTTTAATTGCACCAATAACCCTTATATATTTTTGGGGTGTTATTTTTTCCTTTCCTTTTCCTTTAATTTTTAATAGTAACCATCTATTTTTTTCTTAATACCAAACTCATAATTACGCAATAATGTAGTCTAATTCTTAATTTTTTTCCTTTATAAACACTATCCCATGAAAAAAGAAAACCTATATTTTTCCTTAACTGATTCTGAAAAAATTATTTGAATATTATCAAATTTGTATATACCATGATGAAATACCAAATATGATATCATATGTGTATGTGTGCATGTGGATAGATTGCAATATAGTATTTTATGTGTTATAGATTTTTAGCCATGGTTAAGATCTTACCTTTCCCACATACCAAATAAGATTTTATTTTATCCAAAATCAAGTCCTAAAACTCCTCTTTATTTTCTTTATTATACAATGAAAGACACATATGTTGATTGCAATTTATCAAATTTAAATATTAGAATCTCTATAGTTTACAATTTATGTAGGAAAAAATTGTAATACTAACTTGCTATCTAGAAACATTCTCATACCATGATAATATTAATTTAAGTAATATGGTCTCATTAACTAAATTCTTCCCTAATTTTGTAATATTAACTTCATTTCTATAAACATTATTATACCATGATAATATTAATTTAAGTAATATGGTCTGATTGACTAAATGATTGAGTAATAATAATAAATAGATAAAGGAGGTAATGGGTTATCCCAGTGAAGTTCATGTGATGATTCAATATATCTAGAAAAAGATCTTTTGATATAATAATTTATTTAGAGTGCTATATTCCCACCAAGCTTGATTAGAATGAATTTTAATGATAATATAATGTAAAATAGCAAAGCCTATGAGATGTTTTGTTCAAATATTAAAATTTATCTAGTTTTTCATGAAATGAAAATAAGATATGGCCTCTTGTCCAATAAATATGACATTAGAAATATTTTCATCATGAATAATTATACCTTAGTTCTATAAGATAAAAATAGTATACCTTTTAGTTTTTTCTATTAGTATTTCTTGTAAATCATATTTTAAAGGCTTATTTCATGAAGCTTATCAAAATATTTTTTCTTTTGTTGGGAACAGATGCAATAAAAGTAGCATGAATCCTTTTTCCTAGCCTCTTCAATTATGATAAACATATCACCATTAAAAAATCCTTTAAAAAATAAAATAAAAATATAGTAAATCCATAAAAAATTGATACCCTATTAGGGTTGAAAGACAAATTTATCTTCTACATATCTTCTATAGATATTTATCTCATGGGGATTTTATTATTTTCCTATATTATAATTAATGAAATATTTTATAAGATCTTATGCTAGGGCTCCTCATCTTACCCAACTTCTACTAGAATGTTTTTAAAATGATTAAATGCTTCCTTTGTAACATGTTCTTCTTACTTAGTACCCATTCTATTTAGATCTAAACAATTTTTATTTGAGTCAAAGATAAATCTAATCTAAATATAACACGAAAATACTTGGTATATTGTTATCTTCCTTAAGCCATCTATTACTAGTTTTTTTTGGGATAAATATGACACTTCCTTGTTTGATAATTTATGATAATGACATAGTATTGTTTTCTTTCACATAAATGTCATTGACCATTCCTTTAACCTCTATTATATACTACAAATTCTTTATCTTGAGCTTGATTACATGTATTGCTTTAAATATATTACAAAAATATTAATGTCTTTTAGATATTTCATCCTTTAAAGAGAATAATACATACATTATCCTTGAAATATTTATTTAATATACCATAAAATAATTGTCTATTAGATATTAATATATTTAACCCTAAAAGTAAAATGGTTTTGGCTTACAATAATTGATTAGCCGAAATATAAAGATTGTAACTTTCTAATTTGATTTTCCTTACAAAAAATGCTTTCTAAAAATATCATATATTTTATACATACACGTATTAGATAAAAAGAATCTATACAATATATGAGTTTTTTGAAAGCATCTATTATCCAATGCATATTAAAAATTTGAAAAACTAAAATCCCAAAAGTAATTTCTATAAAAAATGTAGTAAAATCCTCCTTTTATTTACACCATTCAAGAGTAGAAGGCTCTTTCCTAAATAATATAAGAATTCCCAGGTTACAATTATGATTCATCATTGAATTTGACATTACCAAACTAAAATAACTCCAAAATATTTCTTTAGGAGTAACTATATTTGGAGCATATACATTTATAATCCCAACATTGATATATCCTACTTTTAATGAAAAAATTCTAGTAAACCAATTCCTATTTTCTTGTAGCAACTATCCTTCTTTTTTGTGTCTACAACATATTGTTTTGATACCTCCTAAATATTCTATAGTATAAAATACTAAATAATTAGTTATATTCCAATTCGTTTCTAATGTATCCTTATGTTCTTCAATACTTATTTTATTTCAATATAAATTTAAAAGCATATCAAGATATCAATATATTCATTTGTTAATATATTTTTATAATAATTTTATTCATTTACCTAATATTCCAAGATACCATTATAATCATCACATTTAATTCTTAATGATTGGCTTATCTATATCTCTTTTTCACACTTGCACTTGTGATATGTGTCTCTCATTTTCTATACTAATACATTTCTAGGTTTCCTTTTCTATTTCCTCTCAATTTGATGGTCATGTTTTTTGTTTCCATTCACACCCACAAAATTACTATTCATGAATCTCTTTGATTTTATCACATTATTCATAATCAAACATATCATCCTTAGGCTTTGTAGTTTTATAAAATTGAAGTGCATAGAGTATACATAAAAATGCTTTCCTCTTTATGCTATTATTGAAACCCCAACAAACATGAAGTATCCTCCATTATACTTACTTTCTAATGCTACCTTAAAAAACCTAAATTATGATGGGTATCCTTCATAATCCTATATTTATTATGCTACTCTTCAAATCCCAAAGTATTCTAGATAAAATCTAAGCTACTTTTAGTTTTACTAGAAAGACATAATTTTATATCACTTTTATAAATAAGGAAAATTTTCCTCAATTAAACTTCACTTTTTCAACCTAATTCAAATTAAAAAATTTCTTGACAATTTCTTTAATAGCTTTGACTGCTAAATTTGAAATTTCACATCAATTTTTTTTAACCCTTTAATCCTTTCTTATTTGTTCTAATGATTGATATGAGTGAACCATGAAAGCCTACTCCATTTGATAATTTAGAGGGGATTTATTTCCCACTTAGTGTAAAATCCTTTATATGATCTAGCTTCTATTATAGTATGATCACCTTACCTCATCTTAAAATTGATCTTATGACCAAAATTTTCAATCTCTTTATCTATTATTTTCTATTTGTAATCTCTTACATTTTATCCAATCTCATAGTATTTCCATAATCCACTTGTTCATGTCATTATCTTGATTTAGTTTTAATATTGATGAATTATGGGTAAGGTTTTTTTTTCTTTTTTTTTTTATTTGTGGAAAACATCCCAAAAGGGATGCCACTTTCGGGTAAGACCCAAGGAGGCAGGGGTATCCATTCCACCAAAAATGCCCAGGACTCGGACCTGGCCTACCACCTTTGACATACTCAAGGAGCAAACAAACACACAAAACCAATTTAAAAATAAGTAAATAACAACAAAAATAATAAAATAAAATAAAAAACATGCTCCTTGAGTGTGTCAAAAACAAAAGCACAACCAAACACGCACAATAAGATAAAAGAAACCACAACACAAACCACATAGAAAAACACAAGAACCACATAACAAAACACAAACAAGACAAAAACAACAGAACACTACAAAGACATAACCCAAAAAAAACATGAAAAATAAACACAACCAAAACCTAAAAAATAAAAAATAAAAATAAATAAAAATAAAAATAAAAAACAACCAACAACAGACAATAAACAAAAACAAAAAACATAGAAAACACTCACACATAAAAACATGAAATAACACAAACAAAGAGAAACCCAAGAACAAGAACGAAAAAAACACAAGAACAATAACAAAAAACATAAAAAAAAAAAAACAAAACAACAAAAACACAAGAACAACAAAAAACAACACAAAGAACACAAAAACAAAACAAAACAAAAGAACCCACCCACCTTAAAAAACTAAACAAAAAAAGAAAAAAGAAAAAAAAATTGAACATAACAATGACCTATCTAGACCAGAAGACTATTAAGGCAAGAATCAACAGAGGAAACAAAATAAAGAATAGAATGAGCTAGGGAACTAAAAAAAACTGAATGAACCAAAGAGAAGCAAAAAAAAAAAACAAGAAGAAACTAGGTACCTTCAAAGCTGGAGCCATCCAAAGAAATGATAGAAAGAAGAGCTTCCCTAATTTGAGAAGCCCACCATATAGGAGGGTGGCCATAACAAGTAAGATCACCTTTGTCCAAAGCCCAATTAGCTAAAGCATCAGCACTCTTGTTTTGATCTCTGACCACATGATTGTAATCAACTTTCAAAAATCCCATCTGGATTAACTGAATCTTCTCAATAATTCTTTTTATTCTCCAATCCACCTTATGATTCTTAGAAGGAGTCTTCAAGAGATTAATCATAAGTTGAGAGTCGGACTCAACTAACACCTTTTCCCATCCAACCTTAGTAGCCTCCTGAAGGCCTCTGAGGATACCATACCCCTCAACAAGGTTATTGGAAAGAATACCCAAATTCTCAACAAAAGTAAAAACCAGGGAGCCATCTGAAAGTCTACCAATTCCTCCCACACTGGCTTTTCCAGGGTTCCCTCTAGAGGCTCCATCGGTATTGACTTTTCCAAAATCCTTAGGAGGAGGTTGCCAATTTCTAGTCCTATCCATCTTACTAATACTCACATTCCCTTTAAGTTGGTTGCCCTTAGAAGATTTAATCTTCAATATTTGCATCACTTGATCCCATCTTTGGTGGGAGTTTTGGGGGTGATTAAGGAGTTGATGGACTGATTCAACTAAGTTGGCTATGGTATTTTGCCAAATATAGTGAATATCCTTCCTATCTTGATTAAAAATTTGGTTGTTCCTTTCATTCCAAATATTCCAAAGAAGAATGGTAGAACCCATCCAAACTAACTGCCTAATAAAATGATCAACACCCTCTTGATTAGGCCAATCCCTCCAAAGTTGTTCAAAAGTAAAAAAATTGGACCACTATAAGCCAAGTAAAGTGGCCATTCTCCTCCATAGCTCAGAGGCTAAAGTACACTCAATAAAAATATGGTTGATATTTTCTACATTCTCTTCACACATTTCACATCTAAAAGGGCCATGAAAACCATGCTTCATAAGTTGCTCACCGGTAAGCACCCTACGATGCAATAAAAGCCAATTAAAGAACCTCACCTTAGGCCAGAGCTTTTGAGCCCACAATCGAGAAAATATGTCAGAAGAATGGTTGGGATTATTATGGCATAAGGTCAAATAACCTTGAGCAACTGAATACTCACCCTTAGTAGTGTTGTTCCATCCAAAACAATATTTTTCATGGGACCAAGAGAGGGATCTCATATGAAGGATGCCTTGGATATCTTGTCTTTGCCTTTCTAGGATTTGAATAGGCCAGTCCTCAATAGGGATCCAATATCTACCAACCTTTGAATTACCGAGTATGGTACCGATAGTAATTAGCCACCTTTATCCAATTAGCTCGGTGAAGCTCCTCCATCCAAGGCCTCCAATCGGGAAACCGAGTTATCAAAGGCTTGTGACCATCCCAAGAATCTGTCCAAAAATTTGCATGTTGACCATTATGAATGATCCAAAATAATTTTTTCTTTATCAAATCCTCACCAGTCTTAAGAACTGCTAAAATGGGAGAACCTTTGGTAGGAAGTTGATAGCGAACAAGGTCTTCGGGACTTTTGTTCTCGGCATATTTAGCACGGAGATTATTGGCCCAAAGAGCATTGGGGTTATGCAACATCCTCCAATATAATTTAGCAGCTAAAGCTTTGTTGTTATTAATTGAAGACCGGAATCCTAACCCCCTTCACTCTTAGGAAGACATAAAGTATCCCATTTCACCAAGGCCCATTTTCTTTTCTCCTTAGTACCACTCCAAAGGAAACGATGGCTGATTTGATCCAATTCTCGAAGAACAGCCTTTGGGATATTCAAAATGGAAGAAACATAAATAGGAATAGCTTGAAGGACTGATTTTACCAAGGTGATTCTACCCCCAGAAGAAAGCCACTTGTTGGTCCACTTTCCAATTTTCTTCTTGACTTTGTCCAACAACCAATTCCAATATTTATTTTTCTGCCTTTGAATATTTATGGGAATACCTAAATAAGTGATTGGAAGAGAGGTCTTCTTATATCTTAATTTATCCAAGACCATGGATTCCTGTCTAGCAGAGCGAGTGAAAGAAAATAACTTTAGATTTGTCTTCATTGATCAACTGCCCAATAGCCTTAGAAAAATAGCTAATGATTTGCTTAATATTAGAAGCTTCCTTAACTGTAGCTTTACCTAAAAGAGTAGAGTCATCCACAAATTGAATATGAGAGATAGGTCTAGCTCCATGAGCAATGGTAACTCCCTCAAGGGTTTTGTTTTCCCTCTTTTTGGTTATAGTCCTACCCAAGCATTCAGCAAGAATGATGAATAAATAAGGGGATAGCGGGTCACCTTGCCTAATACCTCTGGAAGCTAGGAAATACTGAGAAGGCCTGCCATTGATAAGAACTAAGTAGGAAACTGAAGAGATACATCCCATAATCCAATCCATCCAATCCTTAGAGAAACCAAATTGCCTCAAAACTTTGATAAGGAAGTGCCAATCCACTCTGTCATAAGCTTTGGATAAGTCTAACCGAATGAACATGGAAGGAGAATTTTGCATATCCATGGAATGGATGGCTTCCTGAGCAAGAACTATCTCATCTACTATTTGACGTCCTTCCACATAACCCCCTTGCTCTTGGGAAATAATCTTATGCAAAAGAGGCTTCAACCTTTCTGCCATGATTTTAGTAATGATTTTGAGAAGAACATTACATAAAGCAATAGGTCTAAAAGCTGAGATATGATCAACCTCTTGAGCTTTTGGAACAAGAGTAATATAAGTTTTATTGATAACCTTCAAAATTTCTTTGGCTTTCCTGGCTTCTTCCACCACCTCTAATAAATCAACATGAAGGATATCCCAGAACTCTTGGTAGAACTCAATGGGAAAACCATCGGGACACGGGGTTTTCCCTTTTTGCATTTTAAAAACTACTTGTTGAAGCTCATTGATAGTAAGAGGAGCAGTCAAAATAGAGTTCTCCTCAGAAGTGATAAGAGAAGGGATTGCTTGAAGAACATTTTGTTGTGAAGCTGAGTCAAGAGGAGTAGCAGCAAAAATATTGGAAAAGTAATCAACAACAATAGAGTTCATGCCATCCCAAGTATAAACAACATCTCCAGAATCTGATTTTAGGGAAGAAAAAAAGTTGAGATATTTTAGCTAGAAGATATTTGTGGAAGAAATTTGTGTTTCGATCTCCTTCTTTGAGCCATTGAATTCTAGATTTTTGCTTCCATAAGATTTCTTCTCTTTTTTCCCATTCCTCTAACTGAGTTGTGAGTTTAATTTCATCTGCACTTCTCTTCTCTGTGAGGCCATCTAAATGGATTTTCTTATTCAAATTTTCAAGATGAGCAATAACTTCATGTGTTTTTTTATGAACATCCCCAAACTCTTTCCAGTTCCAAGTCTTGATTTTGGATTTAATGTATTGCAGTATTTTGGCAAAATAGAACATCTTAGTCCCATGCCTAGGTTTACCTTCCTTCCACCATTGTTGCACATGAGGTCTGAAGGAAATGTCTCTAAGCCACATTAATTGAAAACGAAAAGGAGAGAAACTCACATTGGTTTTCCACATTTCCACCATGACTGGCCAATGATCCGAACCAGCATTATTAAGAGTCTTCACTTTAGGAATGTGACCATGGATTAAGAAATTTTTAGAGAGCAAAAACCTATCCAATCTCTCCATTATACAAGCTAAGCCTTGCCTTCTGTTAGACCAAGTCATAAGGCCATTATCTGGTTGGATATCCACAAGATGGAGGTTTGCAATATATTCACTCATGAGGTCAGTGCTTTTGTCCAAATTTCTATTTCCCCCATTTTCTCATCCAGAGAGAGGATGGTATTGAAATCTCCTCCGATCAAGATCCAAGCTTTAGGAAAATGAGAGATAATATGAGTAATATCCTTCCATTGTCTTCTTTTTTCCTCCAAAGAAGTCGGAGCATAAACAGTAATGCAGAGCATAATCTGGTTGGAATGTCTACTTTGAATAGCTATAGCCAACAAACCCCAACTGCCAACCATATGGTGAATAACTACCTCTTTTGGGTCCCAAAGACAAGCAATGCCACCCGAAGTCCCTTGGGAACTGAGGGAAACCACTTTTCTAGCTGGCCAAATTTTACTGGCAATTGAGTCCATATCCTCCATTGACATCTTTGTTTCTTGAAGGAAAACAAGATGTGGATGATTTATCTGAATCATTCTTCTAATTTCATTTTGTTTTGAAAGACTCCCTTTGAGTCCTCTAATATTCCAAGTGATGATCTTCATTAATACCAGGGCTAAAAAAGTTGGGAAGGGCATTAATCTTACCTTCCTCTACAAGCTTTTCACCTTCTTTTACCATATGATATTGATTGGTCTTGCAACCTACTTTTTGATTAGAATCCATCTTCAATTTTTTTCCCTATTTCTTGACTTATTCCAATTGAATCTGAGATGGCTTCTAACCTTGAAGAATGCTCGTACACAACCAAAATTTTACTAGATGGTTCAATGGAGTCTATATTGGGACCTGCATTATTTGAAGTTTTGACATTTGAAATATTGTTTTTCTTGTGTAAATTTTCTCCTTTTTTTCTGTTGAAAACCTTTGATTTGTTGGTTTGTCTCCGAGTTCTTCCCTTCATATTTAAATTGTGTTTCTAAGATTTTAGTTTCCATTATTTCCTCTTCCTCACTTGGGACATCATTTGTGGAAAGGATTTCAAACATATTAGCAGATGACTTTGATTGATCCTTCATAACTAGTTTTTTCTAAGTGTTCTTCTTCTTAGGTATTTGGAAACCTACTGAGTTTATATCTTCTTTCTTTTGATCAGGAATTTTATTTGGGCAAGCACTGGCCAAATGACCATATTCATGGCAAATTCTACAACGAAAAGGAATGTTCTCATAGTCCACTACTTGCTCCCAAGTGTCTTCCCCAAATTGTAATGTGATATTTTTAGGTAGGGGTTTGTCAAAATCCATTAAAACACAAATCCGAGCATAAATAATATGTTCAAAATTTTGAGTACAATCAGCAGTCATCATAAAAGTTCCTAAAGAGTTTCCAATTGAAGAAAAAATAGTAGGATTCCAAAATTCAATAGGGAGGCCAAAGAGTCTAACCCACACGGGAGCTATAGAAGGCATCTCTTCTTTGGCTTTAAATTTAGTATGCCAGGGCTTCATGAAAAGCCCTGCCCTTCCAAAAAACCAAGGACCCCCTTGAAAAGTTTTCTCTCTATCTTCATTATTAGCAAATAAAACAAGAAAATAACCATTTGGATAAATAGAGATTTGTAACTCACCTTTAGTTTTCCAGCTTTTTGTAGCCCAGAATTTGAAAGCAGATAGACTCGGATGAAAACCCATGAACCGACAAATTAGTCCTCTTTTTTCCAAATCTTCAATGCCAGTCTGAATGTTACCCATATCAAGCTTAACAATAGGAGTTCCATCAACTGCTTTAAGACATCCTGACTCCGTTTTCCTGGGATCAATCTTAGGCATTCTTAGAGGTTTATGGGAAGCCCTAATATTGATATTAGCATTGGGTTGAGGCTGTCCACCACGAAGGGCATCCCTAAAATTCATTTTTGGGACTGAGTCTTCGAAATTCTTACCCTTGACAGGGGTTTTCACAGTAGAATTATTTTGTGGGTGCACCTTAGCACCAGATTCACTTGAGATATGAGCCATTTTTTGATCAACTTGCTTGAAACTTGTTTTGTGATCTCTTTAATCCTTGCCCTAGACGTCGTGGAAAGGTATGGTTTTCACTTTTCTTTTGTGCAGCAAATTGGAAGTCGTTGTCACTCAAGTTCATAGTATGATCTGTTGAAAGACAAATTTCTAACCCATCTTGTATCCCCTACAACATTTCCTGCTAAAATATTGAGCATAAACCACAAAAATATTGGCCGCTAGGGCCCGAAGGCCCTAAAAACCAACCTCTGGAGCTGCTTGCACTCAACCCAGATGAAACCCTCGCATAGCCGCTTGCCAAATATCTCATTCACACATAGGGATGTGCTAGGATCTGTGTTGCTCCAAATGATATGAAAATTGGTGGAGACGTTCTAGGGTTTTTCAGGCATCTACCCTCAAAATTTTAGCTCAATCCGAGTCCGGATGAGTGAGATATGGCCGAAACAAGTTCAAAAATTTTGGGTAAGGTTTTGAACTCTCCATGACAATGCATATTTGAGTATATAAAGTATGTTTTTCCTCCATAGTGGTTGATTTGTCCTAGATAAACTCGCATATAATATTTCAAATATTCCTCAAAATATGGTTATTGATAATCTAATTTGGATGTCCATAAAACCTATCCCACACTAAAAATTTTCCAATATTTTTTACCTCCATAGACAATTTTTAATCCATAGTTTTACATATAGGGTATTTATCCCACAAACTACAAGACATGCCCATTATTGTATCCATCATTTCTTAATTGCAAAATATGAGAAGGAAAAATAATTTTAATAAGAAAACCAAGAAGGAATTAAAAGTCTTACATATTCATATTTTTCTTTTAAAATGCATTACATATACCGAATCATCTCATCCACAATACTCACTTCCAATGTAGTGTGATACTTTAATATGGCATGCCAAAATGAATTTCCTTCCATGGTTCATAAAATTTACACTAAAATATCATACACATTTTGATTTTTTGCAAACATCTAGATTTTATAATTTGTTTTCAAAATATACCTTTCTATAACAACGAATACACAAGAAAGAAAATAGCATATTAATTTATAAAATAATATTACAAAAATTGTGCGCTAGCAAGTTAGACTTTTGCTACCGTACCTCAGAGTACTATCTACCTAATATTAATAGAAATGCAAGCCGATGTTAGTGAAAATGCTAAGCAATAAGACTTTCAGAAGAGTAGCTATGCCTTTTAACCTTTTATAAACATATGGGCCTTTCAGTGGTTACAGACATACAATCAATGTCCTCAATTCATTATCAGAAGAGAACATAGCAGGGGCTCCTTTTGTAAAGACTAAAGATGAACTACCACCTGTTGAAATTTACAACTAGAAATTCTCTATAAATTGATGACTTATCAAATATTTCAAAGCGTTTTTAATTCGCTCTGATTTTAGTTGAGAAATGAACTTTTGTGGTTTTCTTTTTCCCTTTTTTGAGAGTTCGATATCAGCTAATCACTAACTGTTATTGCAACAAACTATATGCCACTGTATTATAAGAATTGAACCCTAGAACGTTGCTCCCAGTTGAAATTCAAATCAATGGACTAAAATTATTTCTGTTGCCTCGATGATCCAATCCTGTATGATGATAATAAGCTGACAAGAATTGCAAAATTTCAAGCTGCTGTAACACGAAAGCTTTAATTATGAAATAATTACGTTTTAACTATAAAAATTAATAAATCGAGTGCCCGTAAGCAGCATACTTCGTGGATTGTGTGTCTCGTGATTGCTACTTTTAAGATTTTTTTTATGAACTGTCTGAAATTCGAAAATTTTCCTTAGTGGAACTCGAGGTCTTATTGTTTAGCGTCTCATCACTCTTAATCCTAGCTATTGGAAAATCTATTTTCACATATACATTGCTCTGAATGTGCCATTGACTAATTTACCTATATACATTAAAAAAAGAATGTTGAAGAATGAATAACACATAATTTTCAAAGCGTTTATCATATGCTTCCTCAACACAAAGTATACACCGATTACAATCCAGAAACCGATGTGGTAAACATAAGTCATCTTACAGGAGTGGCAGTAATTTAAAATAAGTCCTAGTATTACTTAATCCACACATAAACACAAAATGAAAATATTCACCAATGTTAAAGCTTCTAGTGAAGCTATGGTATCATTGAAAACAGTGAAAGGTACCTGGTAAGGGTGTTCATGCCACATTAAATGCACTCATCATCTAAAAGAGAGGAAACAGATCTGTAGGAACGTCTTCAATGCTCTCCAGTGAGTCAAAAAATTGGCTAGTTAATATGTCAGACACCTCCTTCGATTGAGATTGAAAATCCTTGAATTCTTGGCATCTAACAACGCCATGACTGTTGCCGCTGTCTCTGGTCATGTCCTCTGCAATTGCAGGCTCTAGGGTGCTGGGAATCGAACAGTACTCGATTGCATCTTTGAGCTTGGGTACCTTCCCATTGGGACTCTGATTACACTCCGAAGTAGGTTCTTCAGAGGTACATGATAAATCATCTCGAGCTGTAGATGTAAATGACCTTTTCCGTCCCGTGAGGGACTGCACAACATTACAAAACTCCGAGGCACTTGCCTGAAAAAATATAGGATTTGATATATGAACAACCTTCACATTTCGATTCTGTAGGGATTTTGACATTGGGGATCTTGAGGATATGTATGATTCCTGAGAAACCTTTTCTGCCATACAATCCTTGGCGGAAACCACAAATAATGATCGCCTTCGAAAATTTATGGCGGACCTCAAAAAGGAAAAATTCAGGAAGAAACGTTCATGGTGAAAACTAAAAACAATGAGGAATGAGAAGACTGTGCGGTTGTATATTTTGGAAATGCAAGGAAATAACGAAGAAAGGAGCACACGGGAACGCATACAATTGCTTCAGAGAAGCGATTTTGACTAACAAAAGGCATAAATAATCGGAGTTGATCATGTATTATTTAGAGATTAATGTACCTATTATATTTTGTGGACTTAAATGTTTTCTTGTTGACAA
Source organism: Wollemia nobilis (assembly GCA_028583015.1). NCBI lineage: Eukaryota > Viridiplantae > Streptophyta > Pinopsida > Araucariales > Araucariaceae > Wollemia > Wollemia nobilis. The sequence goes on from JAQPPZ010000340.1 coordinate 327,678, forward strand.
TGGTTTACTTAATTCGAGTGAATTGAGTTTGGATAAGAGTTTGGTGATCGCTTGGTTGAGGAAGAGCAGCGCGCTGTAAGGTACACTTTTGGGTGTAGTGTGTGCATAAATGATAGCTTTAATTCTATAGCCTGACATTTGCAGGCCACCACTCAAGTTTGGACAGCAATTATTAGATTTTGAATTTAAAAAGGGCTACGTTGTACTGAAGGGACATGAAAACTACGTAAAGCATAAATTGACAGCATAGTCGAGCCTCCAGCTAAAAGTTTCCAATTTTTCTTTTCTCGTGCTGTATGATTAATGTCCTTATATGCTTTGATGATAAGAAAGACACTGCACCTCGTTAGTAAAATATCTTCAACACTTCTGGTTTATGTACACCTGGCCAAATAATTTCAATAAAGCATCATACACTATAATTGTCATAATAGTATCAAATTTCCAATTACTTCCCTGGAAGTAGGTCATTCAGAGTAAATGTATCACACATATTATTTGACGTAAGGGAATCTCAGATTTATAAGAAGATAGTTTTCAAGCTTACAATGACCCCTCGTTTGGTAATTCATTGCATAGAAATTTCATATGCGGTGAAAGCAAAGACCAAATGTTTCTAGATCACATATCTAAAATATGACAATCTACTTTGCACTTCATTTTTTTGATGTCAATCTTCATGTGACTTTACGAAAGATAGAAATGCATTGAATTCAACATGAATGGTACATGGAAGCAGTCAAACTGATGATTAAGCCTAATCATTTACAGTTTAGATGGTATTAGTTATTGGAAGATTACAATAGTATTCTCAATCGTCGTGGATTGTATTGAATTTTCCTTAACCTCGTTTTCAAGGGCTAGGTAGGTGTTTGTCTCTAGATACATTGAAGTTTAAATCCTAGGGTAATATGTTGGCAATTCTTAGTGCGCTTTTGATTTTTGAGTGATCAATGGTTATTTTACATTTTGGGATTTTCTAGTGATCAATGGTTCCCTTACAGATTTTCTTACACCTTGTCAACAACAACGAGGTGGAATAGGTTTGATATAGGTTTGATGAAAGCAGCCACTATAGTTTAAACACTGTTCTTAACAATTACTAAAAATAATATAATTGTAATCAACTTTCCTAAATATTTAATTTTGAAATTCCTTCTTGCCCTACAATATTTTTCATGGTAATTTTCGGACAATCATACACTTTAATTTAGATATTCTATCACAAGAGTATGGAATGCCAGTTGATGTTGGTTATGTATCGATCCGTCTTATACTACTGCTCTTCCGTCTTATACTACTGCTCTTCCATTATGAAACCGCATTTTGAAATTTAATTAAAGCAGGATTTTAAATTCAGCAGGAGCGATATACTACTAATCGGAAGGTAAGCGATGCTATCAAATTTTTGGTATTAGTGGGGATGTGTTAGCAAGAAGAGTCCTAAGTCAAGCCAAGTTGGAGTCAAGTCCGGCGCTGTCAAGTGCCGTTGCTGGTCAAAGACGGCATAGTTCCTAACAATATAGGACCGAATGCAAGGTTCTAATGAAAAGTGATTTTACAAGGTCTATCCATTCAAAGAAACGTGGTTTGAAAGTTAGGAAGCAATGGGCCATATTATTGAAGCAAAACTTTAAAGATGAGAATTGTGGAAGGGTTAGCATAGTATATGTGGCTCACAACAATCTAAGGTCATTTTCGCACTCTTACATCAATCCTTGCATTCTTTTACCATCATTTTGTTCGGAGGAGGCTTATGAAGAACAACAGAAAGAGGGTGGCAAAAAAAAATATCAGGCTCTTTGTAATTTTTTTTTTTAAGTGAAAAAATAAATTGGTTTCTTTACTTACATATCTTTATTTTATACTGCGCATAGCAAGAATGATAAATATGTTTACTGATTTTTAGGAATAAAGTAAATATAAATACATTGACATATTATATATTTAATTGTAAAGATTAAGTGTCTAGAAATGATAGACAACATGCGAATATGATACGAGATTGACATTATGATATACATTGTCTTGGTGTAAAGTTTACTTATGTTTGTTAGGTTTTTATTTATTAATATATTTAAATATTGATACAAAAGTTTATCAATAAATAAATAAGTTAATTATTTGTTTGATGAATAAAGAATATATAAGAATAATTGTATATCTTATTCAAAGATTTACTATAAAGATAAGAGTGACAAATTATGAACATGTTATGGATATCATAGATGTATTTAACCGTGTCAAAAAATTATTGGTGAGAAGCCTTTCTATATTGCTTCTCATATTTTATTAGTAAAATTATTTTTATTATTTTCTAAATGCTACTCCTTGAAGATGGTATATTATAAATTAATAAAATATAAGTGGCCACCATAAATCTCCAAAAAAATCTAAATTTAAGTACTTATTCTTGAGTAACATTGACAAACGCATTCATTGATAGAAAAATTTAAATAATATTATTAGACATGTAGTATGACAAAAATATATGAAAATAAGGTATCACATTATTTCATAAATTTTCAATGTTAATATTAGTAGTTTCAAAATTAGATTAAATTGGATGTACAAATATATATACTCTTAGGGAAGAAAGGTACACTTTAACTAGTTAATTGAAAATGGAAAAAATACCACATCAAGTTTATTCTAATTTTTACCATTTTAAAAACATAAATTAAGATAGGATCCTTAAAAATAAGGTAAACTTAAAAAAAGAATGTAGGTTGAGGTTAAATAATGTGAATGTACCATATTATTTTTAGATATTGATGGCATGATATATGATATGGGAAGTATAACATAAGTTTAATGGTAGTAAATAAAATAATATATCATTTAAAGAAAGAAATATATTAATAAAAATAGTAAAATCTACTTAAATGGGAAGGAATGGTTCAATATTTTAGAATTCGTTGAGGTCTAGCAATGATCAATTTTAATATATATTTTTCGAAGTCGTATTGGAAGATATTCATATTTCTCATTGTTTTAAGGAAACGTCTCATAACAAGGATAGATGTCTATAAATCCACTAAAGAGGAGATTCATGTGGTTAATTCCATTGTGTAGTTTATTCTAGTATAAATAAATATACATGATTTTTTATCTGAGTCTTGGTATGAAAAACTACTAAAAAATATTTTGAAAAAATTAAGAATATGCTTTGGAGATTATCTTGTTGATGATTTTACAAACATGTAGAAAATAATATTGTTAGTTTTTTTGTTGATTTTTGTGTGACTATTCTCCACTATATTTATCTTTTTGAGGGACTTGTGTAATCAATTAGGGTACCCTTGTTAAAGTCTGTAGTATATTGAAGAATGAATAGAATCAATATTAATAAGATAAAACATGAATGACATACAAGAATGCAGATTTAAGATATTCTCTTAGATACCAATAATCTCACTAAGAAATAGAGAATTATCTCCAACCAAGGAAGAATGGTTGGACAAGATAATGTATAAATACCACCATGATACAAGTTACATAAGGTTAAAAATAAAGAAATAACCAAGGAAAATAAAAGATAATATACTTTAATAACCTAATAGGGTGTTCATGGACAATAAGAAAATATACAATTGATCAAAATATAGAATCAAGTACGAAACGAAGTCAATATTAGTATTATTCATAATATTTCTTATGTTGAATAGGGACACACATAGATCCTTATCATTCATTTCCTTTAAGGGATACTTTCATAACCATATAAAAATTATCCTTATCATAAATTTAATTAGGATATCTATAGATTGCATTATATATGGAAAATAAACTTACTCAAGCATCCTAGGAACATGAGGCCAAAACATTTGGTGTATCCACACATTGTTGTTCTTTTTCTATAGACAACAATTAGGATTGTGAAAAATATATATGGAGCTCTAATTATCATAAAAGAGTGTAACAAGATATGCAAAATATATTTTATTAGTTTTCTAGCAACATAATATTACACCTTTACATATATCATTAGTATATATCAAATATATTTGATGATTTTATTGGCAACACAATATTTAGCCTCTATATATAACTAAGATATGGTGGATTGTGGATATAAACACTAATATAATGAACTAGAGCAAAGAGAAAATAAAAATCTAGTAGTAATTCATCACTAATCTACACAATATATATTTTAATAACCCTATAAAATAAAAGGAGCTCTAGCACAATACTAAATTTTTGTATAGTAGGTAACTTTTATATGTGATAGGATTCACTTATCTACAATCCAATGACTCTTAAAATATACCTACATGTACCTATAACAATATTTGATAGCAAAAGCATTATTTTTTCTAATGTGTTTAATGTGAGGAATACCCCCAACAAGAAATTGATACAAATTGATGTTAACCAAAGGAGTAAAGAAATCTATACAAAGTATTAGTACTAAAGTAAATAAACTCTATGTCAATATTTACTCAATCCTAGATCAATTTTGAAGATCCAAAGAATAATTAGCTCATGATATAGTGATGCTAAAGGGCTATTATTCATTTTGAATCTCTATAAAATTATGAATAAGGAATAGATCTATCATCAAAAAGATATCTTGAATCAATAGAATCACATATTATACTAAGAATGATATTTTTAATATAATAATATCATTAAAATATAATAAAATAAAACTAATTTATACATCATGATACTTGATGTAAAGATCATGTTGTACTTTGTAGCAATGAAAGACATAACTACGAAATAAGTAACAAATATTGTCATACTCAGCATGAGGTTTATCCTTAATCCTATTTAGGGACTTCTTTAGATGTCAAAAAAAAGTAGGAGAATCCAAAATAAATATAGGTGGCTACTATATGTAGACTCCTTAAAAAGATCCACATAAACATATGTCCTATATATGTATAATGAAATTTCCATCTATATAAAGCAATATTAGAAATAATTATTTGCATAATATCCTTAAAATGTAAGGGTGGAAAGGCATATAAGTAGTCAACTCTACCATTTTGAATAATAGAATGTCAATGTGCACTTTACCTATTAGGGTTATGGTTAGTATTTTCCTCTCTAAAAATCCTAATACCTCTTCCTTTTGCTATATATATGTACTCATCCTTGAATAATAATACAAAATATCTTATACTTCCAATATTTGGTATTAGAGTAGGTCCCATTCCTACCTAAAAATATTTGATAAGGGAGTTATCTTTTTGGTAATTATTCCCTCCCTCATTGGTGGTGCACCTCCTTTATTCTTTCCAACATAATCACACTAAGTTTTAACCATATGGTTTTATATCATTCATGGTTGTCAAAAAATATTCCTACTAATGGGAAAAAGGAGGTGTCTTGAGGGTATTAGAATGGAGAAAATTCATGGATGCCCCTAAATATTAAATGCTTGGACCCATGAATATGACAATCTTCTTGGCTAAAGTTGATGGATGTCAATTTTGTTGTGATTTGGTCAAATTATGGTATGTAGATCTAATTTTTAAAGAGAGTTTAAATTCTCGTTTGGACTATTTATGAGGCATGGTGGTTTCATGAATAAAAAAATATTATAATTTAAAAAATATGTGGTGAGCATGCAAAGCATACACATGCACAATAGTGAGCCTGGTGCACAAGTGCACCCATCACATGTAGAAGCCACATAGGTGTCACAGTACCTAATGCAAAAATGCACAAACAATGCACCAATTGTAGTAGCATACCACCTAGATGTCTCAAAGAATAAACCCTCTTGTATTAGGTATCCAAATCTTAGGTAGAGCACAGTAACCCCCAACAACCTCCAGTCCATAGCAAATTTTTTGATAAAATTTATTTTTTTGGTCCCTAGCACTTGGCTTTGACATCATGGAGCTTATGTGTGTGTAACATTACAACCAACAAAATTTTTGTGCTTGTTCTCAAATTTCTACTTGCGAGAAGGTATTTTCATTTTACTTTAGTTCATGGACATTGTCAATAGGGTCTTCCATAATAAGTCCCAAGAGGCCCCCTAATAAACCCCCAAAGGCCCCAAATAGGCCCACAAAGGCCCAATAAGACCTAAAATAGACCTACAAAGGTCCTTAGTAGGCCCATAGAGGTCCGCAAAGGCCCACAGTGACCTTCCTATTACATCCTATGTAAAATAATGGATATAAGACATGATCGCTATCATATGTTGTATTTTGTAGTAGTTGGTGCTCATGTTGGGCCACTCCTATTCTACTAGATCTAAGTGAAATAGATTAAAATACTACTTCTTCAACCACATATTTGATGCAATCAATAACTGTATCATAGCACCACCGCCATTAGAGCAAGTCATATTTGGTCCCTTGTGGAACAATCTCACTATTATTTTTTGAAAAGCACCTCTATATCTACATCTTCTTATTTTCTGGCTTCATTACCATCATCCCTTGTGTGGAATTTTCTACTCTGATTTATAGCCCTTACATACTTTGTTTGCTCCATAAAACCATAGTAACCTACCATGCCCCCTCTTGCACTACTGCGATAGCCTTGACTAAATCATTATCTACCCAAGATATATGATTGCTTTTGGGTTTTGTAAGAAAGTGATAACAACTTGTCCATAGTAGAGAAAAAATCATGAAGAACAAAGGTCTTCCTAGTATGGCAATTTCCCCCTATAACCCACATGTGGTGTAACTTTGTGGACATTATTGTAGTTACTCCCAAATTGGTGGGAATTGGTGTGGCCACTTATATGTCATTCCAAAGCACCTCCAAAATCTATTGTAGATAAAAATGCTAGATAAAAGCTAACATCAATTGTTAATTTTTTAGAAAAATTAATGGAAGAATAGCATAGTGCCATATGGGTGAGAAAACTATGTACCAGATAGTTCATGAAAAATTTTGGTAAATGGGAAAGTGAACTAGCCCATATGCTCTCCAAAAACCTATCTATGACTATGGAAATCCTATTAATACATGCGACCTATGACGTGTAACCTAAGTTCTTTTAAAATCTAGTATATGGAAATCTAGTGTTAGGATCAGACTCACCATCAACCTTTTAGATGGGGTCATTTTTTTTTTAATATTTAAATGGTTTGGCATGGAAGATGTTAAATGTAATTTTAAATTACTTTTCTCTTTCATGTATATTAAAACAAAGGTAGCCCCATGATTTCTTCCCTATGCCTACGTGGCGCACCTACATGCATATGGGAATATTACACATGATGGATTTTCAATGTGTTTTTTTCAAAAAGGGCAAGGAGAAGCCATTATTTTTTAAAAACGTATATTCCATTGGAATATTCTTTAAATATCAAGTTGAAGGTCCACATATTGTAGCCCCATTATGAGCACATGTTTTTTATTAGACAGAGGAGTTATGGACATGCATTATTATCTCTTGATATCGGTGGGCAGGGAAAATTCATCTTTCTAAATATGTATGGAAATGTAGGAGGGCCCATGTAATTATTCCAAAAGAATTTTCTTGAAATATTCAAAAAACTAATTCCTCTTAGGGAAAAATTACTCTTATTGTTTTTTCCCAATCAGACAATATTTCTCATAAATCAAGGTAAATATTAATTATCGGAGAAAAATTGTCACAACCATAGCATCATGATCCAAACCATGTTAACCAACAACAACATGATGAGCTTAACCATGTTAACTAACACTAGAATTATGAGCCAAACCACATTAACTAGAAAGGTACCATTTGTAATTTCTCTTCTTTAATAAGAGACTACAAAAATTAGATACTCTGCATCAATAAATTTTTCTAGGGACTACAAAATCTAGACACCCTAGAAATCATCCAAATACTATAGAGGTTTTTGATGCTTTACACATCACTAACTTCTAAATACTATAGACGAAGACACTTCAGAAGATTATTTCTTTTCCTATTAGGTTTATTATATCATTTGGGATATGGACTTATTTTTTACATATAGTGTTTTTTGAAACTTTGGACATCACTAACTTACGAAGACTACATACAAAAATACTTCAAAAGATTATCTGATTGACTTATTTTTTTATTTAGAAAAGTGCACATTAAGAGGTATGTTAGAATATTTTAGTGTGCACTTTTCCTATTAATTTTAGGGTTAGCATTTTTCTCTCTAAAAACCCTAATACCTATTTTTTCCCTATATATGTATTCATATATCAATTAATAAATAACATATCTTATACTTCTAATATTTGGTATCATAGTAGGATCCTTCCTACCTGAATTCCCCTGTCCTTCCTTCTCTGAAAATTAGGAAGTATTCTCTCTACTTTGTAAGTGGAAAAAAAGCCATAAAGCTAATGGAGAAATATCAATGGCTATTCCTTAAGCTTAAATACTTGGAGCAATGAATATTACCATTTTTTAACCATGTTCCACACTATCCGTGTTGGTTGTAACATTTATCATTACCGTAAACTCACCCACCTACTTCCCATCCATAGTTTTAGGCTACACATAGTAAAGGAAGTATTGTTGCTAATATTTCATGGTCATGGAAGGTAATGAGCCACCATGTTATTTGCATAAGTGAAGCTTAATATTTCAAGCAAATAAATAACCCTCAAAGAAAGTATTTTTTTGGTTGCTATAGTTTTCTTTGTAGATTGGACAATCCTTGGCTATCAGATCATGAGAAAATATCTAAAATTTTTTAGCTATCACACCAAGAGGGTTACATAGTTATTTCTACAAATTTTACCTCAACTATGATGACTCTATGATATGCTTCATCTTGGCCCTAGATTGCATTTATTTATATGGTTATATAATGGTGTTAAATTCTAGAAGTAGATAACTTCTGCTAACGAGCGCCACATCTACAATGTTGATGTATTTCTAGTTTTGATACATCAACACCAATAGTAACATATAAAAAATCTCCAGTCAAGTTTTTTTTCCTTTACCATATTTATCATCCACTTTCATGTCTTCGTATGCAGTGGTTTTATTTTCCTTGGTCGGTCAGAATTTTTACTACTTATAATTTAATGGCATCGCATACTACAACACTTGTAGTTTAATGGTGTTTTGAAAAAGACCTCCTCTAGCATTGAAGGAATAAAATATGATGGTATTTCCATGTGGCCTAATAGATCTAACATAGGTACCCTCACAATCTAGAATGGGGATCCTAAGAGCTTGTGAGGGGGATTCTCACTTTTCCTTCTCCATTCCTATAGTTGTGTCCCTCCCTATTTTTTTTATGTAATGTATTCTTATTATTATCTAACCTAATCATTTTATATTGATCTTGGTTAATATAATTAATCCTTCCATTTTTTCTTTGAGAAATTAAGGTTTTCCTTGCAAGTTTATCCTTGTTCTTTGGTTTAATGTTTCTATTTTGGGGATATTTTTGTTTCATCCCTTATATTGTTAGTTGGTCTTGTCCATAAGTATGGACTCATGTTTTAAGCCATATATTGAGGTCTTATGGTTTTGTTTTAAGGGAAATATTTGTTTGTCATAAATACTAGGGCTTTGTTAGATATCTGAAGAGTTAGTTTAGGGTTTCATAATTGAGATCAAGAACAAACCTTAAGGTTTAATTTTTTTATTTTGGGATATTTGTGTTATGTTTAAGATTCAATATTATTGAAACCAAGTTTTATTGTTGCATCCCCTAGTCACCCCTTGTGTCCTGGTTCTACTATATTTCTTACCACACCCTAAGCATCACCACTTTGGTATTGTCCACCTATAGTTTGTGTCTGCCTGCAATGATTTTTCCTACCCACATCAATCTCACAGTCTATTTACTCAAAAAATGTGTGTAGCAGAAACATCTATAAATGCATATAGTGGAAGCACGATGGCTTGCAAATTTGGGGTAACTATCCCAAAATGATTCATCGCAATTTTAATTTTTGGATGTTGTTATTGCGTAAGGTCTTGTCCCTACAATGGGTAGAGTACACGATCTCCATGGTGATGGTCCAATGATTCATGGTGGAGCTTTTCTATTTGTATAAGATGACTTAGATTATAGTTATAGATGATTTCCATGGTCATCCATAACTCGATCTAATTTTTGTGATGTTACCTCTTATTTTCGACCCTCCCATGGCCATATTTTCCAAGACTACAAAGTTTTTTGATACCTCAAACATCACCAACTTATGAATACTATAAACAAGGATAGTTAAGAAGATTATTCATTTTTCTTGTTAGGTTTACTACATCATTTGGGGTGTTGACTTATTTTTATATTTAGGAAAGTGCACATTTATAATATTTTAATGTACACTTTACCTCATGATTATGGTTAGGGTTAGGGTTTTCCTCTTTATAAAACCTAATACCACTTATTTTTCTATATATGTATACTCATCCTTTTTCCCATCCTCTATTTTGGGATTCTAATTTAAGGCTTAGTTTTCCAATTTTATTGTATGGAGTGCATTCTCGATTGTATTTAACACTCCCAAATGAGATTCAGCATTAAGGGGGACATATCTTTTTTATTGTTGACTTCCTTTTGTATTTACGAAAGTGTACCTCAAGGGGGGATGTTAGAAAATTAATGGGTACTTTATCTATTAGGGTTAGGGTTAGGGTTTTCATCTCTACAAACCCTAATGCCTCTTCCTTTTTCTATACATATGTACTCATATTTCAATAATAATATAACATATCTTATACTACCAACATTGAAATATAAACTTAATGAGAAGGCATGGCTTATTCTACTACATCTAACCATATACATAATATTTTCTCTTCTAAAACCCATTATAGTAGATCATGTTATTTACCTTAGCTATATGAACTAACTCTACAATACATTTATTCATTAGAGACTTATATTGTATCAACATACACTTATCTCACTTAGAACATCACTTTACTAAATAAAAAGTAAAGGATTATCTAGAATAATTAACCACTGAAATAAAATCTCAAAAATCTTGATGCTTCTAATGATGTTCTTACTCTAAAATTGGATTTATATTTTAAGGAGAGAGTTATACTAACTTGAATAATTATCAATCTATATAAGTATGAGGCACGTCATGTGTTTGAGCATCTATAGAAATATAATTAAATGGCCTAAGTGTGAGTGCATAAAGTTATGTCATATGTTTACATCTCTTTATGTTATGATAATCCTATTTTTACCATGTTGACTAATTATTAACGATAACTATTGAAAGCACGAGATTTCGGAAGCTTTTCAGAAAGAACAACTACTTAGATGCATTCGAATTGAAACAACGCCTAAGCCCTAAAACAAGAAATGCATTAAAATGAAAGAGGCAAATAGACTGAAACGAGTTACAAAGCTTTAAAGAGAAGTCACAGCCCTTTTATTAAACTTATCCAACACGGTTACAAAATCGCCTCCTCCCTTTTTAGGGGCTAGGAGCGTTAAACGGATCCGGTTACAATCTTGGTAAGTGTTCTCCTTCCGCATGCCCACATGCAAAATGGGCGGGCCAAAGTGTTGCCACCGCTGTTGTTGGTAAATCCTCACTTCTTGTTGTTCCTCCTGCAATCAAAGAGACAGACAAAGCGTTAGTAGCACCTGTGAGAAGAAAGAGAATTCATGCTTTGAAATTGGTAAAAGATGCATACGAACAACTATCTGAAACAGTAAATAAAGTAAGCCTAAATGACCTAAAAACTTGACAACAGACAGAGTACATCACCGAGAGGGCCACTTGCCATCGAAACAGTCGGCCAATCTGCTCTTGACTGAAATTCGTCCCTGGGCAGGACGAATTCTCATGTTATTCGTCCCTGGGTGAGACGAATTCCAGTGTGTTAAAGCGCCGAGTTGCCACCGCTCCAATGTCGAACCTCGGGACCTCCAAATCACCTGCAAACAGAGGGGTTATGTGATTGGGGCCATTTTGGGACGACCCAGATGGTCGGATTTCCCCAATTTGGCCTCTATCCTCGAGAATTCAAACGTCGCTATCTGCAAGTTAGAAAGAAACCCAAGCGACAAAGCATGACAAAATATGATAAGAATGTTACGAAATTGAAGCAATGAGCTAACTAAACAAAATAACGTGAAATGCACTGTAAGCTAATGATCTAGAAATGCTTTAAAATGAAACTTCGAAAATGCGGGGGTGCCCAAGTGGGCCTCCCACCGTTGGCACTTGATTTCGGCGCCAATCCACTAGGGATGGGCCCAAAACCTCTTAGGATTGGGGTGTCGGCAAATTGGTTGTTTGAGATGGTCAAATGTTGGATTTGGGTTGGATTCACGCTTTCAAAAGCCACCCAATAACCTCCTCTTCGAAAGAGATTAGTGGATGTGAGAAAGTGAATCAAAAGGATGCAAGTAGGCAATTAATCGGACAGCACTTCGTTGCTCAAAGTCGCCTCCAATCTGTTCTTTTTGAGGTGGGAAAGGCCACCATTTTATAGACCCATGGGGTCTCTTTGGAGGGGCATGCAGGGATGCCATGTGGCAGCCATGCCTTCCCAAGGGGGAGGAGACTCCTCCCCGACTTGGGCCTCCATGATCGCACTTGTGACAGTCCATCAACCGCCAACCTACCCACCCGCACGCGCATGCATGGAAGGGGGCAATAATTGATTGTCCTTGGCTGCCACTTGGCGGCATTTTTATTTTTGCCCGTTTAACCTGGAATTCGTCCCGACCGGAGACGATTTCAGAATTCGTCCCTGGGTGAGACGAATCCCAGTTAGTATTCGTCCCTGGGTGAGACGAATACTTGGACAAAGTGCCAAAATGTGCCAAATTGCTTCTTGACCTTACAAAATTGCTATGAAAGTGGTTAGGACCACTGTTTGACCTCTGAGGGCTGCCCTGGGGGCTGTGTTTGTCAAAGCGATCAGTGTTTGCAGTCACATAATCGGATTGGTGCTGTTTTGGTGTCTACAGATGCCCCTTTTTGGGATGCGCTGTGCATGGCGCAGCGCCGAGCAAAAATATATAACCAAAGCACTAATGATTAGGGTTTCTTGGTAACCTAACCAACTTTTGATGCCCCAAGCATGGAAAGGGCATGCATTCTTGAATCCTTGCTTCTGACGAGCTAAGGAATTTGATTTCAAGTATTAACCTATTTTGGTGAGGTGTGACTTGAGCTTGGACATTGATCAGTCATGATTAGGCAAAGGGCGCAACCTTTTATCCACGGGGGAACCTTGTGTTCATGATTCACGAATGCCAAGTGTTTGATCAATTTGATTATTGCTTGTTTACTGCCCCAAGCAGGAGCGTAATTGTCTTTGTCAATGATTCTTTGAATGCATGTCGTTTTCCCTAATTGGGTGTGTGCTTGTTGATTGGTGACTAAGTGTGACTACCCCCTCAAGCGACGAATCGATGAGGGAATGACCTTCGTGAGAAAAGCGACGAGTCGCTTGACCCAAGATGACTTGTGCAAGGGTGCCTTTAGATGGTTTATCGTTAAGCATGTGCAATTTTTCCAACATTTGGACCTATTTTTGGTGGGTTTTGACCCTTTTTGTGACGCTATTTGGAGCTGAAATTGGCGAAAATCCGTCTTCCCGTGGAGCGGTCCGGCTAAAGTAGCCTTCTTAGGGAGTAGGAGAATGACAATTTGTGACCCCAACATCTATTTTGTATGCCCGGGATGTCAAGTGCAACGGCACTCTTATCGGGCAGATTTATTGTTGGTTTTTAGTGCATTTTTGCTCATTTTTTGATGTTTTTGAAGTTTCTGGCCTGAATTCGTCCCAGGGTGGGACGAATTCCAGTTGTAGAATTCGTCCCTGGGTGGGACGAGTGCTAACCAGAGTGCTCGTCCCAGTCAAGGATGAATTCCAGCTCAAAAGGCCTATTTAAGGGCCAAAACTTGCATTTGGGCTCATTTGTGTCAACTTTTTCTTGTGAATTTGGAGCTCTGGGAGGAGGAGGTAATTCTGCGAAGCGAAGCGCTGCTGAAATTTTTCCCTGCCATCATGAGTACACAAACTGGTTCGAGCGGCGGAGCCGAAGCGAAACCTGTAAGTGCCTCCTAGAGTTTATTCTTGTTTTAAAAGCTGTAAGTTTGTTGTTTTTCTGTACAGTTTTCTTTTTCTTGATTTTAATTTTTTTTTTTTTGTTGAAATTTTCTTTTGCAGGTTAGGAGCCGGTACCGTGTACCTGCTGCTTTTATTGAGGCTCGGGGAGCACTGGATGATGATGACTGGGAATGGCTTGATGCCCTTGGGCTCAAGCAGGTGGCTCGACTGGAGCCTGTGGTCCCGGATCAGGCCTATCTGACGGCCCTGATCAAACTCTGGGATCCGCGGACTAACACCTTCCATCTCCCGACAGGGGAGATGACTGTGACTCCGGAGGATGTCTATCGGTTGCTCCGGATTCTGATAGATGGACTACCTATCCGGACATCGCCGCGCGATCAGCGGACTGCTGTGCTGACGAGGTGCTTTGGGCATGGGGGGCGGCTGGGTGTAGCGAACCCAGTGGAGACAGCCGAGGTGGACTGCCAGGCTGGCGGGATTTTGGTTGGGTGGTGGCAGGAGAGGGGGGTGTTAGGAGTGAGGCACGCATTCTTGATGGGCCTCATTTCTAACATGCTACTACCTGACTCGTCAGGCGCGAGGTTCCCGTGGAACCTACTGGATTTGGTGTGGCAGTTGGCAGAGTGCCCGATAGAGGCACCGTTGATTTTGAGATGGGGACAGACACTGTTAGCACAGCTCTACGGGGAGTTGTACGGGGTCCGCTGTCGGCAGCGAAAGGGGGTCAGCTGTAGTTATCTACTGCAGTGCTGGGGTTGGCAGCACATAGCAGTTGAGAGGCCGACCGGGTTACCATGGATGACTCGGGCGGCGATGGAGGATGAGGAGATAGGCTACGCAGCTCTGTGGCGGTGGTCTACGGAGCAGGGGCAGAGTCGGCGATGGGCAGGTGTTGTAGAGCACTATACTGATGCCTTCTCTCGGCTTACTCCTGGGGATGTGGTTTGGCACCCTTATCGGGACTGTCCAGCCTGGCCGGAGGCTGGAGAGTGGCTCCGACGGGTACGTAGGGAGCGGTGGTTGACTGGGCGGCACGGGACTGAGCATGAGTTTTTCTCGTATAGCCGGGTTACACGATAGTTTGGGGTACGCCAGGGGTTTCCTGGTGAACCCGTGGTCTATCGGCATCGGGGAGACGAGAGGGCTCTAGATCTACCTGTCACCGTGCCATTGGGCGAGGAGTCAGATGCGGTGATTGACGTCCCAGATGTAGACGACGTCGGGACTACCACTGAGTATGACTCGTGGTGGGTGCTACGGCGATGGAGAGGGGAGGGGCCACTAGGAGGCGCAGAGGCGGCAGCGGAGGGTGCTGAGGCAGTAGGGGATGATTGGGGAGGTCCGTTGGATGATGCGGACATGGTGGATGTGGGGGATGAGGAGGTAGATCTGGGCGCTCCGGATCAGTCGGACATGCAGGATGTAGAGGAGCAGTGGGAGCCAGAGCAGGCTGCTGTTCCAGAGAGTCCTGTACGTCAGGCAGATACAGAGGAGGTGGAGTCTGAGATACGCGCTGAAAATGCGCGATTGATAGAGCTACTACGGATACGGGATCTGGAGTTGGGGGATGCGAGGCGGGAGCTGGGGGACGCGCTGCGGGAGAGGGATCTCCTGCGGGCCCAGCTAGCAGAGCGGGATAGGGTTTTGGCACAGCGCGATGATGCGGTGTCTTACTATCATCGACGAGAGGCAGAGTGGTGTCTGCACCGGATAGACTTGGAGAGGGAGGTTATCCGCCTTGGTGGGCGGCTACCTGAGCCCTCGGGCGGTGGATCTTCACGTCGGACGAGGGATAGTGTGATTGAGCAGTCAACATCATCTCGTCGTAGGCGATTAGATGAGGGAGGCGGTAGTAGGCATGATGCGGGGGCTAGTAGTAGCCGCCCTATAGGGTCCCAGAGGACCCACACCACGGGGGGTAGTTCCCGTCGCACCGATCCTGCGTGATCATGGTGGTCGACGCCTTAGGTTGGGTTTTTGGATATGATTGCGGGGTCTGAGGACCAGTTTTGTAGCCTTCGGGCATTTTTTGACGATATATATACATATACCGGTTTTATTTTGGTTTTGTACATGTGATGATTTGATTTTTGTTATGCATGATGGCTAATGACTATGGATGTATGCATGTTTATTTATTTTGATGAATGCGTATGCAAATGATGAATGCAAATGTTTTTTATTTTTATGTGGTATGCAAAGTGGATGAATGGAATTTTGTGATGATTGGTTATGGCACCATAGACTGTTTAAGACGCTCTTTATTTCGCTTTTAGGCGATTGCTATGATGTATGACTCTTGTATGTATACATGTGGTTTTCTCTTTTTGTATTTTTTGATGGTATTGTAAGGATGAAAAGCAGCGCAGTTGGTTTAGAAATGTAGCTAAGGTTTTCTGAGACTCAGACGGTTTTAGCTCACTAGCCACGACTGTACTTTATCTTACAAGACTTTTGAACAAGGTATGAATCGGACTTGTTGTTGACCAAGTTATTTCACATCCCTGTGTGTGCAGCTGAGTTCATTTATGTGGTATTTGTCAGGATACCGCCAGTGCCAGATGGGCTTTCAACCGAACCTGTACTGAGGATCACCCAATTAGCTCCACTAACTCCTTTGTTGTATTTAGTTAGATTAGTCTGCGGTGTTATCCAGGATACCATACGCTAGCTCATCCACATGCAAACATTGATCTACACACAAGTGAATGTGATAGATATATCGTCATGCGAGAAGTTTACCGCCAGTGACTGATAGGCTATCAACCAAACCGGTACTGAGGCTTACCTCATGACCTTTTAGAATGCTGAGAGTTCCAGGGATTCAAGTTCAACTCCCTTCTTTTCTTCAATTGTATTAGGATACTTGCTCGTTTATAGTGATAAGATCACTGTTTATTTTGATTTGTTTTTCTTTTGAGCAAGGGATGGAGTGACGATAATCACTATTGTTTGTGCTTTTTGATGTGTGCACTGTAGGATGTCAAATTTTGGAGTTTTGACGTTTTTGCAAATTTTTGATGTTTTGCAACTATTGAGAACTTAGGGATTCTTAGGGAATTGGGTAGGGAGGATGCTTGTCCTTTTGCCAACTCTCAGCATTCTTGGGGTCATTCGCACAGGGGGATGAGCAAGATAACCGTTTCGCTTTTGGTGACCTGGATTACTGTGCAGGTTTCATCTTTCGTTCACACAACTTAGGAATTGTTTTATGTGTTTTTATGTGTGTTGGGATGTTACGTAACAAGGTGTATTTCAAGTATGACTCTACCTTCGTAAAATCTGTCTGACTTGATACATTACATGGCTAAAGAGCAAAATGATGACTGAATCACGAAAACTCTTGATACATTAACAGACCACTGACTCTAGTGTGGTAAAAGCAATGCATGGTGTTTTTGTTGTTTTTGTAAAATGGAACAGTGTGGAACAAGATGGACTAGCGGATCAATTACAGCCTATGGTACCTTTGACCTATACGACCACAAATATGCGATGTATGGATGCAGCTATGTATTTTTGTGGTTTTGATGGATTGATTTTTGTGCATATGACGATGAAGTGCGAGAAGAGCTCTCTATTGATGAATTTGAGTATGCCTGAAAATGAGATGCAAATTTTTGTTGTTTTTTTTTTTTGATGATTTTTGTTGTTTTTGAATTTTCTTGATTTTTGACCAAGCGATTGTGGAAATCCTTGGAGCATTTTGGGATTGACCAAGTGATTTCAAGAGTCCTTGGAGCCTTTTTGGGATTGACCAAGTGATTTCAAGAATCCTTGGAGCGTTTTGGGATTGACCAAGCGATTTCAAGAATCCTTGGAGCCTTTTGGGATTGACCAAGCGATTTCAAGAATCCTTGGAGCCTTTTAGGGATTGACCAAGCGATTTCAAGAATCCTTGGAGCCTTTTAGGGATTGACCAAGCGATTTCAAGAATCCTTGGAGCCTTTTAGGGATTGACCAAGCGATTTCAAGAATCCTTGGAGCCTTTTGGGATTGACCAAGCGATTTCAAGAATCCTTGGAGCCTTTGGGATTGACCAGTTGCCGCAAGTGGAGCGATGACCAAGCGATTTCAAGAATCCTTGGAGCCTTTTTGGTATTTGGCTTTCTTAGATATGAAATGGGCGCAAATGACTAATATTCAAGGGTTCTTTTTCCTTGATACCGTCAAGAGAAGCTAGCCGGTACGTCCCGGGTCCTATTTTGCTATCAATGACATATGGACCTAACCAATTTGCCGCAAACTTGTCCCTTAGGTGGGATGGCAAACTGGAATTTTGTTGGTTTTCCTTCAGAACCAAATCACCAACGCGAAAGTCCCTCAGGTGAACTTTCATGTTGTAAGCTTTCTTAAGTCGCTCTTGATAAATACGTAAATGCTCGAGAGCATTAACGCGTCGTTCATCAAGCAACGTAAGCTGGTCTAACCGGGCTTGCCACGTAGAGTCATCATCGATGAACTCCTGCATTGATATGCGCAGGGAAGGAATCTCCAACTCTAGAGGCATGACTACCTCGGAGCCATACACAAGCGAAAACGGAGTGGCCCCAGTGGGTGTCCGAATGCTAGTGCGATAGGCCCATAGGGCAAGTGGGATTTGAATGTGCCAATCCTTATGACTGTCTGCGACGGTCTTTTTAAGGATGGCAACTAGCATTTTGTTTGACGCTTCTGCTTGCCCATTCGCCTGCGGATAATAGGGAGTTGAAAAGCTGTGCTGAATCTTGTACTTTGTGGTCAAAGCACGCACGTCTTTGTTCTTGAAAGGCGTCCCATTATCCGAGACTATTTTGGATGGAATACCAAAATGACATATGATGTTATGCAAAATGAACTCCGCAATGCGGGGTCCTATCGTAGAGGTAAGCGGAATCGCTTCCACCCATTTGGTAAAATACTCTGTGGCCGTTATGATAAACGTGTGACGGCCTGACGACGTAGGGGAGATCTTTCCAATTAGATCAAAGCCCCACTACGAGAACGGCCAAGCAGACTGGACTGTCTGCAAGGCCTGAGAAGGTACGTGCATCAAATTGGCATGATGTTGACACTTCATGCACTTCTTGACATAGGTGCAACAATCTCGCTCTAAAGATGGCCAATAATAGCCCATGCGAAGAATGCGCTTTGCAATGGCCATACCACTGAAGTGGCCACCACATGTACCATCGTGCGCTTGGGCGACTGCCCAAGTGGACTCTTGCTGGTCCAAGCAATGAAGGAGGATTCCTTCATAGCTGCGACGATACAAAATGTCTCCTATCAAGACATACTTAGCCGCTTTCTGCTTGAGTGCTCATTTTGCGGCATGAGTCAATTCAAGTGGGAGATTACCTAGCTTGAGGTAGTCTCTGATGGGTAAATACCAGTCCTGTTGATCAGAAACCTCGACAGTATGAACAACCAATCCCTCTTGAAGTTCATCCCTAGCAAACGCTGAATGGGATAGAACCTGTAAGAATAGCGTTGTGTTGCTATTAATGGGAGTAGGGGAGAACAAGGACCCCCAGTTGGCACGTTTCAGATGATCTCGGATTCGAGAGAACTTATCCGAAGATGGTTCAATCTGGATCATGTGGATTCCTGGCGTCAAGCTTGAGCTTGCACGCTCCATCACGGATTGCGATAAGGTTTTGACTTGAATGGTTGTCATATCACCGGAAAGGTCTTGCGGAATTAGTGACCCCAAGGAGGCCATTGTGTCCGCAAAATGATTCGATGATCGAGGGAGTGCCTCGATGTCATACCACTCAAGTTTTGCCAAGAATTTGTCCACAAGGGCTTTATAGGCCTTCAGAACTGGGCATTTGCATTGATATACCCCTTTGACTTGATTGACGATTAACAGTGAATCACCAAAGATGTTTAGTCATTTGATGTTCATGGCGATTGTTGTTTGAAGACCTAGGAGCAAGGCTTCATACTCTGCATTGTTGTTGGTGCATGGGAAGTTTAATTTAAATGACAGGGGCATTGGGGCGCCCTGCGGTGTGAAGAATACAATTCCCGTGCCACCACCTTGCTCACATTTAGAACCATCGAAGAATAGGGTTATGTCGGCTTGTGACTCAGGCTCATCCGAATCTGGCGATTCCGAGACATGGAAGACCCCATCATCGGGTAGTTCTATGACCAGAGGCTGATCGTCTTCAAGAGGAGCCTCTGCTAGTTGATCGGCTATGACTTGTCCTTTGATAGATTTTTGTCCAATAAACTCTATGTCAAATTCCGTCAACAACATGATCCATTTCGCCGTGCGACTACTATGATAAGTACGACTCATCATGTATCGCAATGGATTCTCCTTAGACACAACATACGTAGTGTTGCTCAGCATGTAGTGGCGTAGCTTTTTGGTAGCAAACACCACCGCCAAGCGGAGTTTCTCAACGTATGCATAGTTAAGTTCGTAACTGACCAGGGTGCGGCTAAGATAGTAAGTAGCCTGTTCTTTGTGAAGTTCATTCTTCTGGGCTAGCATGGCGCCCAGTGCCACCTCAGTAGCTGAGATGTATAAGTAGAACGACACTCCTGGTCTAGGTGGTGCCAATACTGGCGACGAAGCCAAGTATTGTTTGATTTCGTCAAAGGCTGACTGGCACTCGTCATCCCAATGAAATGTGACCCCCTTGTGCAATAATTTGTTCATGGGTCGGCATTTGTCAGATAATTGCGCTATGAAGCGTTTAATTGATGCGACCTTTCCTTTGAGACTTTCGAGTCGCTTGATTGTAGTTGGGGGAACCATTTCAAGGATTGCCTTGACTTTCTTTGGGTCCACCTCGATTCCTCGCTTTGAGACTATGAAACCCAAGAGTTTTCCAGATGTGACGCCAAAGACGCACTTCTTGGGGTTTAGTCTAACTTTATGCTCTATGAGGCGATCGAGGATCTTGCTTAAGTCACCGATATGATTTGAGCGCAAGAGGGACTTGGCTAACAAATCATCCATGTAATCTTCCAAAGTTTTGTGCATGTAATCGTGGAAGATATATGTCATGGCACGTTGGTAGGTGGCGCCAGCGTTTTTAAGGCCAAAAGGCATGACCTTATAACAAAATGTTCCCCAAGGCGTTGTGAACGCCGTTTTTAGTTGGTCTTCAGGATTGATACGAATTTGATTGTATCCCGAGAAACCATCCATTAGGGAGAGCATTTCATGACCTGCTGTAGCATCTACCAACGCATCAATGCTCGGCAAGGGGAAATCATCCTTAGGACTCGCTTTATTGAGATCTCAAAAATCAGTACATATGCGAATCCTCCCGTCGGGCTTCTTGATGGGAACCATGTTGGACAACCATGGCGGATAATCCACGCAGATGACAAACTGTGCATCCAACAGCTTTTGCAATTCATCTTTGACCATTAAGGCCACTGTTGGGTGCATCTTACGTAGTTTTTGCTTTACAGGCTTGATTGTCGGATCAAGCGTTAAATTATGCGTGACTAGCTGCGGGTCTAGTCCTGGCATATCTTTATACGACCATGCAAAAACCTCCTTCTTCTCTTTGAGAAGGGCAATGTAGTCGGCTTGCTCTTCGGGGGAAAGACTTACCCCCAGCTTAAGAATCCATGGATTCATTGGATCTGTGCCGATATCTACGTCAGTCGTCTCCTCGACTGACATGTGGGATCCGTCCTCCAACTGATGTGGAGTTGGGATCAAGTGGATATCATCAGCTGAATTGAGATCTGCATTGGGAACCTCGGGTTCCTCTTCAGCCTAAAAAATATCCTGAGTTGTCCTTGGGGTAAAATGAGGCATTTCACCGAAAGGCCAGTACTCTGATGGTGACAAAGGTGAATTGACGCGATCCCAGTCGATGGCATCTATGTCTAGATGCAATGACCATGATGGATCGGTCGGATTGCGGATGGGTGCGGTCAAATCAATGGAGATCATGTGGATGGAATGGGCTTGGTCTCCATTACCATGGGTATGATGACTCGATTCTTTTAGATGCTCCCTATACTCTGGATCTGGCTCTAGGGGAACGGGCACGAATGGATCGGCCCTATGTGCGAAAAGGAGGACAGGGTCTTCCCTTGGCACTGTTGTTAGGATGGGGTCTCGAGGTGGACGGTGCTCATCGTGAATTTGGAGCCATGGATCCAAGCACTTGGTCCCACCCCGCTGGGTCTACCCACCATTCATGTCCTAGCAATATGCCCATTTGTCCCATTAGATCTTCATGAGTTAAAGGGTAATAATTCCGTCGCGCATGTCTGAGATAGATCATCTCAGTCTCATCTTCTGAATCACTTTCGGAGACCCAAAAATGTTCATTCTCTTCAGCAACTGTTGCTTGCGACGTTGAAGACTCTCCTTGTTCCAGGAAGTTAATCTGGTCCAGTTGCGGTTGTTCCACTCTTGGTGGAGGGACCTGGTCCTCTTGACACTGTATTGACTCAACTGGAACTTCTAAGGGGAACAGCTTCAGGAAGATGTCCGAAAGCCGTTGATGTTCTCTTTGATGATTTGTGTCTGCACTTTCACCTCTCTCTAGCATAGGAGAGGGATTACTGCTATTTCCAAGGGTATTTGTTGACCATGGGAGGTAATCTCCCAATGTGTATTGTGTATTCGGGTTGGCATAAGGATCTAGTGCCAATCCCCCCTTGTTGCCTATTTCTAGGCCTTGCATATTTTCAACCAAGATGTCTAAGGGCAGGGGGTGGTTGAACCCTACTCCTGACTTATCGTATGGCATCTGATATCTTGGTTGGCAAAGGACCCGCATCCCTTGCTCATATCTACCTAGCCCATACCCATGCCAATTGCATTGGCCGAGATATTTTAGGGCAAAATATGGGTTTGATGAGATAGTTGATGTTTTCAACAAAAGGCTCTTCGTCTGCTTCCTTTTGTTGGCATGGTTCCAGACCATGATCAAGGCCCCCATACACAAAATTTGTCTGGTTGGGTGGGTGACCTAGAGGAACAACTATTCCTATGGGAAGGCGAGGTCTCCCCATATCCTGTACTGACTCTAATGCGGGCGTTGCCACAACATTCTGCACTATGTACTCCCCCAGGCCTGTATTGGCCATTTCAACAGTGATTGTTGATGCTTGGGAGGGAGGGAACGGGAGTCCTTCCTGAGTCCATTCCATGTTTGGTGGTTTAGGAATCTCAGCTTCCGTAGTGCTAGGTGTTTCTTCTGTTGATATCGTTGATATTGTGGGCAACTCCTCTTCTAGGGGCGGAGCCTCTTCCATGATTTGTTTTCCCTTGTCCTTCTGTTTGGCCATGACAGGTGGCGTTGATAATGAAGGAGCAGATGATGAAGACTCACCTGGCTGGGATTTTGCTATTTTGGTCACCGGTGGTGCCTGCGGTATTGGACCCTGTTTAGATGGATTTAACTGGAAATCCAAATGCGTTGAAGGGAGGGTCGACTGAGGCATTAGTTGTACCGCATTGCAATACTTGAAGGGCTCTAAGTCCATTGGGACTACATGTATTTCACCTTCAAAAGCATACTTTAAGCACCGGTGAGCGATCGAAGGGACACACTTCATGTCCCCGATCCAAGGCCGCCCTAGCAAGTATATTGTAAGCCATCTCGCCTTCCAACACATGGCACAATGTTGGTATTGTCTTTTGTCCTACCTGGACGGGTAGAACAACTGTGCCGACTGTCGAGCATATTGCATCATTAAAAGCTCACAGTGTGTACGTGGAGGCTGTGATATGAGAGGCTGGCAGCTTTAAATGTTTTAGTGCTACCGTGGTGATGATGTTACTGGACGAGCCAGTATCTACCAGCACTCTCTTGTACGGGATCCCGTTGACCCACGCAACAACATGTAGGGGTGGATCTGCCGTGTCATTCGATATTGCTTTGACTTCATCCTCTCTAAAGGTGATGACCGGCTCCGTACATCTCTTTACATGTCCCACGAAGTTGTTGAAAGAATTTGCTTCGTGAGGTCTGTAATTCGATGGCTTTTAATATGTCCATAAGAGCTTCTCTGTGAGGTGTTGATTGTTGAATAAGCTCGTAGATGGATAGCCTAGCCGATGTGGTCCACAAACTCTACGTGAGTTTGGTCCGTATCGTGACCTCTGGTCTAGGCGGAGGTACTTGCACAGGGCATTGCTGAGGCTGCGACATCGTTGGAACTTCCCTCGTAGCTACCTCGGGGGCAGCTGCTGGGTACTTTTTATTTCGTGTCACTATGCTAATCATTCCCACAAATCCTTGCATGGGAAGATTCTGTCGCACCTCGTTAATCTGGAGAGGTTTTGCCTGTGCCTCGTGGGCAGGCAAAGGGTCCTTGAATACCCCCATTTGTTGATTGTTTGGCGCTATGGGGTTGTCCACGGCCAATGTTCTATTGTCAATCATATCTTGGATTAGTCCTTTAAACTTCCAGCATCCATTTAGATCGTGTCCCCTTCTCCTATGGAATCTGCAATACAATTCCTCTCTATATCCCTTAGGCTTGGGAGCATTAGGGTCTATAGTTTGAATCTCGGGAAGGGTGACTAAGTTTGCCGCTGACAAGCGGTCAAATAAGGAGTCCCTGGACTCCGTGTAAGGGGTGAATTGTCGCCTAGGGCGACGTTGCTGATTCTGCTCCTGTTTCTTGTTATCTTTTTCATAGCTAGGAGGCACTGCCTGGTAATTGGCCTTTTGGGGCTGCATCTCTAGCACAGGCTTGGGAGCATTTATCGCAACTTGGTTAACCGCAGTGGGTTGTGATTGCGTTGTCCCAGTCTTAGTGGTTTTATTCCACTCTTTCTTTTTAGGCTTGGCAATTGCGCCTTCACCTATCTTAATCTCTTCTATAACTCTGGCTTGCGCCAAAGCTTCTTCTAAGCTATCGTATTGCTGCAGCAGCAATAGACCAGAGATTGATTTTAAGCAACTCCATGCAAACATCTATGTTAGATCAGACATAGGGGGACGGTAGGGTAGCTTAGAAAGCAAAGCCCTCCATCGATTCCCATATGCTGCCATTGTTTCTTCCTCATATTGCCTGAGGCTGGCCAGATCACTTAGTGATGCCTTCTTTCTTGTGTTGAAGGCAAAGCGTTCAAGAAACGCATCTACTAATTGATCTAAGTTGTTTATACTGTGTTTGGGTAGTTGTGTGAACCAATCCGAGGCAGGGCCTACGAATGTGGTTATGAAAGTTCTAAGTAACATTGCATCATTATCTTGGATGCCGAAGCATTGACTTAGGAACCTTGTGACGTGTTCTTGTGCGTCTTCTTCACCTTTAAAAACTGCCAATTGAGGCAACTTGAAGTGTTCAGGGTAAAGAGGGGTAGGCACTGATGGATGCACTGGATGGCTGCGAAGTTGACGCAACGTGGGTTTTTGATGCCCAGAAGCCTTTGTCTCCATAGATTCCAAACGCTCTAATAGCGTCTTGTATGCATCGGAAGATTTTATTTCTTCCTCTTTGGTTTGCTCCCGTTGTGAATTATGGGAGACTGGGGGCCTATGGGGGGGTGGCCGAGTGGCAGCCCTCCCGCCTAGATGGGGCATTTTGGCCCGTTCTATTTCTGGTTCGTACTCCTCATAAGCTTCTTGAGGAGTCTCTGGGCGAGACCTATGACCTTGATTGAGTCCCCGTTGAAGGTACCCATCATTGTTTCGGGGAGTGGCCTCCCTCTCGGGTCTATAAGGTCTCGGAGGCAGAGCTTGACGAGGTCGCGGAGACCTGTCCTGCACCAAAGGATTGTGCCTCTCATATTGTTCTTCTCTATGGGTGCGAGGGGTTGGCGCCCTCTCAGGTAGTTTGTAGCGTAACTCATCCGCTTCGCGCTGCATGCGCTCTTTATTCAGGCGGTATAAGTACTCTAACTCCTGATGACCTTGCTCAAGCTGCGAGATTCGGGCTTGGCGGTCGGCATGTCTGGCGACTGTCGGGTCAACTTGGTCTGCTCTTGTTTGTTCTGGAGGCTTGAATGTTTTTTCTATGTGTTTGCCTCGATTTTGATGATCTAGAATTTCAATGGGTTGCTTCCCTCTATCGAGGTAAGCGACATTTACTTGAGGCTGAGGCCTCGATGTATGATCATGATACCTAGCGGGTGCGGAAGCGCAAGGTTCCCGCGTTGTTTGTTGTCCTCGAGGAATGTGATGGATTTCCTCGTACTCCCCTTCATGGGTTTGAAAGGGGCGGGCGGAGTTGGCTCGCCCTATGTAAAGAGCCCTGCGCTCTGGATTTTGTCTTTCTGTTCGAATGTGAGGCAAGGAGGAAGTAGCGTACTCACGCTGTCTTTCCTCATGGACACTAAGCCTCTCTAGCGCTTCATCGCGCTGCGGCCACTCAGATCTAGCCTCAAGAGGCGGTTGTCTATTTACATTAAGATCTACATGCAAAGCATCTTCCCGAAAGGGGCTGTGTTGAATGGGCATACTCCAATGAGGAGGTTCCCAATAGGTCCTTTTTGAAGTGGCCTGATGTGGACTTTCTTGTAGGCCAGACCGCCAAGGTGGTATGGCCAAGTCCTCAGGGCTAAAGCGAAGGCGACCAACGCCCTCTCTTTGTGCACCTTCCGCAGCGTCCGCCCTTGATTGGGCTTGGCTACGGGTGTACACCATTGTGGTGCTTCTCTACTAGCTAGCAGATTTTATCTCGTTTATGATGATCTATTTTTTTTTGTCTACACTAAGCAGAAATGAACACACACATACACAAAATCGTGATTATCTCTTTTAAGGATTAGTGGTGTGTCCTAAACTGGTTTAGTGCATTTTGATGTTTTATGTTGTTTTTGCAAATGTGGAAGAACGTTTAAATGCATAATGTTGGCTCATATGACTCCCATAAATGGTCGCCCCTTCAATATACCATTGTCGGACCGATATACCAACCTCTCTATATACCCGCCCTTACGAGAGGGAAACTATAGGTACGTGAGAGCAGATGGTACGTGGAACATAGGCGGTACGGAAGGGGGATTGTCCTGTTAATGACACCTACCATAGAAAACTTATCCTCGCACGCATGGGAATCACCCCAGCGACACTCGGTCAGCTTTCATCAGGATTTATGCCTAACAACAGTTGACAATCGGGGAAATGGATGCAAAGCTAAGCCAAGGTGGTGATGAACCCACCGTTGGTCTTGCTCAAGGGCTGGGGTCTTACGACCAGCTCCTTGGTTTAAAATGTGCCACGTGTAGTGTGTGTGGTTTATTTTACTTAAAAAAATGAAACAGGCAATCAACGACTATTTTCTTTAAGCACCCAAGAATTGACAAAATTGAAAGCAAAAAGTCAAAAAAATTGACAGAGACAGTTTAGAACTTTACCCTTTTTCTGCCTGAACTTGCTGTTTCTGGTTTTCTGTTCTGAAAATTCACAGACAGGAATTCGTCCCTCGGTGAGACGAATTGCAGAACAGAATTCGTCCCTGCCAGAGACGAATTTAAAATTCGTCTCAGGGTCAGACGAATTACAGTCTGATATTCGTCGCAGTCAGAGACGAATAGCAGTCTGTGTTAAAAATTTGTACCTGTCAAGCACAAAAACACAACAAAGATCAGTTATTGGATCTAAAAAAATTAGGGGACAGGGTCCCACCGTGATCGCCACTGAAAGCACGAGATTTCGGAAGCTTTTCAGAAAGAACAACTACTTAGATGCATTCGAATTGAAACAGCGCCTAAGCCCTAAAACAAGAAATGCATTAAAATGAAAGAGGCAAATAGACTGAAACGAGTTACAAAGCTTTAAAGAGAAGTCACAGCCCTTTTATTAAACTTATCCAACACGGTTACAAAATTGCCTCCCTTTTTAGGGGCTAGGAGCGTTAAACGGATCCGGTTACAATCTTGGTAAGTGTTCTCCTTCCGCATGCCCACATGCAAAATGGGCGGGCCAAAGTGTTGCCACCGCTGTTGTTGGTAAATCCTCACTTCTTGTTGTTCCTCCTACAATCAAAGAGACAGACAAAGCGTTAGTAGCACCTGTGAGAAGAAAGAGAATTCATGCTTTGAAATTGGTAAAAGATGCATACGAACAACTATCTGAAACAGTAAATAAAGTAAGCCTAAATGACCTAAAAACTTGACAACAGACAGAGTACATCACCAGAGGGCCACTGCCATCGAAACAGTCGGCCAATCTGCTCTTGACTGAAATTCGTCCCTGGGCAGGATGAATTCTACTGTTATTCGTCCCTGGGTGAGACGAATTCCAGTGTGTTAAAGCGCCGAGTTGCCACCGCTCCAATGTCGAACCTCGGGACCTCCAAATCACCTGCAAACAGAGGGGTTATGTGATTGGGGCCATTTTGGGATGACCCAGATGGTCGGATTTCCCCAATTTGGCCTCTATCCTCGGGAATTCAAACGTCGCTATCTGCAAGTTAGAAAGAAACCCAAGCGACAAAGCATGACAAAATATGATAAGAATGTTACGAAATTGAAGCAATGAGCTAACTAAACAAAATAACGTGAAATGCACTGTAAGCTAATGATCTAGAAATGCTTTAAAATGAAACTTCGAAAATGTGGGGGTGCCCAAGTGGGCCTCCCACCGTTGGCACTTGATTTCGGCGCCAATCCACTAGGGATGGGCCCAAAACCTCTTAGGATTGGGGTGTCGGCAAATTGGTTGTTTGAGATGGTCAAATGTTGGATTTGGGTTGGATTCACGCTTTCAAAAGCCACCCAATAACCTCCTCTTCGAAAGAGATTAGTGGATGTGAGAAAGTGAATCAAAAGGATGCAAGTAGGCAATTAATCGGACAACACTTCGTTGCTCAAAGTCGCCTCCAATATATTCTTTTTGATGTGGGAAAGGCCACCATTTTATAGACCCATGGGGTCTCTTTGGAGGGGCATGCAGGGATGCCATGTGGCAACCATGCCTTCCCAAGGGGGAGGAGACTCCTCCCTGACTTGGGCCTCCATGACTGCACTTGTGACAATCCATCAACTGCCAACCTACCCACCTGCACGCGCATGCATGGAAGGGGGCAATAATTGACTGTCCTTGGCTGCCACTTGGCGGCATTTTTATTTTTTGCCCGTTTAACCTGGAATTCGTCCTGACCGAGAGACGATTTCAGAATTCGTCCCTGGGTGAGACGAATCCCAGTTAGTATTCGTCCCCGGGTGAGACGAATACTGGACAAAGTGCCAAAATGTGCCAAATTGCTTCTTGACCTTACAAAATTGCTATGAAAGTGGTTAGGACCACTGTTTGACCTCTGAGGGCTGCCCTGGGGGCTGTGTTTGTCAAAGAGATCAGTGTTTGCAGTCACATAATCGGATTGGTGCTGTTTTGGTGTCTACAACTATGTTTGGTCTTCAAAAAGCATATTAACTAATCAATCAAAGCATTTTGAATATAGATTATGATTATATTTTTGCGTTTACAAAAAAAATTGTTTTCACTATTGTTACAATTTTTTTTGGAAGCTAGTATAATTACATAAATGGTAGGATATTAAATGATAAAACTACACCGTTACTCACACTTAAATTAAATAAATTTTATGATATTAATTATTTTCCATAAACTATATAAGTAAAGGAAGATAGGAATTATTTTATTATAACATTGTGATAAAAAAATCTAATAATATACATTTCTATTATATATCATTGAATTTTTATGTTCATGCCCTATGGTACTAACTTTAATATACAAATATATTAAGCATTTTATCATAGGCTATGAAACAACATGATATGTTTATATAATGACTTTTTTCCATTTTTAGTGTAGAATCTTCTATTTTTCATAATTACATAGAGGACTATACTTTTAAAGTATAATAGAACTTCTATGCAATCTAGACAAACAACTCCATATTTGAGGATAATATTCATGTTGAATTTAGCAAAATCACATGTTTCTATTCTCTAAACATGTAGAAATCTAGCTCCCCATATCAAATTTAATTTCTTTTGAATTGTTTATGATTCATATGGCCATATCAAATACAATTATATTTTATTGGTCACCACCCAATAAGGAATCTCTCCATGTTGGTCTCAACTTATGTTGAGTACCACATCCCCAACCAAACACCAAAATTAATTTTTTAATATAGTACATATTTTAATAGTTAGTGAAAAATTAAATGCATCATGTGTTAGATGATATCATTTAAACTATAAAAGGCTTTTATCCATTGAACTTAATATCATTAAATCAATCGTCCAGATTGGTAGGATCCATATATACTATCTCCATAGATATGAAGGCCTTTTATAACATTAAAAAAAAAAAAGTGATTTTATAGCATGTCAAAAACAACATGCCACAACTATAATGACATGGAGATAGACTATAGGGAAATCCTTACATATCCTATAAATTTTCCTCTTTTGTAAAAAGTATTTGAGAAGATAATATTTCTACTATTATTAAACAATACTAATATATTTTGAGTAAGGTAATTTAGGAGTGGTTATACAAAAATATATTTAGTATATAAACATATTTTTTAAAATAATAAACACACCATTATTTTATTAAAAATTTAAGTAAAATTCACTTATATTAATACTATCATAGATTTTTACAAAGAGTTGTAACAACCCAATCAAACTCACTAGTTGTACCAACCCAATCTATCTCATAGTTCTGAGGCTACTTTTTTTTTGAAATAAAATTTAATTGGTTCACCCATTATTTAATCAATACAAGGTATGGAAAACCAGTTTTGGGTTAATGTCAATGTAGATAACCCCCAAGCAGACATGATTGGCCAAATACCGTAGATGGTGGCATTTAGTGGTTCCTCCATTCTCACCCTCTAACTTGGTATGAGGTCGAAGAACCACAGCTTAGGGTTATCCTCTAAGACCCATAATACTTAGAGGGGGATGCTTACCTCTCCTAACTTATTTTTATTTTTCCAAGTAGGTTTTAGTTAGCATAAATACCTAGTTTTTAGTTTCTTTTCCATTACTTTGGAGTCAACTAAGGTCATACCATTTCTATGGATTTGGTCCTTAGGGTTATGCAAAACAATAAATATTTACCAATTGGGCTGGTATTTACATTTTTCAAAAATTCAAATTTGCTATTTTGGGGGACCTGGATGTCGGCCCTCTCGCTCAAAATTTATGGAATTTTTTTTTAAGTGTCGGTTCGTCGTGCATTGATAATAGTATTATAGATTTTTTTAAAAATTTGCAAAAAAATCCTGCCTAAATAGTGGACCCTTTTTGCCATAAAAATTTAAAATTATCCCACCCAATTTTCCAAGTATACCACTATATAAAATTAACACCCCATTGATAATTTTTTATTTTGGACCATGTTCTACACTAGATGGATATCACGACCCAGTTCTGCACGACTAGACCCATTTTTGTACCAGATCATATCCATTTTTGCACTAGACTAGATATTGTTCATAACTAGTCAAGTTCGAACCCTATTCTACACTAGACTGGATATTGTTTGGCACCAGACAAGACCGGACCTTGTTCTACACCATATTGGATTTATTTTTGCGGATGATCAAATCATATTATGCACCAAGTCATATCATGTTCTACACCATTCTGATATCTAGACCCTTTTTTGCACCAGGATGATATCTAGACCTTGTTCTACTTTTGAATGGACTATCAAACCCTATTCTACACTAGATTGATATTTGGATCCTGATTTACATCTGGATGGACTACTAGACCCTGTTCTACACTAGGTTGAATTCCAAACCCTATTCAACGCCAGGATAATTTTCAAACCTTATTTTGCACTAGGACAAACCTTGTTCTACACCAAGTTGATATTCGGACCCTATTTTGCATCAAACCAAACCCTATTCTGCACCAAGTCAGTTTTTGAATCTTGTTATGCACTAGGTCAATTTTTGGACCCTATTTTACACTAGGTTGGACCTTGTTTCACACCAGGTCAATATCTAGACCCTTTTTTGCATCATATTGGACCCTATTCTATACCAATATGATATTTAGATCCTTTTCTACACCAAACTAATTTTTAGACCCTATTTTACACTAGGTCTAACCCTGTTCTACATTAGGTCGATATCCAAACCTTGTTTTTCACCAGACTAAATCCTATTCGACACCAAGTTGATATCCAAACCTTGTTCTACACCAGACTAATTTTCAAACCCTATTTTGTATTAGGCCAAATCCTATTCTACACGAGCTCAATATTCAAACCTTGTTTTACCCTAGATCGAACCCTGTTCTACACTTGGTTGATATACAGACCCTATTCTACACCAGACCAATTTTTTGATCTAATTTTACATAAATTCAAGACTTATTCTATACCAGACCATTTTTTTTATCTAATTTTGCATCAATTCAAACCCTATTATACACCAGGCTGATATTTGAACCCTATTTTGTACCAGACCAAACCTTGCTCTACACCATACTAATATTCAAACCCTATTTTACAAAGGGAAAAATACATATATTTTTGTCTTAGAGGGCATTACCCCCAAATCCTTGTCCCCCTTTGACCCCCCATGGCGATAGTAGTAGGGGGTATGGTTCTCCCCTACACCCCTCTTTCATGGAGTGGGTCCAAATGTGATTGAAAATAAGACATCCAAATTAGAGAGAGAATCAAGCTCCACAACCAATACCATATTCTGATACCAAACCATTTTCTACACCTGGTTCAAATTCGAACATTTTTTTTTTTGTCGACCCATGGCCGAATATCATTTTCCACTCTATTTTGCCAAAATTGTCAAATTCACCATTTTTTCTAGTTTTTTTCAAAAACTAAGGTAATTCGCCATTTTCTTCGACATGAGGTTGGCCAAGATTCACCATAGTTTTGACACATATTCACGTATTTTTTACAAGTACATTTCAGGTCTGACCCCTTATGCATAACCTTAATGGTCCTAGTCTCACTTTTCAATTTATGTATAACAACAAGTCATCCCATTCCAACTGTTGTGGAATTTTCTATCTCTTTTTATCATGCTAGGTTATTTCTATTCATAAATTATATAAGGAACCATCACCATACTACTCACTCAATGGCCTATAATAACATCCCATACCACCACTCCTTACCTACTTATACTGACCTATCTTACTAAAAAAAATAACCATTCTTGAATCACAATGTTTGCATTTATTGCAACACATTGATGTTGGGTGTTTATTGGATGATCATCATCTTCATGATCATATTTTGTTTTCAATGTTAAGGACTTCCATCTTCTAATAAACCTAATTAGAAAATTCTAATTAAGATTGAGTTATCTTTTAGAAAATGACATCTATAAAAGAAAATTTACAAAAGGTTTCCCCAAATAGTTCCTATGAGTTCTTTATTCTGAAGTTTGGTATGGCACTAGCTAATTAAAAATTAATCATTACGTTCATTCCAATTATTTTTTAATATTTTGGCAAAAGAGTGTTTGATATTATGCTACTTATAAACAAAATCACACACAATGGAATGGACCACCTTTAAAACAATTTTCTCTTAAATTCACTTAGGGGTAGACCACTCCTTGTCGGCACAAGCTAAACTTATTTTTAAATTTAACCAATCATTGACCATGTTGTCACATGTTACTCAATCACTAGTGCATCACAAAACGAAGTTTTCAAGTAAGTGGGATAATAATGGCTCCTCGATAAAAAAAAATGAGTGCAAAATACAATGTGGCAGTCTTCCTTAAATGCACTTAAATGCACCTACTTAATGCATATTTTTACTATATTATAATGCAGTGAATTATTTCTCTAAATAAATAAAAATATATATACTTTATGTAACAAAAATTGTATATTCACACAACATTATCATATTATATATTCTTATTATCAAAACCCAACAATGATTTTACAAAGTTTTTATAATAATAATAATAATAAAGTAAACGAAGACATAAGTCATCAAAATTCACTATTGGATTCACTATTGACCCTGACTCTGACATATTTTACATAAAAGTATAAGGTTTATCTAAATTTTTTAATAGAATTTTCCCTTCAACCATGTTTCAAATGGAATTCACTAATCGTCCAGTAAATTCGCTTCTTATCGGATCTAGTAAGAAAATTGGGCTTTATGGACTCAGCCTAATCGTTTTAGCTTCTTGTCCTGAAAAAAAAAAAAAAAGGAACATCACAATTGTAATACAATGGTCTTTTATATTATCCCTACAATAATGGGTTGAAGGATGTTCGTTCCTTCACCACATGAAGACAATCAAGGCATGCATAGTTTCCCTTATTTTCTAAGGTACACAAATTGTGTCTAAAGCAAGTAGTTAAAGAATAATTTTATTTCATGGAAAGGATAAAATAACACAAATTCCTCCAATTTAAACTGAATTATCAGGCTAGTAGAGATTCACCTATTTATTAGAATAATATTTAGTGTAATATCTATAGTTAAAAATAAACCACCTTTATATTTATGAAGAAAGAGATGAACCTGATACACTGATCTTACTGGTCACAAACCTCGCTCCTCATCCCTTATTACTTTCCCTTACCCATTTGTTTCTTTTTTTTCTCCCCTTCTTATTACCTAACGATCCTCCTTTTAAAATGGATATGGGGGTGGGTTAATCATGTGTGAGGCCATGCTTTCATCCAACACAATATTAAATCCTTTAGCTAGGTATCCATTTGAATAAAATTTTCTTGAATTTTCAATGATCATGCTAGATTTTAAGATTAGCTTTCACTATTGAGTTTTTAAATCCTTTAAATGCGTGATTTTTAGATTAATTAAAAGTTATTTTAATTTTATTTTATTGATTAATAGATAAATAAATAAATATGTAAATAATAAATAAATAAAACAAATAAATTATTTAAAACTATCATATATGTCTATACCTTCAACAATCTTTTTAATCTCACGATAGTAAGATGTTACCATCAACTATATGAGAATATCTCATATACCTTGTGGTACTTTCCTTGTCATTGTAGGGTTATCAAAAGCAAGCACTTATTCATTTAGAGATACAAAGTATACATTCACAATATAGCTACATGGATCTACATGAATGCATCCGTAAGGGCTTCCATGTACCCTTGAGGCATTGGTGAATGTTTCACTTCCAAGGCTCTCTAACCCTTTACCTTATAGTGAATATTTCACCATAGGTAAAAGCTTTCATCCACCATCAATTTTCATTCGACTTTTGTTGGCCTACACCTGCATCACAAAATACATTACCAATACCAGGTGAAATATTAAAACATAAAATATTAACTTGATCATAAAAAAAATTATAATAGCAATAAAAATTTCATTCTGAAAAGGGTTGTGATAAGATTCTAGATTATTCAACTCTATTAATCAAATTTTTTTTATATTCTTTAAAGAAGATAGGATATCATTGTCATGTTGATATTTTTTTATTGTAGCATAAGCCTTTACATCATTGATTTTTTTATTATATTTAACTAACACAAGATATTTTTCTATAGATTTAGAGACTAGAATGAGTTCTTGGTCACATTAAAAGGTGTTTTACAGAATTAAAGACTAAGTTGAATTCTTAGTCACATTAAAAAGTGTGTACAAAATACAAGCATGTTGTAAAGTTTTAAAATTTATGATCTATTTAGAATAAATAAATTTTATAATGGTTATTGGTACGTAATTTTATAATATGTGATAGATAATATAAATAAATTGTTTATTCCTATAATTTATTTTTTAACATTAATGCAATTGTTGTAAAATATTTTTTATTCATATGTTCAAATATCAAATATTACATATTTGTATCCTCTTGTTTATTTTATTTTTAGTCAAAAAAAAATGCTTGGCAAGAAAAAATTTAATAAGTACACTTTTATTACATTAAGTTATTTTTTATAATAATATAAATGATAGGGATTGATAATATAATTAATTATGCACAATGAATACTTTTTCTACTAGCTTCTACTTATTTAGTATATGCATGTATTTATAGATTAGTAATGGCTATAATTTAGCCATTGAAGGAAGCTTAAATTTTACATTGTCAAATTTTATATACTAGGATAAAACTTCTTATAGTAATCACATCCAAATCAAAGGGCTTCTAGTTATGCTATTATTATTTTTGTTTTGTTTTAATTTTAGTAATTTTTAAGTGATTGAAATGAGAAGCACATGGACCTAGGTGTTGTAGGTGAGTTGGAGAGGAGAGGGCAATCCTCCAAGGGAGGTCCCAGGTTCAAATCTCTACCCTACCAAAAAGCTGAATTGGGTATCCAAAATCCAATTGATAATTTTGGTGCAGGTAGAATCCCGGATGTATTGTATTATGGCCACATTAACATTTATATTTTATGTCTTCCTATTGTATAATATCCTAGAATTTAAGTCATCCCTCCAATAGCAAGTATGTATTTTCAAACTCTTATATACACAAATGCATGAAGACCCAAATTAATATTATTGATTCTTGTGTTAATAAACTACATAATGAGTTGTTAATTTATGTTAAATCATTTTGGGATATATTTTATCTATAATATGGAGAGTAAAAGTAATATTAAACCCATTGATCAATTATTTTAGTATTTGCAATCCATGAGATGAATTATAGAGTATGTTTTATATTTTTATTAAATGCATTTTACTCCACCCTTGTAGTTCAATTGTGTTCATAGTTGTTCTATGAATTAAGTAGTTGCATTCAATCATATGTTGTAAGTTAAAAAGTGTACAAAATACTGATCATAAAAAATATTTAAAAAAGGTAAATAAAACTTAAGGAAGGAAAGGTTTGAAGAAAATAGAATTCACAATAATATTGAAGGAGATCATCCATTACATGAACACATATGTTTTATGACCATCACATGCTTAAATTGAGATTGAAAAATTATTCATATTCCTTCTATGCTATTCAAGGTTAATAATCTAAAATTGTAAAGGAGCATATATAATAAAGCTTTACTTAGTATAAATACTCTTCAAGATAAATATAGTGGTCAATCCTCAATATCGGTTGGTATTTTATTGGTCATTGATCTAAAATCTTAAAAACAATTTTGATATAGAAGAATTATTTTAGGAAAAAGCTTGTTACTATATACAATAGGGATGTCTATTATGGTATTGTTTGCTACAACAAATTTTTAGATATCTCATGATAGGATATTTAGGAATAACTTGTTAGGAATTTTAGGATTTGGTTTTATCAACATCAAAATATTAGTGGATTGTATATTAGTATAAATTGAAACTTAAAAATATAAAAACTATAACATATAATATATTTCTTATGGTATCAAAGCCACATAAATGAGAAATAAATTTGTATAATAATATTTGCTTTAGTGAAGGACTTTTCTTCTTGTCTTTGGAAGTCAATACCACTACAAATTGTTACTTTATAGTGAGTTTTGGTGTTACTATATTATCAATAAAGTTTTTCACCTATGTTATGTTTGGATATATTTGTTTTGATAAATGACGTTTGGTATTTTGATGTTTTATATTCTATGGTTTTCCTCTCACTTAGTGAATATATCACTTATGAAATTTATATTTTTGCAAGAATGTGGTAAAGCATAGCTTGGCATATGCCATTGTTTCCAACTCTGAAAAAATAATGGTTGGTGGTTGCTCATATTTCTAGCTTAGACAAAGCATAGTTTTGGTTTTGCCCATGTTTTGGGATGGAACAAGGTGTATTCTATGGAATTTACTATTCTAAGTTTTGTTTTCAAGGATTAATTGGAACTTGATATTCCATATTTTTAATTTATGGTTATTATTAGTGAAAGCATGATAAATATTTAAGCACCCATTCATCTAGAGTCTAAAATAATGACTACAAGAAATTATAGTATGTGGACTAATAAATACATAAATTTTGAATATCAAAATTTGGCAAATATAGTTCTCAAGAATGACACTAAATAAGAAGATGATATTGTTGACTTCCAAAAAATAACATAAAGAAGCTTTCATGTTTTTTTTTGTTCCAAATGATTTAATTCCTAAATTTTGTAATTAGAATAATGGTACAACATTGAAGGTAAATCTATAAAATAAGTATTAGATATAAGAAGTAGTATGTGATTTATTTTTAGAAAATGTCATTTATTCTTATCAAATACAATAATAGAGACCTTAATTTTGAGTACCTCATATATATTTAAAAAATACAATATTGTTTTAGTGCCATTAACAATATGGTTGATGGTATAAATATTATTGGTATTGTTTTGCAAGTTTTACCTTCATTTATGAGTTTTTTATAGAGTAGTCTTCATATTTTCTTATTAAAAATCAAATTGATGATTTTGAAAAGATGCCTTTTTTTTTTTAATATTTTAAGAAAAGAGGAGAAAATCATAAATTGAAGTATCCACCTTAAGGAGAACACAAAGTGATTTTTTTCTAAATTTTAATTCTAAAATACTTAGAATGTAAAGTCATAATTATCTCATCACAAACAAGGAAACACTTCTACTATAAATAATTTCCAAGTGATTTATTTTATACTAGGAAACATGGTCATTTCAAATGTGATTTTAGTAACTAGAAGAATAAACAAAATTGGATAGGGATAACACGTATTACCACGATGGAATATTGAAAAGAGAGATTTACTTCATTAACAAGTCAAATCTAATATGGTAAATCTATTGGATTTTACTTTGACTCTAGAGCACCTATAAACTATACATGTTAGAAAGGTTTATATGGTATTTTATTTAAGGTAAAGGTAAAGGTAAAGGTAAAGGTAAAGGTAAAGGTAAAGGTAAAGGTAAAGGTGAAAGGTGAAAGGTGAAAGTAAAGTGGGATGCACATTGAAAACCCTCACGGAGGATTGTACAATCTTAATTCCTTAGGATTCAAAAATTTGACCTCTATTTAAAGTTCTAATATATTCATTGTTAAACCCACTTAAATTGTACATAAATTATATTATATTAAAATTTACATTTTGTCAGGTGTAATTTTATTTTTAATATCTATGTAAGAATGATGTCGTTTCACTTGGTCATGATGTATCATACTTTATTGAACGATGTGGTGATACTAACATGGCATTGACCAACAATGCTACATGCACCTTAAAATTTATTCAGTATATATTTCATATGAATAAAAATATTTTTATCCATTAGGGAAATCACTAGGACTTCTTATCTTATTATATTTTTTTATAAAAATAATTCTGAGGTTATGCATAGGATTAAAAATAATCTCATTGACCTTGATATATGTAGGAAGGGAATATAAAAGTTAGTTGAAACCATTTGTAAAATTTTATTTACCCTATCAAGTGAAAATAACTTTTTGTGATATAAGAGTGTTGGTCGTATCAATTATAAGTATTTATTATTTCTCACTAACATGGGTCATGAATTTTCATCTATTTAAAAGTAACAGTATTCATGTGTATAATGTCAAGTTATAAAGTAGTGTCACTATCAATTTGATAAGGGTATGTATTGATGTAAAATATGTTTTGGATTTAATGCATAGTGATTTTTTTTGGTCTAATAGATATAACTTCAATTTATAGTTTCAAATATTTTTTGTTGAGAATTGATGATTATTTGAGAAATATGTGGGTATATTTCCTCAAGTTTAAGTCTCAATATACTTTCAAAAACTTTAATTCCAATGTAGAAAAATAATCTAGAAAGAAAATTATAGTCTTGATATAAGATAATGGAAGTGGGTTTACCTAAAAATTTTTTCAATATTTCTTAATGTATGAGAGTATATGTGGGCAATAGTATAAATAAGGAATAGAGAAATAATTAATATTTCGACATGCATGGTGAAGAGGCAAAATATACCATGTTGTTGTTAGCTACAAATAGTAAATATTATATTATTTAGTCTCAGTGGTTTTTCATGTAGTGATCAGAAATATTAGTTATATTTAAGCATAGTTTCAATAAATATATTTAGTTGATCATTATTATTCTTAGTTTTGTTTCTTCAATTATTCACGTTTGTTGTCTATAGTGAGAAATATAATACATACATATTACTGTGCATATCTACTAATAAGATCATAATTAGAAATTATTATAATACATGACAATACCCATTTTTTCTTAAATGATAGTAAAGCTACATAAATTTATATATGTTTTAGAAAAAAAAATAACTTAGCAATAGCAATACGAGTGGGAAATATTTTAAAATCTTCAATTTTGTAAAAATACACTCAAATTCCATCAAATTCAATGGCAAAACTAAGATAGGAGATTTAATTCTGAGAAAAAAAACTTTTTGAAAACTTTTTATACAATCGATTTCATTTGAGTATCCAAAGAACCTATTCTAAATTCTAAAGATGAGGATTCTCTTGGTTTTGAAATCTACCTATATCAATGATATGTGCCCTCAATACTTTCACCAAGATATTGGAAGGCTTAAAAAATAGGTATTTCTCATCCAACCTCCATAGAAGACCAATTCCTATGCCTAGTTAATCTAACTAAATGGGGGGTTGTAGACTAGAGTAAGAAATGCAAATGGTAAAAAGTGGTAAAAAATTGGCAACATAAAGATACATACTACAGAGAGTCTTACAATTCAAACTTAGACTGAACCACCTAACATAACACTTTGCATCCCTTATGCTATTAGAATATTTAACATGAAGAACTATGATTATTTTCTAATTTATTCTATAACTATAATGGTAAATCTAGGAAGAAATATAGAATGCAGAATAACTATAATAGAATTATCCATTCCTATATTTAACAAAAATATTTTAGCACTCATTAAGTCATACATACATATTCATCAAATAGAGATATGCAAAATTCTAGATAACAATCCAATCTTTATTCAAAATATATATATTCATCAATCAATACAAGTATACCAATTGTAAATGCCAAATATTTGACCATCAAAAAGGATTAAATTCTAGTATTTATATCTAAAATTATAATTGGTTATTTTTCATTATAGTTTAGAGTGGATTGTAGTTTTGATAGGACATTGTCATGCAAGGGCTCATTCCTCTAGATCATGGTGCTAAAGTGGTTTGTTTTTGCTTAAACTAAGGGGATGATGATTGTTGTGTCTTCATCTAGTGCACAATTTTTTTTGACATGTCCATTGTGCTTTTAGGTGCACCACTACCTTTTCTAGCTATAACAACACAGGTATTAGCCAAAGAATATTCTAAGTTTATTAGGATTCTCTAACAACAAATTTACTTATCGGGAGCATGTCATGGGTATTTTGGTGCATACTTTAATTTGATGTCTATTTCATCCTTCCCTCCTATTCTATCGACTATTGGAATCTCAATTCATTTTTTCCAAAATTATTAGTATCCCTTGCTAGCATCAACACATAAAATTATCTATCATTTCTTTGATTCTCTATCTTGGTGGAGTTCTTTTTCAAATGTCATGTTCCATTTTTTTTCTTACCCAATTTTTTTCATCATTATATTGGACCAAATTTTATAGTGCACTTGCTAATGTAGGTATTACCAAATATTCTAGAAAAGAGGATGAATATAACCAATGGGATCCACTATTGTTTTGGATGCCAAACCTTCATACTTACCCAATTTTTTTATTCAAAGAATGAAATATTTTTTATATCAAGTTGGATATTTTGTTCTCCCTTGTTGACATCAACATCATTGTCCATCCAAGGTGTTGCATACTAGATACTAAATTTAAATCATCTATCTACTAGCATTTGATTCAATATATATGACCATCTTACATAGTCAAAAATTGTGTCTCGGGTCTATTTGATGCTTGGTTGTTGGATGTCAGATACTTTTACAACAAATACTAAAATTAGCATTCAAAATTTTTGGTAGTGCTTCTACACATAGCAAAAATTATTC
The DNA here is from genome assembly GCA_028583015.1 of Wollemia nobilis. Classification (NCBI taxonomy): domain Eukaryota; kingdom Viridiplantae; phylum Streptophyta; class Pinopsida; order Araucariales; family Araucariaceae; genus Wollemia; species Wollemia nobilis. The sequence goes on from JAQPPZ010000340.1 coordinate 369,412, forward strand.
TTCTTCCTATAACTCTTTGACACATCCTTAGTTTTAAACTATCTAGCAATATTTTATAGCAAAGATGCAATATTTTGTATTGACAAAATTTATCTCCCTATTCGAATATGAATGTGGGTAAAAATTTAACCTACATAATTGGTGCCTTGCTAGGGGTTCTACTTGCAAAAGAAACAAACATGTCTAGCCTTATACATTGGTCCATGGATTCAATATTGAAACAAAATAAAATAAAATTTAAAATTATTGTGTACAAGGGCTAGCTTAGAAACTATTTATTTTTTAGATCTCTTCTTGGGTTGCTCTTGATGTTTCTTCCTTAATAAGTAGCTACTAAATATTCTTCAGACAACTAGATTAGTCTACATATTTTATCCCATGTTCTTTTAGAGGAAATAGTTATTGTCCTAAATTGCTAGAGGATCCTTTGTAGTTGATAGTAGCACTCATAGTAAGGGTCCTTGTACCTCTGTGTTAACTTTGTAATCTTTGTTATTAGTATGGAGAGCTTATGAAATAAGATGACAAGTTGATCTATTAGCAAAGGCTTTGGTCATGAAGATCAAGCAACACAAACAAATAGATCAAGTCACATGAACAAAACATACATAGATGTTATTTCTTTGTTCCTATTAGAGAACCAAAACATTTAATTCTTTTCATCCCAAAAGAAGAGTCCTTTTACAATTTCAAAAATTCCCTTAAATACCCTGTTTTCCCCTTTTCCCACCTAAAACTAGAAATTTCAAATTTAAAAATTGGGGGCAACTTGCCAAGGTCATAACTTCGCACTCGTTGACCCGATTGACTATTACAATATATTTTCAAAAATGGCATAAAATGAGATAAACAGGGCATACATTTTCCCTTTAATATCCAAGGCCTACGTCTAGCCAAAAATATTCAAATTCGACCTCTAAGACCTTCAAAAATCACCTACAAGTTTTACTAGTTTTTCTAGCAGATTTTTTTTTTTCACTAGTTTTCAACAAAATGAATTAAATACAATTTGGGTGATGCAATATCACTATGACACCACTGGATGCTCCTGCATCAAACACCCAGGGTAAATTTAGAAGTGAACTTCACTTCTCTATTGTTGGAGGAAAACCCAGGCAGTCAACCTCAGTATTCGATAACCAAGTTGAATCTTCCACAGGCCTGCCTTTCTATTTGACCAAATATTCTTCATACTCCCTATTTCTGGTACTTTTTCTGATTTAGGTATCCAAGATCTCTTCTATCTCTTTTATATCTAGAGTATATGTTGGAAGATCCCATAATTCTGCTACTGGTCCCTCGCCATTGTCTCCCTCATGGTATTTTGCCAAATCTGAAATGTTAAAAACATGTGATATGTTAAGCCCACTTGAAAATTCCACTTTCTATGCATTTTATGAATCCCATTTTCCTATGATTCTGCATGGTCCAAACTTCTTCATTTTTAGCTTGTTATAGGTTTTAGCAAGAAACCTTTTTTTTCTCAGATGGACCATAACTTCATCTCCCACTTCAAATTCCATAAATCGTCGCTTTTGGTCTGCCCTTATCTTGTACTGAGTATTCATATTAGTAATATGATTCTTCACTTCTTCATGCAAGCTCTTTAGGTGCTCTACAAATTCCTCAGCCTCATCACTGTTCTTTTCCCCTCTTTCCATTTTTTTCAACTCAGAAGCATTCCTTGGGTTGCTCCCATACATAATCTGGAATGGGGATTTATTAGTACTCCTATTGACAGAATTATTGTATGTAAATTCTGCTTGTGGAAAAACCAATTTCCAACCCTTGGGCTTATCTCCTACCAAGAATCTCAGTATATTACCCAAACTCCTATTCACCTAAAAGCACGAGGATACGGAAACAAAAAGGAATATGCCACAAGAAAAGAACAAGAAAGAACATATGCAAATTGACACAAGATAAAAGCAATACGAAATATGGTAATATCTTTATTGATACGCTTTATAAATTGTGTTACAATACGTCTCCTTCCTTTTTAGGGGATAGGAGCGTCAAATGTGTTTCTCGTCACAACATCCATGGCTAACAATCCTTCTTCCGCGTGCCCACATGTAAGATGGGCGGACCAAAACGTCGTCGCCACTTTTGTATGTGATTCTTTGCTCTTTCCTGCTCCTCTACTATCGGAAACCTGCGTTCAAAGAAACATAAAATATTAGTAGCACCTACAGACAAAATGAAACATGTATTTCCCAAGGCCTATTGTCAATGTATGCATGAAAATAATAAAACGACTATCAGATGACCTCTGATTGACCTGAAACTTTGACAGAAGCATAAAAATACTATCATAAGACCATTGCAAAAAGAATAGTCTAAAAATTCCTCACAGATCTGTACTCGCTCCAGGGTGGGACGAATAGGACTGTGACAATTTGCCAGAAAGCACCCTGTTCAATGTCCTACTTAGGAAGCTCCAAAAGACCTGCAAACTTGGGGTTAGCTAATTGGGGGTATTTTGGGAAGACCCAGATGATCATATTTCTCCAATTTTTCCTCTAGAACCCATATTTTGAAGATGGCATCTACAAGTTAGTGAAAGCGGGAAATAACAATAACCTGGTCAAAACTACTCAGAATGAAATGAAATTTGAACTGTAACCTATTTAACCTATCTAGAATCAAATGCAAAAGAAAAACTAAATAAATATATCACATATTTCTAATCATCCCGGGGGGGCGATTAGGACTATGATAGTTTGGGGAGCGCCCGGGGGCAGGACGCCCACCGTTTGAGGCACTTTTTTGGCACCAATCCACTTGGGATGGGTCCAAAACTGGTTATGGGGTGTTGTCAACAAATTTTGTGGATAGTTGTGGTCAAAAATTGGGTTTTGGGTCCGGATTCGCGCTTCCAATAGTCACCCAATAACCTCCCTTTCGAATGAGAGATTAAGGATGTAAAAGCACAAATCGCAAGTAGGTATGTAAATTGGTAGCACTTCGTTGCTCAAATGCTCCTTCTCTGTATATCTTTTGGGTGGGAAAACTCCCCAATTTATAGACCTTAGGGTCTCCTTGTTTGAATTGCGCATGCGAGGGCGCCACTTGAGTTAACTGTCCTATTTTCAGAGAAAAGCTAACTCCTTGATAAAAAATCTTCTTGCATGAGGTTTCTAAAATAAAGACACTCATCACTGAAGTCTCTCTTCTTGAATAAAAGCTACTCCTCGCAATTGCATGGCCTGAAGCCTCAGTTAACTGGCGGAGTTACCGAGGTTTGACTTTTTGCCAGTCAAACTTGCTATTCGCCTCACCCTGGGGCGAATTTTGCTATTCGTCCCTGGGTGGGACGAATGCCAGTTTGTATTCATCCCGGGGTGGGACGAGCAGAGAGCAAGGTGCCAAAAAGGTGCCAAATTGACCTCTGACCTCTAAAACTGCTTTTGGAAGTGGTTAGGACCATTGTTTAACCTCTGGGGGCTGCCCTTGGGGCTGTTTGTGTCAATGCGATCAGCGCTTGTTGTCACATAATCGGATTGGTGTTGTTTTGGTGTCTACAGATGCCCCTTTTTGGGAAGCGTTGTGCAAGGCACAGCACCGAGAAAAAATAGATAACCAAAGCACTAATGATTAGGGTTTCTCAGTAACCTAACCAACTCTTGATGCCCCAAGTATGGAAAGGGCATGCATTCTTGAATCCTTACTTCTGACGAGCTAAGGAACTTAAATCAAGTGTTAACCTTGTTCGGTGAGGTGTTACTTGAGCTTGGACATTGATCAATCATGAATAGGCAAAGGGCGCAACCTTTTGTCTGTGGGAACCTTGAGTTCATGATTCACGAATGCCAAGTGTTTGATCAGCTTGTGATAATTGCTTGTTTGCTGCCCCAAGCGAGGGCACGATTGTCTTTGTCAATGATCCTTTGAATGCGTGTCATTTCCATGATTGGGTATATTGTTGTTGATTGGCGACTAAGTGTGACTACCCCCTCAAGCGACGAATCGATGAGGGAATGACCGACATGAGAAAAGCGATGAGTCGCTTGACCCAAGATGACTTAGGTAAGGGTGCCTTCAGTTGTTTACCATTGAATGCGAAAGCATTTTCGAACATTCTGACCTATTTTTGGTGGGTTTTAACCCTTTTTGTGATGCATTTTGGAGCTGAAATTGACAAAAATTCATCCTCCCGTGGAGCGGTCCGGCTATGGTAGCCTTCTTAGGGAGTAGGATAGTGACAATTTGTAACCCCAACATCTATTTTGGATGCCAAGAATGTCAGGCGCAAAAGCGCCTTCGTTCGGCAATGTTATTGCTATTTTTGGATGGGTTTTGACCCGTTTTGGTGACGCCATTTGGGGATGAAATTCTCAAAAATCCGTCTTCCCGTGGAGCGGTCCGGCTATGGTAGCCTTCTTAGGGAATAGGATAGTGAGGATTTGTGACCCCGACATCTGTTTTGCATGCCCGAAATGTCAAGTGCAAAAGCACTCTCATCGGACACTTTTAGGGCTTGTTTTTGGTGCATTTTTGTGCAGTTTTTTATATTGATGTATGCATATGCTATTATGAATGCGATGTTTCTAATTTATATGATGTATGCATATGGAATGAATGAAATGAGTTGTTGATAACTTGTCGATGCACCATAGATTGTACAAGATTTGACTGGCTTGTTGTACTAATGGGATGACTTTGTGGAATGACTTTGCATGTGAAAACTTTGTTTTTGTATTTTGCATATTTTTTGATGGTGATGTACGGAATGAAATGTGACAGTTGTTTTAAAATGTAGTTAAGCTTTTTTGAGATGCAGATATTTTAACTAACTAGCCAAGACTATACATTTATCTCGCAAGACTTTTGAACAAGGTATAAATCCGACTTGAATTTAACCAAGTTATTTCACATCCCTGTGTGTGCAATTGAGTTCATTTATGTGGTATTTGTTAGGATACCGCCAGTGCCAGATAGGCTATCAACCAAACCTGTACTGAGGATCACCTAATTAGCTCCACTAACTCCGTTGTTGTATTTAGCAAGATTAATCCATGGGACAATCTAAGGTACCATAAGCTAGCTCATCCACATGCAAACATTGGTCTATGCACATGCAAAGCTAATGTGACAGACATATCGTCATGCGGGTAGGATACCACCATTGCCAGGTAGGCTATCAACCAAACCTGTAATGAGGATCACCTAGATGGTTTTCGAATGCTGAGAATTTCTAGGGATTCAAGTTCAGGTTATGTGTTGGCTCAATGGTTTGGGATACTTGCTCGTCTATATAGTGATGAAAATCACTATTTATTTTTCTCTTTGTTTTTCTTTTTGAGCAAGGATTTTGAATAGTGGTGATAACCACTATTATTTGATTTTGTATTTTGAGCTTTGTAAGGTTGAGCTTGTGAATGGCCTTGATCCTGTTGGCCTTGGGGATGACTACCCATCCTGTTCAGGGACGTGTAGTACGAATCCTTACGACTTTGGGAACCAAAGGGGATGATGGAGATTATGAAGTAAGGGCATTGATATTTTAGGCCTTGGGGATGACTACCCATCCTAGTCAGGGACGTGTAGTACGAATCCTTACAACTTTGAGACCAAAGGTGAGTGGAGATGGTTGTGATGATGGTTTGTTGGAATTTTGTTTTTGAATGGCGTTGATCCTTTTAGGTCTTGGGGATGACTACCCATCCTTGGCAAGGACGTGTAGTATGAATCCTTACAACTTTGGGGACCAACTATGATTGGGATTTGTGGGAGTGGTGAAAACCACTATTTATTATGTGGAATGGATAGGGAAGAGCTCGTCCTTTTGTCAATTCTCAGCATTCTGGAACCATTCGCACAGGGGGATGAACAGGCTAATCTTTCACCTATGGTACCCTAGACTGCTTTGTAGGTTTCTCTTGCATTCACACAACTTAGGAATTATTTTATGTGTTTTAATTTGTGTTGGGATGCTACGTAACAAGGCGTGATCCAAGTAAAACTTTCCCGTGTAAAATTTGTTTAACTATGTACAGTTTTTGGCTAGAAATTTAAAGACAGCTGAATGACGAAAACCCTATATACATTAGGAGACAACTGACTATGCTAAAAATGGCGATGGTGTTATTCTGGATGTATGCGTTTATGAAAATGGATTTGATGTGGAAAATGAGGGAATTTGCCAAGTAATGACAGTCTATGGTGCGTTTGACTTGTATGACCTAGCAAATATGCAATGTATGGATGCGATGCCTAATGCAACCTATATTTTTGTATTTTGATTTTTATGAGTATGCATGGAATTGAAATGCAATATTTTTGTTATTTTTGATTTTTATGAGTATGCATGGAATTGAAATGCAAATTTTTTTGTGATTTTTGATGATTTTATTGTTTTTGTTTGTTTTTGAATATTTATGTTGACCAAGCAGTTATGGTAACGCTTGGAGCTTTTGGTGTTGACCAAAGGGTTTATGGATACCTTTGGAGCATTTTTGGGTTGACCAAGCGATTATGAGAATCCTTGGAGCTTTTGGGTTGACCAAAGGGTTTATAGATACCTTTGGGGCATTTTGGGTTGACCAAGCGATTATGGGAATCCTTGGAGCTTTTGGGTTGACCAAAGGGTTTATAGATACCTTTGGGGCATTTTTGGGTTGACCAAGCGATTGTGGGAATCCTTGGAGCTTTTGGTTGGACTATGGCTCTCTAGATGTGGAATGGCCTCAAATGACTGATGTTCAAGGGTTCTGTTTCCTTGATTCCTTCAAGAGAGGCAAGCCGGTATGTTCCAGGTCCTATTCTATTGTCAATGACATAAGGACCTAACTAGTTTGCCATGAACTTGTCCCGTAGATGGGATGGCAAATTAGAATTCTGTTGGTTCTCTTTTAAGACCAAGTCACCAACCTGAAATTCCCTTAAGTGGACCTTCATGTTGTATGCTTTCTTAAGTCGCTCTTGATAGATACGCAAATGCTCGAGAGCATTAACGCATCGTTCATCGAGCAACGTCAGTTGGTCTAACCGGGCCTGTCGTGCAGTGTCATCATCGATGAACTCTTGCATTGAAATGCGTAGGGAAGGGATTTCCAACTCAAGAGGCATGACTGCCTCGGAGCCATACACCAACGAAAATGGAGTTGCCCTAGTGGGCGTCCGGATGCTAGTGCGATAAGCCCATAGGGCAAGCGGGATCTGAATGTGCCAATCCTTATGATTGTCTACGACTATATTTTTGAGAATGGCGACTAGCATTTTGTTTGATGCCTCTGCTTGCCCATTTGCCTACGGATAATAGGGTGTTGAAAAACTATGCTGAATTTTGTACTTTGTGGTCAAAGCACGCACATATTTATTCTTGAATGGTGTCCCATTATCTGATAGGATCTTGGATGGAATACCAAAATGACATATGATGTTATGCAAAATAAACTCCGCAATGCGGGATCCAGTCGTAGAGGTTAGCAGAATTGCTTCCACCCACTTGGTGAAGTACTCTGTGGCCGTTATGATGAACGTGTGATGACCCGACGACGTAGGGGAGATATTTTCGATTAGGTCAAAGCCCCACTACAAAAAAGGCCAAACCGATTGGATCGGCTGCAAGGCCTGAGAAGGTACGTGTGTCAAATTAGCATGGTGTTGACACTTCACGCACTTCTTCACATATGCGCAACAATCTCGCTCTAAATATGGCCAATAATAACCCATGTGAAGAATGCACTTTGCGATGGCCATACCGTTGAAGTGGCCACCACATGTACCATCGTGTGCTTGGGTGATCGCCCAAGCGGACTCTTGTTGGTCCAAGCAATGGAGGAGGATTCCTTCATAGCTCCGACGATACAAAATGTCTCCTAACAAGACATGCTTTGCCGCTTTCTATTTGAATGATCTTTTCATGGCTTGTGTCAATCCAAGTGGGAGGTTACCTAGCTTGAGGTAATCCCTAATGGGTGTGTACCAATCCTGCTGATCAGAAACCTCGATAGTATGAATGGCCAATCCCTCTTGAAGTCCATCCCTAGAAAAAGCTGAGTGGGAAAGAACTTGTAAAAACAACGTTGTGTTGCTATTAAGAGGGGTCGGGGAGAACAAGGACCCCTAGTTGGCTCGAGTCAGACAATCATGGATTCGAGAGAACTTATCCAGAGATGGTTCAATCTGGATCAGGTGGATTCCTGGCGTCAGGTCAGAGCTTGCACGCTCCATCGTAGATTGCGATAATGTTTTAACCTGAATGGTTGTCATTTCACCAGAAGGGTCTTGCGGGATTAATGACCCCAAGGAGGCCATAGTATCCGCAAAATGATTCGATGATCGAGGGAGTGCCTCGATGTCATACCATTCAAGTTGTGCCAAGAATTTGTCCACAAGGGCTTTGTAGGCCTACAGAACTGGACATTTACATTGGAATATCCCCTTTACTTGATTGACAATCAACAACGAATCACCAAATATGTTTAAACGTTTAATGTTCATGGTGATTGTTGTCTGAAGACCTATGAGCAAGGCTTCGTATTCTGCATTGTTGTTGGTGCACGGGAAGTCTAATTTAAATGACAGAGGCATTGGAGCCCCTTGTGGAGTGAAGAATACAATTCCCATGCCACCTCCTTGCTCACATTTAGAACCATCAAAGAATAGGGTCATGTCAGCCTGTGACTCAGGCTCATCAGAATCTGGCGATTCTGAAACATGAAAAACCCCATCATCCGGTAATTCTATGGTCAGAGGCTGATCATCTTCAAGAGGAGCCTCTACCAGTTGATCGGCGATGACTTGACCTTTTATGGATTTTTGTCCAATGAACTCTATGTCAAACTCCGTCAACAACATGATCCATTTCGCCATGCGGCTACTATGATAAGTATGACTCATCATGTATCGCAATGGATTCTCCTTAGACACAACATACATCGTATGACCGAGCATGTAGTGGCATAGCTTTTTGGTAGCAAACACCACTGCCAAGCAGAGCTTCTCAACGTATGCATAGTTAAGTTCATAACTGACCAGGGTGCGGCTAAGATAGTATGTAGCCTGTTCTTTGTGAAGTTCATTTTTCTGGGATAGCATGGCACCCAGTGCCACCTCAGTAGCTGAGATGTATAAATAGAATGACACTCCTGGTCTAGGTGGTGCCAATACTGGCGGTGAAGCCAAGTACTATTTAATGTCATCAAAGGCTGACTGGCACTCGTCATCCCAATGAAATGTGACCCCCTTATGCAATAATTTATTCATGGGTCGGCACTTGTCAGATAACTACGCTATGAAGCGCTTGAGCTGCTTGATGGTAGTTGGGGGAGGCATTTCAAGGATTGCCTTGACTTTGTGTGGGTCTACCTCGATTCCTCATTTAGAGACTATGTAACCCAAGAGCTTTCCAGATGTGATGCCAAAGACACACTTCTTGGGGTTTAGTCTGACCTTATGCTCCATGAGGCGATCGAGGATCTTGCTTAAGTCATCGAGATGATCTAGGCGCAAAAGAGATTTGGCCAACAAATCATCCATGTAATCCTCCAAAGTTTTGTGCATGTAATCATGGAAGATGTACGTCATGGCACGTTGGTAGGTGGCACCGACATTTTTAAGGCCAAAAGGCATGACCTTATAGCAAAATGTCCCCCAAGGCATTGTGAACGCCATTTTTAGTTGGTCCTCAGGATTGATACGAATTTGATTGTATCCTGAGAAACCATCCATGAGGGAAAGCATTTCGTGGCCCGTTGTAGCGTCTACCAATGCGTCGATGCTCGACAAGGGAAAATCATCCTTAGGACTCGCTTTATTTAGATCTCAAAAATCGGTGCATATGCGAATCCTCCCATCGGGCTTCTTGACGGGAACCATGTTAGACAACCATGGTGGATAATCCATGCAGATGACAAACTGTGCATCCAATAGCTTTTGTAACTCATCTTTGACCATTAAGGCCACTGTTGGGTGCATCTTACGTAGTTTTTGCTTTACTGGCTTGATTGTCGGATCAAGCGTTAAATTATGCGTGACTAGCTGCGGGTCTAGTCCCGGCATGTCCTTGTATGACCATGCAAAAACCTCCTTCTTCTCTTTGAGAAGGGCAATGTAGTCGGCTTGCTCTTCGGGGGATAGACTTACCCCTAGCTTGATGATTTGCAAATTCATTGGATCTGAGCCGATGTCTACGTCAGTCGTCTCCTCGACCGACATGTGGGATCCATCCTCCAACTGGTGTGGAGTTGGGATCAAATGGATATCGTTTGCTGAATTTAGATCATCGTTTGGAACATCAGGTTCCTCTTCAACATGGAAGACATCCTGAGTCTGTCCGGGGGTGAAATGGAACATTCCTCCACAAGGCCAGTACTATGATGGGGATGGTGGTGTGTCAGCGTGATCCTAGTCGATAGCATCTAGATCTAGATACAATGACCATGTCGGGTCGGCTGGATCATGGATGGGTGCGGTTAGGTCAATGGAGATCATGTTGATGAAATGATTGTGGTCTCCATTACCGTAGGTGTTATAACTCGGACATCCTAGACAATCTGTGTGCTCCGGATCTGGCTCTATGGGCACTGGCACAAAGGGATCAGCCCTATGCACGGAGACGAAGACAGGGTCCGCCCTAGGCATTGATGGTTTGATAGGGTCTCCAGGCGAAAGATGCTCTCTGTGTACCTGGAGTGGCGGGTGCAGTAATTGCTATAACTATGTCGGGTTGAGGTGCCACCTATGTCTTGGACCTATGTGTAAGTGTTCAAACATGTCATCTATGTCCAAAGGGTATCGTTGTTGCATTTGTCGCATGTGGTTGAGATAGGCCATCTCAGTTTCATCTTTCGAATCACTATCGGAGATCCAAAAGCCTTCATTAGCTCCAACAGTTGCTTGCGACACATGAGGCTCATCTTGTTCGAGCAAATTGATGTGGTCCCATCTAGGTTGTTCCGCTCTCTACGGGGGGACCTGATTCTCTTGAAGTGGCATGTGCTCAAATGGAGCGGCCAATGGGAACATTGTCAGGAAGCTTTCCTGATCATCATTCATGGGATATTCTTGCGAATGATCGTACTCCGACTCATCTTCGGAAGACCCTTCTTGGTCTTGTCCATATCCCCCTTGTGGGTGAGTCCTTGAATTTTCTCCTTGTTCGGCCGAAGGGAAAGGGTTGTTGAGGTCAACAAGGTTGTTTGTTTGTAATGGGAAATAATCCCCCAATGTATAAGTTGTGTTTGGATTGGCATATGGATCTGATGCCAACCCATCCTTGTTGCCTATCCCTAGGCCTTGCATGTTTTCAACCAAGATGTCTAGGGGCAAGGGGTGGTTGAACCCTACTCCTGACTTGTCATACGGCATTTGATATCTCGGTTGGCAAAGAACACGCACTCCTTGCTCATACCTACCCAACCCATATCCATGCCAATTGCATTGGCCTAGATATCTTAAAGCAAAATCAGGGTTGGATAGATAGTTGACATCCTCCACAAAGGGCTCTTCGTCTTCATCTTCTTGCATACAAATCTCAATGCCATTATCCAGGCCCCCATAAACAAAGTTTGTCTGATTGGGTGGGTAGCCTAAAGGAACCACTGAGCCGATGGGGAGTCGAGGCCTCCCCATGTCTTGCATGGACTCGAGTGTGGGCGTTGCTATAATGTTCCTCACTAGATACTCCCCCAGGCCCATGCTGGCCATTTCAATGGTGACCGTTGGCGGTTGAGGGGAAGCGAATGGGAGTCCTTCCTGAGTCCACTCCATGTGGGGTGAACTAGGCATCTCGACTTCCATTCTACTAGGTATCTCTTCTATCGAGATGGTTGAGACTAGAGGTGGTTCTTCTTCTAAGGGTTGCTTTCCCTTGTCCTTGGATGTGGCCACCGTAGGTGGCATCATTGTGGAAGGACTGGCGGAAGAAGATGGACCCGACTGAGGACTCGATGGATTAATCACTGGAGATGCCCACGAAATCGAACCCTGTTGAGATGGATTCAACTAAAAATCCAAATGTGTTGACGGAAGGGTTGATTGCGGCATGAATTGCACTGTATTGCAGTATTTGAAAGGCTCCAAGTCCATCGGGACTACATGCACCTGTCCTTCAAATGTGTACTTTAGGCACTGATGCGCGATTGAAGGGACACACTTCATGTCCCAAATCCAAGGCCGGCCTAGCAGGATATTATAAGCCATCTCGCCTTCCAAGATATGGCACAATGTATGAATGGTCTTTTGTCCCACTTGGATAGGTAGGACAATTGTGCCAACTGTCGAGCAGATTGCATCGTTGAATGCTCGTAGTGTGTAAGTGGAAGCCACGATATGAGATGCTGGCAACTTCAAATGCTTTAGAGCTATTGTAGTGATGATATTATTGGATGAGCCAGTGTCCACCAACACTCTCTTATACGAAATCCCGTTGACCCACGCAATAACGTGCAGGGGTGGATCCGCCACATCACCAATCACTATTTTCAATTCATCTTCTCTAAAGGTGATGACTGGTTCTGTACACTATTTTACATGCCCCACAAAATTGTTGAACGAGTTCGCTTCATGGGGTGGCAGCTCGATTGCTTTTAAAATCTCCATGAGAGCCTCCCGATGGGGCGTTGATTATTGAATTAGCTCATATATGGAGAGCCTAGCCGATGTGGTCCTTAGAATTTGGGTAAGTCTAGTTCGAATCGTGGCCACTGGTCTAGGCGGGGGAAGTTGCGTAGGGTGTTGTTGAGCTTGTGACGTTGATGGAACCTCTCTTGTGGCTACCGCGGGAGCAGCTCCTGGGTACTTCTTGTTCCTAGTCACTATGCTTATCATCCCCACATATCCTTGCATAGGGAAATTTTGTTGCACCTCATTAACTTGAAGGGGCTTTTTCGGTGCCTCATGGGTAGGCAAGGGGTCTCTGAATACTCCCATATGTTGATTGTTTGGCGCTACGGGGTTGTCCACCGCCAATGTCTTGTTGTCAATGAGATCTTGTACCAAACCTTTGAACTTCCAGCATGCATTAAGATCATGTCCTTTATGCCTGTGGAACCTACAGTACAAGTCTTCTCTATACCCTTTAGGCTTTGGTGCATTGGGATCTATAGTTTGAATCTCTGGAAGGTTGATCAAATTTGCCACTGACAAGCGGTCAAACAAAGAGTCCCTGGACTCTGTGTAAGGAGTAAATTGTCGCCTAGGGTGACGCTGCTGATTTTGCTCCTGCCTTTGATTTTCTCTCTCATAGTTGTTGGGAGGCACCGCCTGATAATTAGCCTTTTGAGGTTGTGTTGCTTGTGCAGGCTTAGGGACATTGATGGCAACTTGATTAACCGTAGTAGGTTTTGGTTGCGTGGTCCCTGGTTTAGTGTTCTTTGTCCATTATTTCTTCTTAGGTTTGGCGATCTCGCCATCCTATATCTTAATCTCCTCAATGACCCTGGCTTGCGCCAGAGCTTCCTCTAAACTGGCATATTGTTGTAGCTGCAATAGCACGGAGATTGATCTCAAACAACTTTTTGAGAACATTTGGGTCAGATCTGACATGGGAGGGAGGTAAGGCAGCTTTGAAAGCAACGCCCTCCACCGGTTCTCGTATGCCACCATGGTCTCTTCCTCATACTGCTTGAGGCTAGCTAGGTCACTCAATGATGCATTTTTCCTAGTGTTGAAGGCGAAGCATTCGAGGAACGCATCCACTAGCTGATCCAAATTAGTGATGCTATGTTTCGGTAATTGGGTGAACCAATCCGAGGCAGGGCCTACGAATGTGGTTATAAATGTTCTCAACAACAAAGCATCGTTGTCTTGAATACCAAAGCACTGGCTTAAGAACCTGGTCACATGCTCTTGGGCATCCTCCTCCCCTCTAAAGAGTGCCAACTGGGGCAACTTAAAGTGTTTCGGGTATGGAGGTGTCGACACTGACGGATGCACAGGATGACTATGGAGTTGGCGTAAAGTGGGATTTTGGGGCCCAGAAGTCTTGATCTCCATAGACTCTAAGCGCTCTAACAATGCTTTATATGCATCAGAGGATTTAATTTCGTCCTCCTTAGTTTGCTCCCATTGTGGGTTGCGGGGAGCTTGAGGCCTATTGAGAAGTAGTTGGGTAGCACCCCCTCTGCCTTGATAGAGCATTTCAGCCCTCTCTTCTTCTTGTTCATATTCCTCATAAGCTTCCTGAGGAGTGGCTGGCCGAGTCCTATGCACATGGGTAGGTGCCCGCGGAGGGTGCCCATCATTGTTTCGGGGAGTGGCCTCCCGCTCAGGTCTAGGAGGTCTCGGAGGCAATACTTGATAAGGTCACGTGGACCTCTCTCGTACCAAAGGGTTATGCCTCTCATACACATCTACTTTGTGTGCGAGGGTTTGGAACCTTCGCAGGCACATTGTTATGAAGCAATTCGGTTGTTTGACGTTGAATGCACTCTTTGTTAAGCCGACAAAGATGCTCTAACTATTCTTGATCTTGCCTAAGCTGCATGATTTGCGCTTGGTGGGCGGCTTGTTTGGCAAATGCCAAGTCACTTTGTTCTGTCGTCTCTTGTTTTGGAAGCCTAGATGCCTCTCCTATATGTCTACCTCGGTCGTGGTGATCCGAGACCTCTATGGGCTGCTTCCCTCTATCGAGGTTGGCTGCATTAACTTGAGGCTGTAGCCTCGATGGGTGATCTTGATATAGGGCAGGCATGGAGGTACATCGCTCCCATGCTGTGTACTACTCTTGAGGAACGTGGTAATCATCCTCGTCCTCTCTTTCATATGCATAAAAGGTGTGGGCAGAATTGTCTTGCCCTGCCTAGAAAGTTTGATACTCTGGACACTGTCTAGTGTTTCTAATAGTAATGCGAGGTAGAGGAGGGAGGACGAAATCCTGTGGCCCCTCCATTTGGACCCTCTGTTGCTCTAGCACTTCATCGCTAGGCCACCCATAACGGGCTTCTAAGGGAGGTCTCCTATCTACATTAAGTGCTACATATAGGTTCTCTTCTTGGAAGGACCTATGTTGAGTAGGGGTGCCCCTCAAAGAGGTGCCTCTATAGTCTTGTTCTGTTATGGCATGATGTGGACTCTCTTGTGGGTCAGGCCACCAAGGCAGGATGACCAGGTCCTCAAGACTATATCGGAGGCGACTTGTCCCCCTTGGTGCACTTTTTGGAGCGCTTGCCCATGATCGGGCTCGGCTACGAGTGAACACCATAGTGATGTGCTCCTAAAGACGAGTAGATTTTTATCTCTTTTAGGATTTTTTATGCTACACTTAAACAGAAAGGAAACACACAATCAATGCAGTGGTTATCTCGTTTAAATATTTAAAAGTGTGCCCTAAAATCTGGTTTTAGTGTGTTTTGATGTTGTTTTGAAAGCTTTGTGAAAGAACGTTTAAATGCAAAAATGAGGGCTCTTATGACTCCCAAAAAATGGTCGCCCCTTCGATATACCGTTTCCAGACCGATATACCAACCTCTCTATATACCCGCCCTTACGTGAGGGAAACTATTGGTACGTGAGAGCAGATGGTACGTGGAACATAGGCGATATGGAAGGGGGATCACTCTGTTTATGACACCTACCATAGAAGACTTATCCTCATGCACTGGGAATCACCCCCGCTACACTTGGTCAGCTTTCGTCAGGATTTACGTCTAGCAATAGTCGCGATCGGGGTAATGGATGCAATATCTCAAGCCAAAGTGATAATGGAATCCACCTTTGGTCTTGCTCAAGGGTTGGGGTTTTACGACCAATGCCTTGTTGTTTTAGTTACCACGTGGTGTGTGGGGTTCCTTTTAAGTTGCATAAATGAAGCACGCAAGCATTCAAACTCTCCTATGCAAGCAAATAACTAGAGAACATAAAGCAAAGAATTGACAAAAGGTGTTTAAGACCTCTACCTCTTCTCTACCCAAGTCGGATATCTCTGAATTTCTGCTCTAAAATAGTCCAGTGTTGGAAAAATTGGTACCTATAATCAAAAGAACAAGCAACTTTAATCAGAAATTTAATCTTAAAAATCAAGGGACAGAGGTCCCACCGTGATCGCCACTGAAAGCACGAGGATACGGAAACAAAAAGGAATATGCCACAAGAAAAGAACAAGAAAGAACATATGCAAATTGACACAAGATAAAAGCAATACGAAATATGGTAATCTCTTTATTGATACGCTTTATAAATTGTGTTACAATACGTCTCCTTCCTTTTTAGGGGATAGGAGAGTCAAATGTGTTTCTCGTCACAACATCCATGGCTAACAATCCTTCTTCCGCGTGCCCACATGTAAGATGGGCGGACCAAAACGTCGCCACCATTGTTGTATGTGATTCTTTGCTCTTTCCTACTCCTCTGCTATCGGAAACCTGCATTCAAAGAAACAAAAAATATTAGTAGTACCTGCAGACAAAATGAAACATGTATTTCCCAAAGCCTACTGTTAGTGTATGCATGAAAATAATAAAACGACTATCAGATGACCTCTGATTGACCTGAAACTTTGATAGAAGCATAAAAATACTATCAGAAGACCATTGCAAAAAGAATAGTCTAAAAATTCCTCATAGATCTGTATTCGCTCCAGGGTGGGACGAATAGGACTGTGACAATTTGTCAGAAAGCACCCTATTCAATGTCCTACTTAGGAAGCTCCAAAAGACCTACAAAGTTGGGGTTAGCTAATTGGGGGTGTTTTGGGAAGACCCAGATGGTCATATTTCTCCAATTTTTCCTCTAGCACCCATATTTTGAAGATGGCATCTGCAAGTTAGTGAAAGCGGGAAATAACAATAACCTGGTCAAAATTACTCATAATGAAATGAAATTTGAACTGTAACCTATTTAACCTATCTAGAATCAAATGCAAAAGAAAAAATAGAGAAATATATCACATATTTCTAATCGTTCTGGGGGGGAAATTAGGACTGTGATAGTTTGGGGAATGCCTGGGGGCAGGACGCCCACCGTTTGAGGCACTGTTTCGGCACCAATCCACTTGGGATGGGTCCAAAACTGGTTATGGGGTGTTTTCGACAAATTTTGTGGATATTTGTGGTCAAAAATTGGGTTTTGGGTCCGGATTCGTGCTTCCAATAGTCACCCAATAACCTCCCTTTCGAATGAGAGATTAAGGATGTAAAAGCACAAATCGCAAGTAGGTATGTAAATTGGCAGCACTTCGTTGCTCAAATGCTCCTTCTCTGTATATATTTTGGGTGGGAAAACTCCCCAATTTATAGACCTTAGGGTCTCCTTGTTTGAATTGCGCATGCGAGGGCGCCACTTGAGTTAACTGTCCTATTTTCAGAGAAAAGCTAACTCCCTGATAAAAAATCTTCTTGCATGAGGTTTCTAAAATAAAGACACTCATCACTGAAGTCTCTCTTCTTGAATAAAAGCTATTCCTCACAATTGCATGGCCTGAAGCCTCAGTTAACTGGCGGAGTTATCGAGGTTTGAATTTTTGCCAGTCAAACTTGCTATTCGCCTCACCTTGGGGTGAATTTTGCTATTCGTCCCTGGGTGGGACGAATTCCAGTTTGTATTCATCCTGGGGTGGGACGAGCAGAGAGAAAGGTGCCAAAAAGGTGCCAAATTGACCTCTGACCTCTAAAACTACTTTTGGAAGTGGTTAGGACCACTGTTTAACCTCTGGGGGCTGCCCTTGGGGTTGTTTGTGTCAATGCGATCAGCGCTTGTTGTCACGTAATCGGATTGGTGCTGTTTTGGTGTCTACATCACCACCTCTGTTTGCCCATCAGTATGCGGGTGGTATGCAGAACTGAATTTCAGCTCTATCTTCAATTTCTTCCATAGGGTCCTCCAAAAATACCAAACAAACTTTGTATCCCTATTGAAAATAATACTCTTTGGTAGACCATGAATTCGTACCACCTCTTTGAAAAACAACCCTGCAACATGAATTGCATCATTATTTTTTTGGCAACGAATAAAATGTGCCATCTTTGAAAACCTGTCAACGACTACAAATATGGAGTCATTACCCCTTCTGTTTCCTTGGTATACCAAGAAAAAAATCCATGTTGATGTCCTCCCATGGTCTTTCTAGTACAGGTAATGGTTGATATAATCCAGTGTTCTATCTCACACCCTTAGCCATATAGCATAGTCTGAAACTTTGCACAAATATCTTTACATCTTGCTACAACTATGGCCAATAGTATTTCTCACTAACGATGGCAATGGTCTTATCTCAACCAAAGTGTCTATCCAAACCTCCATTGTGCTTCTCCTTGACCAGATTATCCCTCATTGAACTCCTTGGAATGCAAAACTGGTTTCCTCTGAACAACATTCCATATTGGATTAGAAAATCCAACCACTTAGTCCTGTCCAAAGTAACAGGTGCTAAGCAAGCCCTCCAAGCCTCTACAAAATTAGGATCTTTAGGATACAAATCCTTAAGTTCGTCAAACCCTACAACTTCCACCTTCATTTATGTCAACAAACATTACCTTTTACTTAAGGCATCTGCAACTCTATTTGAATTTCTACTCTTGTGCTTCAACACAAACGTATAACTCTATAGAAACTCAACCCACTTCAAGTGCCTCTGATTTAGCTTCCCTTGGCTATTAATATATTGTAAGTCCTGATGATCAATATACAGAACAAACTCTTTTGGAAATAAATAATGTCTCCATTTCTTCAGATCCTGAACTATAGCATAAAACTCCTGATCATATATAGAATATTTCTTTCTAGCATCATTAAACTTCTCACTAAAATAGACAATGGGTTTACCTTCTTGACTCAACACAACTCCTATGGCACTACCACTAGCATCACAATCTACCTGAAATACCTTATTAAAATCTAGAAGTGCTAAAATAGGTTGTTCTGTGATCCTCTTCTTCAACATATCAAATATCTTATCTGCTCCTAAGGTCCACTTAAATTCTTTCTTATCCCCTCTCATTGTTTCTGTAAGGGGTGCACAAATATTGCTAAAATTTCTAATGAATTTTCTATAGAAACTTGCTAGACCATGAAATGATCTTACCTCAGTTATGCTCCTTGGAGTAGTCCATTCAATGATAGCCCTCACCTTTTATAGGTCCATTTTTAGACCTTTGTCTGAGATGACAAATCCTTGGTACACTAACTCCTTTACAAAACTACACTTTTTCAAATTAATCAGCAACTGCTCCTTCCTCAGCTTCTCAAAAACCCTTCTGATATGCATCAAGTTCTCTTCCAAGGTCTTGCTAAATATTAAAATGTCATCCAAATAGATAATGACAAATTTTCCTAAAAACTCCTTTAATACCTCATTCATCAGCCACATGAATGTGCTTGGTGCATTGGTTATCCCAAATGGCATGACCAACCACTCATACAAACCCTCTCTAGTCTTGAAGGCTATCTTCCACTCATCTCCTTCTCTGACATGAATCTGATTGTACCCACTCTTCAATTCAATATTTGTGAAGTACTTGGCTCCACTCAAATAGTCCATAATGTCATCCATTATTGGCAATGAGAATCTATATTTTATGATGATCTTGTTAATAGCTCGAGATTCTGTACACATTATCCTCTCCATATTTCTTTGTTGCTATTACTATAGGTACTGCACATGGACTCAGGCTCTCCCAAATCATTCCCTTTTTTAGCAACTCTTGGACTTGTCTTTTTAGCTCCTCACTTTCTACAAGAGTAATTCTATGTGTTGCCTTATTGGGAAAACTAGATCCTGGTACCAAATCTATATGGTGAGTGATCTTCCTCATTGGTGGCAAACCCTCAAGCACATTATTTGATATAATATCTATAAATTCTTCTAATAGACCTGAGACTTCTACTGGGGTATCTTTGTATTTTTTTCCCTAACTATAGGAATTAATGCATAACACATATGCTCATGCTTCAACCCATCCAAAAACTTTATACCTTCAACTAAACATATTTTGGCACTGCTACATACCTTTTCATCCACCTCCTTCATGATCTTCAGCTTATGGCGCACTCTATTCTTTGTTATGGAGTAAGTTTTGGCATAACCATCATGCATTGCACACCGATAAAACTGCCATGGCCTTCCCAAAAATAAATGGCAAGCATCCATAGGCAGAATGTCACACAGGACCTCATCACGATAATTCCCAATTTTAAATTTTACCAAGCATTTCTTACTAACCAAAGTCCTATGGTCCTACAACCATGAAATCCGATATGGATGCGGGTGTCTCTTCCTCTCTAACTGCAATTTGGTAACCATTCCTTTTAAAACTAGGTTATCTATGCTACCATTGTCTATGATAATATTACAGATCTTACCTACATATTTATACCTTGTGTGAAATAAGCTCTTCCTCTAATCTAGATCTCTCTCCTAATTCATCAAGGCTCTCCTTGTGATTAGAACTTCTCTTTCTGCTTCTTCAGAGTGCTCAGATTCAACATCTTCATCAACAACAACTCGGGCATTACGTTCGGGTCTCTTATTTGTTCTCTTTTGGTATTGTGGACACTTGTATGCTATATTTCCTTCTTCTCCATAGTGGAAATAGGTTTCATAAAATCCTCCTCTTCCAAACCCTTGTCCAGACCTTCCTCTTCCTCTCTGGTAACCATTGTTCTGATCACGAGGGCGGTAACCATTATCTCCCTTTTGGTCATGACTATTGTTGGCTTCTCCATTCTTCCTATGATCTTCATTTTTTCCTCCATTTATTCTTCCACTAGTTCTTCCACCATGACCTCTTCCTCTTTTATTGCTCTCAAACCTTCTATTTATCTTCTCTTCAACCCTCAAGGCAAACTAGTAAGAATCCTCTATGGTGGTCATCCTGACTAGACTTAACTCCTCTTGAATACTTGCTTTTAATCCGTTAATATAACGGGCTACCTTCTCATTTTTGGCCTCAAAATGGCTTGTTCTGATTAATTTTTTTATAGAACTCCTCTGTGTATACTTTAATAGACTTGCTCGACTACCTTAAACCTTGCATTTTCTTTAACGGATCCAACTCGTAGTCAACTGGAATGAACTGCCTCTTCAACTTCTTCAACATCCACTCCCACATTTTTATCCTTTCTTTTCCTCTTTTATTTTTGTCTAGCTGCACTCCCTTCCACCATATGCTAGCATGACCCTTTAGCTTGGTCTTATCAAACTTGACCCTCTCAGGATCTTCAATCTCCTCATACTCAAAGTATTCTTCCAAATTATTGATCGAATAAATCAACTCCTCTGGATCAAGATTTCCAAAATACATAGAAACCTCAATTTTTAGTCTCTTTCCAATATGAGATATGGCTCTATATAACCTAGCTTGTGCAGGATCTAATACCTCTTCTTCTTCAACTTCATCTTCACTGCCATATTCTCTCCTTGGCTCAAACCCTCTATGCAGCTCCTCTTGTAGAGCCTGAACTTACCTCTGCAAAGTTTTGAAATCTTCTTCTAGCACCATATTTCTCCCACCACCATAGTTTCTTCATGGAGGCATTATGCTCACTTATATCACAAACCCTAACCATAGATCCTGGTGTAAACTTCATCATGTTCGGTGATCTATTTACACACTTAGGAACTCTCACTCTGATACCACTTGGTGAAGATCAAGCAACACCAAAAAATAGATCAAGCCACATGAACAAAACATACATAGATGTTATTTATTTGTTCCTATTAGAGAACAAAAACATTTCATTCTTTTCATCCCAAAAGAAGAGTCCTTTTACAATTTCAAAAATTTCCTTAAATACCCTGTTTTCCCCTTTTCCCACCTAAAACTAGAAATTTCAAATTTGAAATTCAGGGGCAACTTGCCAAGGTCATAATTTTGCACTCGTTGAACTGATTTACTATTACAACATATTTTTGGAAATAGCATGAAATGACATATGTAGGGCATTCCTTGGCCCTTTAAGACCCAATGCCTGCATCTAGCCGAAAATCTTCAAATTCGACCTAAGACCTTCAAAAATCACTTGCAAGTTTTACTAGTTTTTCTAGCAAATTGTTTTTTGTTTTTTTCACTAGTTTTCAACAAAATGAATTAAATACAATTTGGGTGATGCAAGATCACTCTGAAACTGCTGGATGCTCCTACATCATTTGGTAATGCATCAATTTCACATTCATTGTTCATCTATTGGTCTATAAGCTAACTTATGTTTTCTTAAGTATTAAAAGACCTCTCTTCTTTTTAAAATCCTAGGAAGCCAAGCTCCTAGAGTTATTGGACTACTAGATTCACCTTTTTATTGCTTTCTTTTTGGGTATTAAGTATTTCTCCTCCTTCTAGGGTCAACTAACTTCCTTTAATGACTTGGTAAATATGCAACTTGGATATCCCCATATACCTTTGGGAGAATTTGATCAATTGGGGACATCATTATTTGGTCTTGAGCATATATAGGGACACTTTAGCCTATTCTATTTTTATCATTAGTTTTTATTTGGCTCTAGTGAATTCTTTGCTAATATATTCAATTAATTTATGTATGCTATTTTTGCATCTCATAAGAGGAAATGTATTCATAAATATATTCTTGATATTAAATCTGTATTGACTTCTAAATCTCTTCAATATGTCTCTAGATATTTTTTGGTCCTTAGGCTTAACTTTTTTTTTATCCAATTCTACTTTGATTGCTGCTAGGATGTCTTCTTGGATTTGGATCTTAGTTTTCACTTCTTGTAGTTATTTTATTTGCTTATATACTTTATTACATTCTTGTTGTAATTTCTCCTTTAGTTTTTGTATCTCCTCATCCTTCTATTGTAGTTGCTATTCTATGGGATATTTATCTATTATCTATTTGAGATTCATGATTCCATTATTGAGACTCTCTCTCTATCTTCCCTTTTCTCATTCTCTTCTAGAGGATTTTTATTTTTGCTATAAGATTTACTGATATAAGATCCCTCAAGGCGTAGGACGATGCATATAAAATGGCCCTCAAGGCAGGGAGAAATTGAAAAGGATTAATAGAAGAGGTAAGAATGGATTCACACCCTCTTCAGGTCAGGGTCAAAGTGGATCTAATTTTCTCAAGGGAGAATCCTCAATACCTTCTAAACAAGAATAATATGGGCATAATCTGAGAGGAAGAGGATACCAATGAGGTAGAGGTTATAGTGGTGGATGAAATGGGAATGATTTGAGGAGGTCGTATACCTGTTATGGATGTGGTGATGAGGGGCACAGAGAATTTGAGTATCCCCAACATGATGTCCAATAAAGGGGTCAAGGAGGACAATGAAGGGTCAATATGGTTGATATGGAAGAGTAGGATGAGTATGAAGTTTTTGTTAACATGGGGGAAGCCCTTATGATAATGAGGACATTGATTGATCCTAAGAAAGAGATGGTGCAGATCAAATAAAAGGGGTGAACCATATATGGTGAAGATTCTTGGCTACGAATGAATACATTTCAAACAAGGTGTACATCAGGAGGGAAGGTATGTAACATTGTCATTGATGGTGGTAGTTGTGAGAATATGGTGTAAAATGTCATGGTTGAAAAAATACACCTAAAATGTGAAAAACATCCTTATCCATATCACATATTATGGGTTAAGAAGGGGAATGAGGTAACAGTAGATCGGAGTTGCTTAATTAAATTTTCAATTGGGAGCACTTACAAGGATGGAGTGTGGTGTGATGTGATCTTGATGGATGCATGTCACATTCTATTGGAAAGACCTTGGAAGTACAATAGGGATACTAACCATAATGGGAGAAAGAATACTTACATATTTTGTAACGATGGTGTAAAGGTAGTTCTTGTGCCCCTGAAGGAGGATGGGCCAAGTGAGAGCTTGTTGACGATGAAGTAGTTTCTTGCAGAGATCAGGGATGCTAGCTTATGTTATGCCTTAACAACTAGGAAGCTAGAAATAGAGGAAGTGATTATGCCTAGAGTAGTAGCTAAGTTTCTAAGTAAATATAAATATGTCACACCAGAGGAGTTACCAAATGGGCTACCACCAAAAAGGGATACCCAGCACCACATGGATTTGATTCTAGGATCAGCGCCCCCAAATCAGGCAGCTTATTGGTTGAACCCAACACAAAATGCAGAGTTGAGTAGGCAAGTGACAAAGTTTATAAATAAGGTATTAGATAGGGAGAGTATGAGTCCATGTGCAACTCCAGCATTGTTGACCCCAAATAAATATGGTGACTAGTGGATGTGTTTGGATAGTAGAGCCATAAACAAGATCACAATAAAGTATCAGTATCCTATGCCGAGAGTGGATGATATGATGGATGGATTGGCTGGAGCTAAATACTTTAGTAAAATTGATCTGCGGAGTGGCTACTACCAGATCATAATTCGAGAAGGGGATGAATAGAATACAACTTTTAAGACAAAATATGGATTGTACGAGTGTATGGTGATGCCATTTGGGTTTTCTAATGCACCCAGAACATTTATGTGGTTGATGAGCAGAGTACTACGAGAATATAATGGTAAGTTTGTGGTTGTGTATTTTGATGATATTTTGATTTATAGTAAAAGTGAATAAGAGCATTTGTTACACCTAAAATTAGTGTTAAAAGTTCTCAGGAAGGAGAAATTGCATTTCAACTTGAATAAATGTAGATTTCTTCAAGATAGTTTAGTGTTTTTGGGATTTGTAATCTCGAGAGATGGCATGAGGATGAATGATGAGAAAATGAAGGCATTTCTAGAATGGCCTCTTCCATGATCTATAACAAAAATAAGGATCTTTCATGGACTAGCTACCTTTTACAGGAAGTTTATCAGGAATTTTAGTAGTATAGTTGCCCCTATAACTGAGTGCACAATGGGGAAAGAGTTTGTATGGACTACAACAGCAACAAAGAGTTTTTAAATCTTGAAGAAGAAAGTTTCGGAAGCCCTTATTCTAGTGTTACCATATTTTTGTAAGGTGTTTGAGGTTGATTGTGATTCCTCATTTTTTGGGATTGGTGGTGTCTTAAGTCAAAAGGGCCGACCTATAGCATTTTTAGTGAGAAACTAAATGACGCAAGGAATAATTATTCTACATATGATGTGGAATTTTATGCAATTGTGCAAGCATTGCAACATTGGAGGCACTACTTAATCTCAAAGGAGTTTGTGTTGTTTACCGATCATGAAGCATTGAGGTATGTAAATTCTCATAAAAATTTAAATAGCAGGCATGCCAAATGAGTTTTATTTTTGCAACAGTATACATTTATCCTAAAACACAAGTCAGGAAAATAGAATAAGGTTGTTGATGCATTGAGTAGAAGAGTCTTGTTGTTGACTACTATGGATAATGAAGTGGTAGGATTTGAGGGGATTAAATATCTATATGAATCTGATGCGGATTTTGGGAATATTGTGCAACAGTGCCAAAGTGCGGTAGGGTGCGAGTCCCGTACTATTTTTGAAGAGTATTTTTTTAGAATGGTTACTTGTTTAAGGGTAATCTATTATGCATTCCCAATAGCTCTATGAGAGAGAACATCTTGAGGGAATTACATAGTGGGGGTTTGGTTGGTCATTTTGGAGTAGCCAAAACTACCACTCTTGTAGAGGAGAAGTACTATTGGCCAAAAATGAAGAGATACATAATCAAGTTTGTCTCTAGATGCAGAGTATTTCAAATTGCTAAGGGCCATGCACAAAATACAAGGTTGTATATGCCACTGCTAGTTCCTACAGGACCATGGACCGATCTGAGTATGGATTTTATGTTGGGGTTGCCCAAGACACAATGAGGTAAGGATTTAGTTTTTGTTGTGGTAGACATATTTTCAAAAAATAGTGCATTTCATTGCTTGCCATAAAAATAATTATGCAGCTAGGACTGCAGTCTTATTCTTTGATGAAATTGTGTGGTTGCATTGTGTTCCAAAGACTATTACTTTTGATCGGGATACTAAGTTCTTGAGTCACTTTTGGAGGACATTGTGGAGAAATTTTAATACCAGGCTGCAGTTTAGTAGTGTTTACCACCCACATATCGATGGGCAAATAGAGGTAGTGAATAGAATCTTGGGAAACCTCTTACGATGCATAGTTGGAGAAAAACCAAAACAATGGGATTTAGCCTTGTCACAAGCTGAATTTACATACAACAGTTTAGTGAACAGGTCCACAGGTAAATCTCCTTTTCAAATTATTTATGGTCAAAATACTATAGATTTATTAGATTTGGTTGAGTTACCAATTGGGTAACAAGTTAGTGATGATGCAGAAGCATTTGCTGAGCACATCCAAAAATTGCAAGAGTCAATGAGGGAAAAATTACAGAGTAGTAATGCTCACTACAAAGAGTCTGATGATGCACACAGAAGGTTGAAAGGTTTGAAGAGGGTGATATGGTCATGGCTCATCTTAGGAAAAAAATATTTCCTAATGGTACATATAACAAACTAAAACTTAAGAAAATTAGGCCATGCAGGATTTTGAAGAAGATCAATGATAATGCCTATAAAGTGGAGCTGCCTAATGAATTTGATATTTCACCCATTTTTAATATTTCTAATTTATTTCAGTATCTTGGTACTACCAAATATGGTGAATTATAGGAGACAGTAAATTGTGCACGACATATGCCTAAGAAAAAACAATACAGAGTTGCACAAGTGCTCGATAAGAAGGTGATCACCACCAAACATGGGAGCTACAAAAAATTCTTGGTTCAGTGGGAAGGATTACCACAGTAAGATAACACTTGGGTTTTAGAGTCAGAGCTAAAGAAAATTGATAACCAAAAGTGACAATATTTCAATTCAGCTGAACTCATAGGAGCTGAGTTCTTTTTCACCAGAGGATAATGATGCACCTTACCAGAGCCATAACTTGTGAACCGTACGTCCTTTGGCATTGAAATTTAATATGTGGTTTTGTGTGTGTGTTTTGCATCAATAAAATCTCTGATTGGCCTGAATATATATAAAAAAAGTGTTTTTGGTACCTAACTCCTCCATATAGTGTCCCAAAATTAGCTTTTAGAATAGGTTCCTGGGTTTTTTGGGTTTTTTTTCTTGTTAGAAGTTTATTATATTTTGTTATACATTAATTTGAGACCTAATATTTTAAAGTAAGGTTTTTTATTGTAATATGGATGTGTGCACTGAATTTGGGCGCAATCTGACTCATTTCTATTTTTAGAAGTTTTTAGAAAGAAGATCTATTTTTAGAAGTTTTTAGAAAGATCTATTTTTAGCAGTTTTAGAAAAAATGACGTTTTTAGGGTTTCTTTAGGGTTTCTTTTGTTTTCAATTGGTATATGATGGATTGTAATCTTTTGTAGGAGGGGTTTGAATTCAAGGATGATAAGAATATCAATTTGCATTTTTCTTCCATTATTGCATTTGTGTTATGCGATTGGAGTCCATTTTTTTGGTCTCTTGTAGCTGAGTTTACACCATTTACATCTAATTTAATGATCTACATGAATAATGTGTCTCATTTAGTGCATAGATCCCAAAGCATGTATATATTTAGGACTATAGATATGTTCTACTTATGTATCTTGATATTGTAGTCCTCTACTAATATTTTTGCAATTGGCTTCCTTGTATTTAGTTGCATGATCATGTAGATGCATTCTACAACCACTAAATCTACAACATAATATATTTGTATAGTAACCAATTGTACTCTATATTGTAGTTGTTATTATACCCATATTCATGTATTTTCTTCAATGTATTGAATCATTAAAATTGATTTTGATAGAGGATGTTAAATATCAAAGTATGGAGTGAAGGTAGAGTGGAAGGATGAAAACATTAAAAATGAAGTATTTAATATCATAGTATTAGAATTTATAGGGATTTGGATATTTGCCTCTCATGTATAGGTGTTGTAGATCCTATTTATAATTATATAGTCGGTAAGATAGTGGTTTCATCAGTAGTTCTAGATGGTGGAGGTGGTTGTTTAGGAAGATCTTACTTAGGTAGTGGAACTATTTCATCAAAATAAAATAGAGAAGTAAATGCACCTATTCCTTTGGCTTTATATGTTAGTCTTTGAAATGTTTCATCTACTAATCCAAATTATGAATTATACCATTGTATGAACTACTGCATATGTAGTCTCTTGTATGGTCTCACTTCCTCATTCTCCTCAATACTTGTATGATCATTTCTTCATTATTTCTTCATTGGTTTCTCCTAATAGTGTTAAGGTTTTGGCCTTTAGATTTAGCTATTCTTCTCGTGGATATCATCTTCTATGATTTTTATATTTTTATATCTTTCTCTTTTGGCTCACCTTCACTGGATCCTAGTGCAAACTCCATCACCTAAGTGTCCTTAGTCACTTTAGCTTGTCATATTTATTTTCTCTATAGAGGTGCTTCCTCTATTTTGGCCTCATATTCTAAATCCTCTTGGCCTATAAAGGAAGGTTCTCATGGAGAAGTTGCATGAGAAATTTCCTCCTCTTATTCGTATATCTCCTCTTCTTATATCTCCTCTTCTTCATCCCTTAGTTTTACCAGGCCTTGGTATATCTCTTCCTTGTTATCATTCATCTAGTTTTTTATAATTCGCTTTGAATTATTCTTCAAATAACTTATTAGAGGTACTATGGAAAGCCTTATTTTAAGTACCACACTCACAATGATATATCCACCATTATTTGATCATGTTTTATTCCCAACCCATATCCTCTTAAATTTTATCTATGAGGTCTTCATGCATCCATTATTCTTTATTTATTTCTAGATCATAAATTTGCTTCTATTCATATTAGGTCCTCCATGGGGTACTATATTGCATCTATATAATGTTCATTTACATGACACTACTTCCATCATTATTTCTAAATTGATCAATTTCTAGCCATGGAAAATGGTCGAATGTAAGTGGCTTATTATTTAGCTAATCCAATTTGGCCTTGAATTTTCCTTTTGTATTATAGCGCCACATGTGAGCCACAATTGGTAATTGAAGAGCACTAAGCATATTATCAAGCAGTTTTGCTTATCCTCTTGTTATAATTACTATATATTCAAACCCATAAGGGTATCTCCATGTAAAATATTTTTTTATTTTGAGAGACAAAATCATCATCTACCTCATCTATCTGCATGCACATCTCCATGCCAAATATCTAGTCAATGACATAATATGGCAACAGATAGGATATTTTGGAAAAATTGTAGAGCTATATTATTATGCCTTCCAACGAGAAATACCAATCCCCAATTTCTCTTTTCTTTCCTTTTAATTTGTCTATGGATTTTTAGCTAAGACAAGGTGTTGATCCATAGACAAAGGACAAAGAGGTAGCATTGAATTTTCTATTGAAATGTATATAATGAGATGTTTCCCAAGGATTGAAGACTATTCCACAATTAAACAAGGTTGGTTATTATCTATATTAGTTAAATTTATATTATGCAAATTTGGGCTCATGTGATACAAAAATAACTAGGCTAAAAATGATGGATGTTGGAATTTTTTGCTCTCATTCAATTTTAATGTCACTAACTGGCTATGAATAAGTGAGTTTAGGAATTGGTCCTTCTGAAATAAAATATGGTTATAAGAAGTGGTCCTCTCATGATTTCTCACATGAGTGACCATATAACCAAGATACAATTGATAATAATATACTAGTTTGTCACAATATAACCCTAATATTACAAACAACATAGATAATACTACTTGCGTCATATTAGAAAAAATTGTAATCACTGGGACCTTTATCCAAGAAAAAAATTACCCAATATATGAAAGTGGATTTTTCTAGATATTTCATTTTCTTAGCTATGTTAAAACGCTTGAGGCTCATACCTAGCTTCTCATCCATCACATCAATATTTTTATGGTAAATAATGGTTGCCTTTGTGCATTGAATACCATTGTAGTCTCTAGGTCATAATATTTCACCACCACCTTGATGATATTAGGATAGGGATGAATAAATTTTGACATATACCTTTTCAAGAACAAGTTCCACAATATAGACTCAATTCTACTAGTAGACATTTTTCCTTGTATTTTTTACCCATATTGGAAGCTTTTCCATTTTTCTTTTATCATGATGATTGGGTTGTGTATGTTGGCCAAATTCTCATCCATATATTTTGTTATCTTATAACATTTATCTCTTTTTCTCTAGACATGTTCTTATATATTTTTGCTTGTTTGAGTAGATGAGCACTAGTAACTATATGGTCTTCTTGTTTCATAGAATCTTCCATAAAATACAATAGCAATTCAACAAAGTTTTTGCTCTTGAGAAAATGTACAAATGCACATTGTTCAATATTGGCCCTACTTTTATAGCAAGAAATGTAAACAATGGATGGTCATTACTATTTAAATATTGGGGATTGTGTGTGTTGACCTTCTACGAGAAATTATTATCTTGGGACTACAATTTCATGTAAACATTCATGGTGCATGTCATTTTTCATGACTACTAGCCCTTGGACCAATGAGATTACTGAGAATTAAAAACTTGATAGATTCTAGGTATAAACCTTAGCCAATAAAAAACTTGTATTTACAAAGGATTTCTACCATTATTACCACTATGCAACTCTTTACACACATTATTATCTACAAATATACATATAAGTAGGCATACCCTTCTATACATAGTGTTTTAAATACTTACCATTTACCAGAATTGATAAAATGCAATCATCTATATCTTGTATTTCATATACATTTACTTATTTTCTTCTAGATATTTGGCATAGTCCAAACCATAATGATTCCAACTTTTTACATTTTCCTGGTTTAGCATTGTTTGAATCTTGTTTTAACACTATATCACCATATCTAAAGGATTTTCATAATTTCTTATTGAATCACCAATTTATATAGTTGTGTGGTGCCATAAAAAATCATTGGACTTTTCTCTACTTTATTCTAACAATAATAATTTTGCCATCCTCTTTTCAATTGGTTGAGCATCTTCTAATTTTTATTGGTTGATTTTAATCAACAAAATATCTTCAATCCTATAAACCAAAGCATATATTATAGTTTTAAAATCCTTTTTGAATGTTATTCTATTTTCGATAATGCTTAGTTCAACATTAAATGCCAAATTTTCTAGTTAATATGAATATTTATTTTCATTATTCTCATTAAATTCTTATTGGTGGATTCTACTAACCTATTACCTTGAGGATAATAATTTGAATATAATTTATAATAACTGCCATATTTGCTTGTAAAATCCATTGATTTGGCTCCAATAAGTGCTCCAGTATTCTCATCTACTACTGTAGTAGGGATCCCAAACTTGGTGATCAATTTATCCAAAAACTTTTATCACCATATCTTGATTAGCATGCTTGGTTGCCTCAAATTTAGACCACCTAGTAAATTAACCAGTGGCTATCAATATAAACTTGTATTTGGTAGAGGAATTTAGATTAATCCTTCTAATGAAGTCTAAAACCCATTTTTGGAAGGGTTCCTCTACTATGATTAGTTGTAATGGCATGACTTTATTTTTGGTTTTTCTAATAAATCTTTGACATTTATCATATGTATTAGAAATTTTAAAAGGATAAATAAAAATGTAGGCCAATAGTAGATAGCTCTATGAATATTAGAATTATCACCTATCCTAGGTAGTATATTCTTGAGAAGATAGCACGAAACTCTTTGTAGACACGGAAAATTAACCCACTTTTAGTGGGAAATATTCCTTAGAATCCCTAAGAGGTCCCTAACCCTTGCATAAGTCAAGGATAAGCCCCTCCTCCCTCAACCTTGCTTTTTTTTAGTACCTTTGGCAAAATTACACTCTATCATGTTCGAGCACGACTTCCCCGAAGCGATCTCGCACTCCGGCATCCTAGGGTGCAACTTTGCAAGTTTTCATTTAATTTCAATTTTTATTCTGTTGGCCTACTTAAACCTAGATTTAAACCCTCCCAACATGTTTTGGCATTGGATTTGGGTTTATTTTACCTAATTTTTTCCCTCTAATTTTATCTCTAAAAGTAAGGTTGTTCTTGCTTAAGAGATAGAAAAGTGATATGTGATTTAATGTGTAATTTTTATTATTGATTAAGCTCAAAATTTTATGATAGCTCACTCTTCTTCCTTTGCTTTATTCTACTACAAGCTAACCCCAAAGTACAAATTTTGGATTTTGTATTCTATTTCATAGATTGGATTGAATTGTTGTGTAACTTGGTGGATTCGTGGTGTGGTTTAGAGAGATAGAGTGCCTTCTTGGATGCTTCAATTTTCTCTGCTTGCTTCTACGACGTCCATAGGGTTTGATTACTTAGTTTCTAATAATTATTTTTCTTCCTACATTTTATTTTTATTTTTTGTTAGTCTATAGAGATATTGTGCTTGGTATTAGTGAGGCATGACTTTGCTTACCTAGATTAGGGAAAAACCAATCCGTAGAAGTAAAATTTTGCCTCATCCAGGAAGGAAAAACTTTTCTACTGCATTATCATACCCAGTCTAGGTGAGGCATGACTTTACCCTAGAGCACACCAAGGACAATTTCAATATTCTTCTTTCACTATTGCATTCCATTTTGTATTGAGGTCATATTGCTACATTCTATTTTTATTTTCTGTTACTGTATTTTTATTTTATGATCAATAATCCAAAGGTCAATTTTTTATTTTTTTTAATAGGTCATCTAAAAGGACCTAGGGGTCTTGACTGTTGCACCTTCGAGGACTGTTACATAGTGGCCTAAGTAGGCCCCCTAATGCTAATAACATTTTCAAGTGTTTTATGAGTTATTTTACAGAAATAGGTATTCATGATATCATTGGACAAGAGGCAAAAAAATATAGATCAACCACTAGTCTAGATAAGTGCTCTAATTATTTTATTGGTTGAATATCTAATATAACTATTGATTCTTAGGTATTTAAATGTAGAAAGCATTTAGTTTGCATCTAGCAATAATTTTTGCATGTTTATTTTGTGTATTTTCTACTTTAAAGGTTTTCTAAAATAAACCCTAGGTTAGTGAGCATTCAAAATAAAGAATAATATTAGGTTAGCTCTTCTATGCCTGCATTCTATTTTCTACTGATATATTTTATTTCTACATTGTACTTTATATTTCATAGCATATATTTAGAAAGACCAAACTTAGGTGTGTTTCTTAAAATCGAATACATCAAATATTCTTGAGTATCCTGAGGACTTGGAGCAAGTCCTTAAACTATTCCTGGTGAACCCTTCCCTCTACCACCGAGTGTAGAGTCCAACATACCCTCGTGGTTCATCCCATGAAAGGTTATCTCCTTGCGGATCCAATATTTTGTTTAGGGATTATATGTGGTAGGGCAGTTTTCCTCTACATCTTTGGTGAACCCAATGTGAACACCTCATTTTTGAAAATAATAAGCAATATCATTAATTTATGTGTCAAATATTTAAAAAGATAATTCTTTTGTGTATCAGTGCATAGGTTCATTTTTGGTCTTAGTTTATCCTACTCCTTTTTCTCAATGGCTTCTGAACTTGAGGAATGATGAATATTTCTTAGGTTTGATAAGATTTTTCATGAGAATGATCATATTGATAGATAAAATCATAAACTATAATAATAGGTCGATAATCATCTTTATCCTATCCAAGATTCCAATAGGAATATTATATTTAAATATTTTGACCATATATGGACTTTTTATAAGTATCATAAGCATGATTTGGATATGGCATTAGAGGAAGAAGCATTACTTGAAAATAATATCCCATATCAAGAAAATCCTTTGGGTGAACCTTTGAATCATGGTAATTGAACCTGTCAACCTACTTATGCCACTACTATTACAACCAATGTTGGACGAAATCCACCCGTTCCTCCAATTAGTAATGGCACCCAAAATTATTTTCAATTTCCTCCATCTTCTAATATCAACACTATTTCCTCTGTTCCACCATAATTTAATATTCTATTCTCACAAGACACTACATATAACAACAACCTTCACATGTCCAACCTAATTCAAGGGAATATGGGAAACATAAATAATAATCCAGAGATGCAAAATTTTGCAATTATAGTGAATCAATTGGTTTTAAGGATGGATATGATTCAACCTTCAGGGTTTGCATATAGTTACAAGGAAATGTGTAGTCAAGAATTGGATCCTATTGTTGCTACTAGAATTTATCCTAAGCATTTTTCTATACCAGTATTGTCAATCTATAAAGGGACTGAAGATATAATACAATATTTAAGAGGATTCAAATTAGCTTTTCATGATCTTGTTTATGATGATATGCTCTTATTGAAAATATTTCCAAAGAGTCTTGTTGGAGTGGCATTACAATGGTATTATCGGTTGTCCAAATATTATTTGAATATTTTTGAGAAGACCACAAAGATATTTT
Organism: Wollemia nobilis; assembly: GCA_028583015.1. Taxonomy (NCBI): domain Eukaryota; kingdom Viridiplantae; phylum Streptophyta; class Pinopsida; order Araucariales; family Araucariaceae; genus Wollemia; species Wollemia nobilis. The sequence continues at coordinate 403,661 of JAQPPZ010000340.1, forward strand.
TCATAATTTTAGTGCTTATATTGAAAAGGAAGTGACTATGAGAGATCTATATAATTTAAAACAAATTAAAGAAGAAAGATTTTGAAAAAATTTAGCTCATTGGAGAAGTTTAGTTGGCTGATTAAGACAACATGTGTATCAAAAATATATGCTTGATATATTTATTGGTAATTTACAAGAATAATTATCTTATTCTCTAGAAACTACTACTATCACATCTTTATATCAACCAATTGAGTTAGCAAGAAAAGTGGAACAAGCTCCCATTAAATAAGTCAACATAAGGTTAAATAAGATAGGCCAATTAAGTCACAACATAATAATAAGCATATAGGAGGCAATAGTGATAGTAGACCTATTAAAAATGTCACTAATAGCCTACAAAATATTGTATTTCACAAGCCTCCTCAAAGGAATTTCACAAGACTTAATATGTCTATGGACACATATTTGAAAGAACTATTGAATTCTAGGGCAATTAAATTACCTCCAGTAATATAGATAGATAGTACAACCCATTGGTATAAAGTAGATCAGAATTGTGCATATCATAGAGTAGGACATTGGAAAAATTATTGTAAAAGGTTGAAACATGTGGTTCAATATTGAATTGATGTTGGTCACATTGACACTATTAGTTTTCAATCATTCAACAACCAGCAGAATTAGAATAGAATAAGATAAAACAATCAAGTATCCTATAAAAATATACCACATCAATATGATAACAACATGGTTGGAATTATAACAACTACTCCAGAAAAACTTGTACATAATATGGATGATTCAACAAATATTCCACTCTTAGAACTTCTACATAATTCTCAAGCCCATAAAGAATCTATGATAAATATTTTGAATCAGCAGCCAGTACCTTCAGATATTTCTCCTAGTGATATGACAACGGTTATAAGTTATCTTCAAAATCCTCATCTAACATTTTTATATAATTATATGTGTTCCTTAGGAGTACAGGAATATTCTTCTCTATACATCACTCCTTACATTGGTGACACTTTCATCAAAATAATTATGATTGATAATGGTTTGTCACTTAATTTTTGTACACATTGTTTATTTCAAAAATTTGGATTGAAGAAGGAATATTTGAGTACATCCAATGACATCATTAGAACATTTAGCAATTATTCTCAAGAAGATTGTGGCACTATATTACTCCCTCTTAGGGTTGGACCCAAAATCTTGAAAATAATGTTTTATGTGGTGTCTTGTCTGACATCTTTTAATCTTATCCTTGGACGACCTTGGATTCATGTAATGAAGGCTAGCCCTTCTGATTTTAACCAATGTGTAAAATTTGAATTTTAAAACCAAATAATTTATATCATGGGAGATCCTCATCCATTTGAGTTTTTCTCACCAAAATATCTAGCTCAAATCAATTCATCAGAGTCTTCCTCTAAAAATTATTCTACAAATATTTCATTACAGGATCAAGATGACTCTTCTTGTTTAGATATTCTCTTTAATGAATCTCATAAAGGTTTAGAATGGATTTTTAAGGATGAGGTCCCATTCTATCCTAAGGTCTTAACCCTAAATTTGCATGTTATAGATGAGGTTTTACCTCAAAATGACATTGGATTTGATGGATCTATCCCTTGCGCAGCACAGGTTGAGTCTTCTAGTTCTCAAGTGGACTTTGGTTCTATGTCTCTTGAGGACCTTGAGAAATTAGGATTTATTCCTTTCCCACCTCCTATTGATGATAATTTATCCATTATTATTTAGGATACCATATATGTGAACATAGTTTCTAAGGAAACCCCTAGAATCCTTAAGTTAGATAAAGCCTTAATCATGGATGAGCAAGAGCAATTGACCAATTTATTGAAATAATATCAAGGTATTTTTTCTTGGTCATATATCGACATGCCAGGGCTTGATCCCTCTCTTGTCATGCATCATTTGGTATTTAATCCTAATTCTAATACTATTAAGCAAAAAAATTGGAAGATGCATCCGAAGGTTACCCTTTCAGTCATGGAAGATCTCCAAAAACTCCTTGATGTCAGTCTTATAAAAGCCATCAACTATTCTGATTGGATCTCCAATATTGTTCCTATAGCTACGAAGGAAGGAAAAATCAGAGTATGTACAAAAATTTAGGACATTAACTTAGCATGTCCTATGGATAATTTTATCTTATCCAACACAGACCAAATTGTAGATTTCACTTCCAAATGTGGAATGTTTTCGCTCATGTATGGTTTCTCACATTACAATAAAACATGATTGCTCCTGAAGACCAGGCCAATATAGCATTCACTACTCCATGGGTTAATTTTTGCTATAAGGTCATGCCTTTTGATCTTAAGAATGTAGGAGCTACCTATCAGTAGGACATAACTTATATTTTCCATGACATGATGCATGATATTATCCAAGACTATGTGGATAATCTTTTGGATCATTCCTTAGAGTAAAAGTATCATTTCCATGACTTAAGACAAATATTTGAAATACTTTGAAAATACAAGGTTCATCTTAAACCCTCTAAATGTGTGTTCAAGGATACATCTGGCAAGTTATTAGATTTCATAGTTTCTAGGTGAGGCATTAAAGTGGACCCTGCTAAGGTAGAACCTATCATTGATATGCCTCCTCCTCACATCTTGACCAAACTACGTAATCTACAAGGTAAGTTGTAGTCTATCTGTCGGTTCATTTCCCAGTTAGTTGATAAGTGTCAACATTTCCTTCGGCTCCTTAATAAGGATGTAGTTTTCTAGTTGGATTTCAAGTGTCAGAAAGCTTTTGATGACCTCAAAACATATCTCATCTCCTTGCCTATTTTAGTTCCCACTATGCCTGGTAGGCATGTATTTCTTTACATAGAAACCACTGCTCATGCTTTGGGAGCCATGCCAGCTCAAAATTATGACAAAAACAAAGAAAGAGTTATATACTATATTAGTAGAACTTTGGTCAGCAATGAAACTAGATACACTCCCTTAAATAATATTTATCTTGTTGTAGTCTTTGCTTCTCATAATTTAGGACACTGCATGATTAGTCATAAGATATTTGTGATTACAATTTTTGATCCTTTTCGGTACTTGATGTCTAAGCACCACCTATAAGGTCGAGCTGCTAAGTGGATGTTGGCACTTAGTGAGTTTTATTTAAATTTCATAGGTCAAAAGGCTATAAGGGGTCAGGTTATTGTTGATTAGTTAGCCTTCTCTTCCTTAGAAGCTACCCATTCTATAGTTATTGAGTTCCCCTACTTCAATTTTGAAACTAAAGAGTTTGAATCTTAGAATTTTTTTTTTATGGAGCCCAATGCATGAAGGGTGTTGGAGTTGGAGTCATTTTAGTTACACCATAAAATAGCTCATCCATTTGTTCTTTAAGATTTATTTTTCTTTCACAAATAATATTGCATAATATGAAGCTTTGATACTTGGTCTTAGAGTAGCCTTAGCTTTGTAGGTTAAGTTCTTTTTGGTCTTTGGTGACTCTCAAATTTTAGTTAATCAGATCAACAATGTTTATCAGAATTGGTATGATAATCTTAAACTCTATAAGGAGATTATTACTAAGTTATTATCTTCTTTTGAGAAGGTAACTATAGATTCTATCCCTAGATCCTCAAACTACCATGCAGATGCCATGGTTGTTTTTGCATCCTTGTTCCCTTTGGAGATGGAAAATGATCAAGCTTCGATTATAATTTGATAACTTTGGGAACTTGCATATTTAAGTTCTTATTTGGATCACCTAGAGTATTTTACCATTGAATATTCACCATCTGAACCATTGTATAACGACATATTTAATTTTATTAAATATGGCTCGATGCCTGATGTTTTAGATCACAATAAGCGCAAGCTATTGCATAAGAGTGCTCCAGTTTTTTATATTTAGCAATACTTTATATCAACATTATTTTGAATGTATATTCTTACAATGCCTTAACTCTTATGAAGCCTGGTTTGCTCTTAGTGATCCTCATGAAGGTTCATGTGGAGGTCATTTTAGCTATAATTCTATTGCCAAAAGCTCCTTTGAATGGGGTATTATTTTCCTTCCATGGAGAAATATGCATGCAATTATGTTTGGTGCTACAACAAGTGTTAATGCTATGATCATCTTATCCATGATCCTTCTCAAGGTCATAGGATAAAATCTTCCCCTTGGCCTTTCTCCATGTGGAGATTGGATATTATAGGGAAGGTTAACCTAGTGTTGTCTGATGGTCACAATTTTATCATTATTGTGACTGAGTGTTTCACTAAATGGGTTGAAGCCATGCCTTTGGATACGGTGACTAGGACTTAGGTTTCTAAGTTTATATTTAACCAGATTTTTTATAGGTTTGGGATTCCTTTAGTGATTACTTCTAATAACGACAGTCCTTTCAAGAATAAGGATAGATGTAATATATTCAAAAAAAACTTTTTGGATGGAAATGTCATATTCTATCTCAAGAAGGAAAGATGAACCTCACTAAGGCCTCTCTTAAGAGCATTCCAGTCTATTTCCTATCCATTTTCAAATCCCCTATGAAGGTTTTCCAGAAAAATGAGAAACTCCAAAAAGAATTTTTATGGACTGGATTAGAGGAAAAAAGAAGGATAAACCTTGTAGGATGGACCAAAGTTTGCAGACCTAGGGAAAATGGGGGCTTAGTTCTGAGGATAATTGCTCATATGAATTTAGATTTACTAGCTAAGCATGGCACCTCATTTCTGGTGAAGAAAATGAAAGGACAGCTATCATCAAGTGAAAGTATCTTCAAAATATGGAATTTCTAAGTGACTCAGTTCCAATCAGAGGTTTTGATTTTTGGAAATCAATTCTCAATTGTAAGGAAATCATCAAAAAAGTTTTAATATGGGGTTTAGGCAATGGTGAAAGGATAAATTTCTGGAATTACAGGTGGTCTAAGGATGATCCACTGATGCAATTTCCTAACTTAGCACAAATTAGAGATATCACAAAAGAACTCATTGGCAAAAAAGTCTTTGATTATATGGTTGAAGACAAATGTAGAATGAAGTGGAAAAAAATAATAGGAATTTCAAGCGAAATCAAATGATCTTTGTAATATTCTCGGGAAATAGTTTATCCCCATGAGACCCAAGGAAGATCAAGTGACCTGGGCTCCTACATAAAATGTGTAGTTGACTATTAAATCATCTTACAAGCTTCTACTTGATGATGAGGATTTTTTCCTCCAAAATAACTTAGTTTGGATAACAAATTTAATTCCAAAAATTGTAGTCTTTTCATGGCTGGTTATCCAAGGAAGAATTCTAACCATTGATAATATGATGCATAAAGGTATTTGTATCACTAATCGTTGTTATCTGAGCAGGGCTAATTGGGAGATTATTTATCCTATTTTCCTTGAGTGCCCTTTTTCCTTGGCTATCCTAAGTGGGGTTTTTGAGTCCTTCAATATTTCTTGGGTCAAAATAGACATAGTACTTAATTTTTTTGTCTAGTGGCCTTACCCTTTTTCAGGCCAAAGACTTAGATATATGTGTAAAATTTGTCTCAATCATTATCTTTGGTAGGTGTGGTTAGAAAGGAACCATAGAATATTTAATGAGTATATCCATGATCATCAAAATATCATTGCCAGGATCCTATCCTTTGCCAATGAGAATGTGAACCTTATCCCTTTTGATAGTCATAAACCTCATCTGTAGGAGACCATGATTGCTCAATATTTCAGCTCAACCTTGTTATATGAGTCCGTGCCTAGGGTAGTCAACCCCATATCCAATGTTAAGTGGTCCCCACCTCCTATGGGTTTATTTAAGCTTAATTTTTATGGAGCGGCTAAGGAAAATCCTAGTAGAGTAGGCACTGGCGGTATTGTGTGAGATCATAATGGGAATATGATGCTTGCATTTTATAAATATTTGGTAACAAGGATGAACAAAGAAGCTGAAGCTAGAGCTATGTGAAGAGGCCTTCAAATGACTCAAGACTTTGAAGACAATTTGATCGTAGAAGGAGACTCTATGCATGTTATATATCTCCTCAATAATTGGAAAACACCTCATTGGAGGATTAAAACAATTTTTGAAGAGGCTAGGATCCTTTTCCAGGGAAGAGAAGACAGAAAATACCAACATGTCTTTCGGGAAGCTAACAAAGTTGTTGATAAGCTGGCCAATTTGGGTTTCAATGGTGATGGACTTTTCAAATGGGAACATGGTCTCCCAAGAAAAGTAGAGGAGCTTATTCAATAAGAATGCCAAGAATGATAGTTGAATTTACCAATAGGGAAGGCACTATAAGTTCGAAGGCTATGAGTATTCCCATATCTTTTTTGAAATGGACTCACAATAAAAATTATCCGAGTTGTCAGTATTTGTGGATGCTACTTGTAAATACCACAAAGATTAATGGGGACAATAACATGTTAGATAACATGGCTCATAGTCATCTTCATAATTTTAGGTTGGATGATAATCACAGGATATGAAAGAAATGACAATATAAGACTTCAAACCAGAGCCACGTGGACCACTAGATAGCCATCGCCATAAATATAGCTAGTAGGTTAACTTCTCCAAGGATGATTGGCCAAGATGATATGTGGTTCCAAAGCATGTCATATATAGAATAAAGAAATTATCAAAGAATTATTAAGATTAACTGTCAATACAGAGCTTGTGGGAGTTTTTTTCAGTACTTTGTTATGTGTTTCTACAACTTTTTGTTTCTCCACTATTTCAAGGAAGGGATCTGTGTTTGTTTCTTTTTTTGTAATTATGATGCAGGTGTGTTTTCTTGGGGTATACCCAAAATATTGTATCAGAATTTTTTTTTTGATAATAGGCTATTTGCCTTCAATGGCATGTAGATTTTACATATATAGGATCCTTAGTAAGGACATGTTCATCAACAGCCCTGGGTTGATTTTTGTATAAGGTTTTGGGTCAACCTGTAAAACCTGGTATTAATTCTATAGTATCTTATCTACCAGAAAAAAAGGATAGATGTAATATTCGTGCTAAGTACAAGATTTAGCACAAATGGTCAACCCCTTATTACCCTCAAGGTAATGGGTAAGCTAAAGCATCCAAAAAATCCTTGATCAATATTTTGAAGAAGTTGGTTAATAATATTGGTCATGACTGGCATACTCAAATTTATCATACCTTGTGGGCCTATCATACTAGCATGCATACTCCCATATGGGTCTCACCATATATCTTGGTATATGGATATGAGGTAATGTTTTCTTTCAAGTTAGAGGTTTCTTCTTTGTGCATCTTGTTGCAAGATGTTGAGGTGGGTGATGAGTATTATGCAGATCGTTTGCACCAATTGTAGCTACTAGATTAAAAGCACATTCATATCTTAGAGCATTCACAAGCCTATCAGGATAGACTCCAACAATCTTACTCTAAAAATGTTTACAATCATTCTTTTGAGGTTGGGACCTTATCTTCAAATAAAACCAAAAGAACACTAATGCTCATGTTTATCTTTGAGGTAAGTTTTAGCCCAAATGGTTAGGAACCTTTGTCATAAAAACTAAGTTTGGTTGAGGTGCTTATAATTTATATTATATCGATGGTAAATAACTTAAAGAATCAATGAATATAATACATTTAAAAAAATATTATGCTTGACCTATTTTTCATATTGCATATGCATTTATTTAGATCATGTTACATGTTTGCCTAACATATTATGAACACTTGTCTATCATATTATGCATGATTGTCTATAATTTTGTTCTTACATATTTCTTGTCATATTTTCATCACTTATTTCTCATGAATGCTTGATAATATAGCTTCTGGGAATTCACAAAAATGGCATGTGATGATACATAGTTAGGTCATAGATAACATGCATTGCATTTTCACTAGGGTTATGATGCCTAGCAAAGCCCCAACCTAGGGTATATATTTTTTTCATCCCTTCTTCTCTTATTTTTTTCCTTCGCTCTTTCTTCTCTTCTATATTCTTCTTCACTAGTTGAAACTTCAAATTGGGGGTATAGATGCACAATTCATTGCTCATATTTTTCTTCCTCTTATTTCTACTAGCACATACACACACTCACATCATGTTATGCTCATATTTATTGGTCCATACAGACATGCATATACACCTTCTCAAGTAGTATTGGCATATACATTACATACATTATTTTACATTAGCATACACTATAACACCCCTATCAGGTTATGTCTCTCTTTGACTCAGTAGACTCAAAACCCCATTACATAAACATCTCCTTGGCCATTGATAGTAGGTCTTTGCATACATCCTAGTGGGTAATCACCCCATAATAGTTACCAGTGAGCAACCACACATAGCGGGTTACACTATACACTTTACCTATTGGTCCATAATTAGCGATTAATACATGCATAGAGGGTTATTAAATCTATACATAAACCATATTTTGACCATAACACCCTCTAGTCAACGTCCTAATATAGCTTCCTTATCAATTTTATATGGTTGACCTTTGGAGTTTTATCTTTGTTTGCTTTTTCTCTTTCCACTTAACATTTTTATGTTTTCACTCTTCCTTCCCCTCCCTTCTTTTATCTCTTTTCTTCCATGTATTTCTTGCTAGTTGCATTATATTCATGTTGTACCCAATAAATTTTGTTTTATTTCACTTTGTTTTGTTGTTCTTTGTGTTTGCATTTTGCTTTCTTTCTCTTTACCTTTTTTGAGTTTTTTAAGGAAATTCCTTTCCTTTTGAAACTCAAGGAGGAACCCTAACCATAGAGGTATTAATGTAAGTAATACCTCGTTTAGTGTGTAAAATTATAGGATGTCTGTTGTGATACTCCCATTTGCACTACCCCCACTTGATCAATGGAAAAGCAAGAGGACCAAAGCCATGATATGGATCGATGCACAAGGTTGCTCTTTGCATTACATCTTGTTTAATTATGAAATAGATTAGATTTATGGGGAGATATCCTCAATTAAATTAATGTAAAGTATTGTTTGAGGGTATGGGTTTACCATACCAACTTATGTAATAATGAACAATGTGACTGATGTATCTTGTATTTCTTTATTAAATATGATTATTTTTGTATCTTTCTATTGCATGTTACCTTTACTATTTGCTTATTGATTTAGTTATATTTGCTTGTTAATGATTTGTGTTTTGTTATCTTTAGTATCTAGACCCATTATTTATATTCTTGTTTGATTAATTTTCATATAAATCAGTAGTAAGTTATAGGGTGAACTTAGAGGTTAACCTAAGGTCTTGATACCCCCTTAGGGAGATTGGTAACTAGGTTTAGAAGATCATACCAGAGTTAAGATAGCTTGTCAAAGGATAATATTAATAGCTTAACGCGTGGTGCACATAGCATACCCACACATAATGGTTTGTGATGGATATGAAGATGCATGTACACCTTCTAAGAATGAGGGTGGTAAGTGTATCTCATCAAGAATGATGATATGGACGGACTTATGTGCATGACATTAGATATGCCTATGTAAAAGGGACTTGCATGAAAGGAATATTATATGGTATAGTTCTTAATAAACATAGGGGTTGTTAAATATTAATTCAATCTAATGTTGGTTAGGGATTTATGAATCGCTCTCCTTAATCAAAAAAATATATCTTTCTTTTTTGTGTGTTTTATTTCTTGATTTTTTTGGTTGTTACATGTTAGTAAGTGTGCATTAAATTATGTGTAATTTTTGTATGTGAGAAGTTATGAGGAATCATGAGAGTCTTTATCTTTATGTAAATGTGTAAGATTGAGTTATGAGGAATCATGAGATTCAACATTGAAGATAATTAAACTATGGATAGCATTTTTAGGATGCAACATCAACTAGAAAAGAGAAATGTATGGTGCAATATTAGCATTCAAACACAAAAAAAAAGAACATCTAGAGATACAATGAAGTTTGTAGAATATGTTGCATGTTGAACATGATCCAAAGCCTTGTGTACATTACAGACTAAGGTAGTAATAACAAAGTGGGAAACAACTACAAGCATCTAATATATAGAAGAGGACATTAGGAATGAAGTAGAGTGATTATTTGACACAAGTGTAACATAGATAACACTCGAGCAATGTGAAAAAATATTTTTTGAAGAGCGTACAAATAATTATTATTCCCTAATTTTTAATTTAAAGGAGACACACCTTTGTCTAAGGTATAATATTGCATCTAAATATTTATAGTAATCATACGGTGCATAATTATTGATTAAATTAAAAGGAAAACTAAATAAAGAGAAATATCTTTTTACTTTTAGAGAGAAGAACACTTGATAATCAAGGCAGTTATATGAAGAATGAAAAAAATGAAAAATAAGATCATTGACAAAGAAATGAATTATAGAAGAAAAATTTAAATAAGAAACTATATTTAATTGATGATAGAATTAAAGTAAACAAGAATATTGAATATTGAAAAATAAGAATATTTGAAGTAGAAAATTAAAAAATATTGAAAATCAAAGAAAAAAAAGAAATTGAAATTGAAAGAGAGAAGTGTTTGAAGAAAAAAGAGGATTTAATTTGAAGATTGAAAATAATAGTTTGGAGAAAGAAATTATTAATTTTTGAAGTTGAAAGGATGGATCATTTTCTTATTTTCTCTCAACAAGAAAATGAGAAACTAAATTCAAAAAATAAAATTGAAAAAGGTTATGACATAAAAATAGAAGGCAATAACTTTTACATTAATTCAAGAGCAAGTATACATATCATTAGAAACGAACAATGGTTTTGCCCTTTCAAAAAATGGATGATTAAATATATGAGGTCAAAGGAGTAATAAATATATTATATGATGGAAAATACATGATTAAAAATGTGTTATGTGTACTATGTTTTACAGCTAACCTCCTATTAGTATCTCATATGTTAAAAAACATGTGCCTTTATTTTTTATGGTGTAAGGGATATGAATATCTTGAATAAAAAATTTCAAAAAAAATATTACATATAAGGTATTATGAATAGTGTCCTTTTAGTTTTTTATAAATAAAATGATATAAGTATGATTGACTATATGTTGCCTAGGAGAATGGTTTAAAACCTACTATTTTCAAGCATTGAATTTTCCTTAAAAATTTACATATTTATTCCCATTTATTCTAGTATTAATTCAACCAATGACTTATCTCCATATATACTTACATAATCGTTAATTTCCTTGATCGGTCTTATTATCCACTTCTAATTTTTATATTACCTTCAATTGCATTATATTTTTATTATCAACATTAAAATTAGCCCCTAATTTTACCTCCCTATTCTCCTTGAGTATCTAAATCACCAATTAATACTCCTCTCATAAATATTGAACATTAGAATTATCGTTGAACCTTGATCCATGTATTGATAAATCACTACACCTTTAGAAAGTGGAAGTCTAAGTCATGTATGAGCACATTAAGAAATGTCAAATCATAAATTCCTAATAAAATAGAGGCGAGATCTCATGAGAAAGAAACAATTGAACGTCAAAATTTCCTAAGTCATATATAGAAGGCAATAACAAAAAGTTCTAACAAGTAGTTGAAGGTAGAAAAATTGAAATATGTTAATACAAGCATCCCCTAAGGATGAAGAAAAAATCAAAGAAGAAAATATCAATACCTCAAAGGTCATATTAGTAAAGTGCACATTATTTGAGGAATATTGTCCTTTCTACAAAATATATATTGTATTTATAAGAAAGGTGAACAATAGCACAGAGTTATGGTAGATGTAGATCATAGATCTAGAATAATAAACTAAAGAAACCTTCTACATCCAAGTGATAATCTCCAAAAATAGGTAGATGAAAATTAAAGTGGTAGTTTCTCACCCAAGGACTAGGATCGACTAACATTCATATCTTAAAATCTAGAGGATCCTAAAGAGACAAATATTTAGAAAGAACAAGAATCAATATCTGAAATGACAACCACATAGAGATATCTACATGACTTTTGGAGGGAAAAACCTCCCTTGTAAATCAATAAATAAGAGTAGTAATAGGTTTGTAAAGGATCAAAAAATTTTCAATTCCATGTATTTGTAGGTTTTCCTTTTATTTCTCCCTTTAAAAATAGTTATGGCTCATGAGCAGCTTATGGGAAATTTTGATCCCCTACTTCTGTAACAATCTATGTAAAAATTTAACTGCATTTATATATACATAGAAGCTTATTTATTTTTTAGCCTTTGTCTACAAACTCGTGTAAGTGTATGTGTGTTTTTTTGTGATATTTTGCATGAATATTAGGTTTTATAGGTATATGTGTCTATTCCATGCTTGCGTCTATTTTCAAACTGAATCACTTATTATCTTGGATCTCCTATAGGACCTACCTACTAATACATGCTTATAACTAGTAGATCTTGATTACTCTTCAGTGTGTGAAGGAGAGAAAGTATTTGCCACTACCACATAATATTTAGGCCTATTTTTGTAGGAAGATCTTAGAATATCTCTTAGCATATCATCTCATTTTCCTTTTATGTTGAGTTTTATTAATTTCTCATATTCATTTTTTCTTGGTAGAGTAGAAAGCACCTTAAATATCACATCTTAACAAGGAGTCTGCCTTGTAAAAAATCTTGGAGGATCCTAATTGAGTTGAGTTCCATGCTCTCAATTATCATCCACTATATCACTCTAACATGATGTATGATTTTCCTAGGTGGGTATAATCAGAGAAGAGCTTAATGGCATGCTTTATGAAACACTAGTGACACATCATTGGTCATAGAATCACAAAAAGGAGTAGGGTTGAGACTTGGTTAGGGTCTTAGTATATTTCTCACTTGTTGAAGCACCTCTTTTTCACCTATAAACTCCACTCCATAATGAACACCAAAATAATTTGATATTGAGGTTAATAGAGCAAGGTTTGGGTGAAGACCTCTATCTATCTACTTTTGAGAAGAAAGAAGTTGTATTCACCTACTAACTTCAGAAAAATTATCACGTATTGTTCCCCTCGAACCCTATCAGAAGATTATTAATTTATCATGGGGACCAATTAATGCTAAAAAAAAAGGGGTCATAGACCTTAGGAAATTCTACATAATTCCAATTTAGGTATTTTAAAGGAAAAGTAATTATTATGAAAATAAAATTAATTTAGGCATTTAATTTTGAATGCAATTAAATGTCCAATTATTTTTTGACCAAATTAGGCACTAGTATTATTTATTGTCTAAGGATTATTCTATTTCCCTCATGGCCTAAATTGGTTGGTGGAGGGAAAAGAGAGATTATCTCCTCTATTTTTAATTAGGAATGATTTGGTGGGATGTGGACCATAAGGAGCACAAACAAAAAATAAGGCCACCCACTTTCTCCCTACTTGGACCTTTTTTTACTTTTTGGAATCACCTTTCACATGGCATGATATGTCTTACTTGGCCCAAGGTATATTTTAATGTTAAACTAATAATGCCACTATTTGGTTCATGAAAGAATAAGTTTCCCTATAAATAGAGAGCCTCTTGGGAAGAAAGGGAGACTAGGGGTAAGTTTTGGGAGCCTAGGGAGTATGATCTCCACCTTGGTGGATAGAAAACCAAAAGGCTTGGAAATACTACCTAATTGTAGAGAGAGGCAGTCTTTGAAGAAAATATTGAAGCTTGGATAAGGAAAAGAAAAAAGAACTTACGAGCTATGTGGAGGTCATCCGATGGAGCATAATAGGCCAAAATTTGATTTAATACTTCATGAACCAAATAAATATTCTCTATGATTTAATACTTCAATATAATGCTTGTTCTCAATATAATTGGGTTGACTAAATTTACCTGAAGGTCCATGCTCATTAAGTATTATTGGGTCCATAAAATGATGCTCCCAATTGGACCCCAAGGCTTTGATTGTGTTTATGAATAAATCAAGCTATTTGAGATTTAGAAACACTGGATTCTTACATGGTGGACTACACCCTATTCTTATTTATGTTTATAAACTTTTGAATAAAAAAAATAGGTTATTTTTGTCACCCAACAATTAGACTAAAATATTACCCTCTGCCAGGATAGACCAATCCACCTCATTGGAACTCCCTGTTAGGGTAAAATAGGTAGTATATTGCATTATACTACATAAGTAGATTATTACATTTACTTTTCTACTTTTTACTTTCTACCATATAGATATTTACTATCTTAAATATCTAATGGTTAATCCTAAATATCCTAGGTAAGAGTTCTAAACCTAACACTCTACCTACGTTAGTGTTCAGTTAGCGTGGATATAGTGAGATTAGTTTTCTTTCTATTTTGTAATCTATTTAAATGAATGCTTTCCTCTTAAAGCAAATGTTAATGCAATTATCAATTTGATTAAACCTACCTATATCTTGGTCACATTGGTACCATAGACGGAGCAAAGAGTTTGACATAGCGAGGAAATACAACACCAAATTTGGTGACCCCTAATTATTTCCTACACTCATTTTTTAATACTCCTAAGCTAGGTTTTGATTATTTTATTTTGGCATTTTATTTGTTGTTGGGATTTATTAATCCCATAGGGCATCGATTCTAACGTAGGGCATGGATCCCAATGTAAGGTACAAATCTTGACATAGGTCCATTTTGACCCTGGTCGTAATTTCAACCCGCGAGGATTTTTTTCGTCTCCACGTGGATCACGACCACCTGCAGGCCCACAGTCCCCACCACAGGAGCGTATGAGGGCAGGCGGTCCTCACACTCCCCGTGGCATTTTGGGCATGGATCCCAAGACCATGGCAGGAATGCCTAGATTGTAGGAGAACCCTCACATATCCTATGACATGTATCCCAAAGCAAGGAATGCTTCGAGGGTAGGAGCATCCTCACATTCCCTATAATGCACCCTAAGGCAAGGCAAGGTCTGACGTGGACTCGCATGCACCCCGAGATGGTGTAGATTTTTCTCGACCAATAGCTAGGTGACATGTGGCACTCTGGCCATGTGCCACCTAGCATCTGATCGAGATGAACTATACTAACACGTGGACTGGACCGACACGTGGGACTCAACCTCGACACATGGACCTCCCTTGCTATGTCATGTGGCTACCAGTAAAATGAGGCCTAGACTCGATTGCCCAAAGGCAATCATGAGCATAAGTGCTCATTGAGGCCTTAAAGTCCTCTACATCCTTTACAGGATGCATGTGGGATTTATCCCACTTATTTCCATAGAAGCCCATGGGCTTCTTTAAATCTCAGGCTTCACAACCTGAGAACCAAGTCACGGGCTTGGTAAGTTGGCCAAGGTAGATGCCTTAGGCCAATAGGAGTCGACGGATCGACTCCCACGCCCGCCATAAGCAAGTTAATATTTTTTTTATGAAAATTTCATATTTTTTGGCCTAAATTAATATTTTTATTAAAATTTTTATGCTTAAAATTATTTTTTTAATGTTTTAAATTAGAATTTTTCATGTTAGTTTTTCATAAATTATATCAATTTTTTTTAACTATTAAATTGATGTTTTTTATTTAAAATTTTATGTTAAATTTTCTTTTAAAAAGCTTTAAAAATTTTATATATATAGCATTTAAATTTATAATACAAATGCCAAAATCCTTATGCAACTAAACCATTGTTGTTATTTAGTTTTCTCTGCATGTGGAGATAAAGAGACAAGAACCAAAGACACATTTTGTTGCTTACAATGTCATCAAAATGTCCTTGATTTTTTATTATTCTTCTAAGTTTTCATGAAGATCAAATATTGGGTGAGGAAAGCTCTTCGTAGACAAAGAATCATTAAAAATAGAAACGAATTACGAAGGCAAACAACACGATCACATTTTTGTTGTATGCTTCGTGCATATCGTAGATCTATACCTCACTCACTTATCTATACTGATCCATGGAAGGGTTTGGATAGATCCTATGGTCCCATGAGGATTCGTGAGCCTTTTGATGCTAATGCACCACCAATTTTTGAGTGTTGAAAAAAAAAACCAATTCGTGTGTCGACTGGTCTGGAATCCTTTCAAATGTGGGTCGTGTGTCGACTTGTATTGAAAGGAGTGCTTTCTTTCTCAATTTTGTAATCATTAACAGGGGATAGAAGTTACATTTGTGTTTCTAGTTTTTACAAAATTCTAAAGACAAAGGGGGGATTTTCTAGAATAATAAATGTGCATTCTCGATTGTACTTGACATCTTTTTCAAAAATTGGCTTCATTAGGTGCATTTTCGGTTGCATCCAACACCTATAGTGATAAATAATTTGGGTTTCTCTATTTTTTATTATTGCACTATACATAATTTTGCAATTAAACAATCATAAAATTTGAAGAGCACTTCACACTTGAAAACCCAAATTTCACTACAAATCATGCTACATCTTGTACAGATTAAACAAAGTCAATTTTTTAGATAATCCTCACCCAAAGGTCCAAAACTACAAAAACCTTGATTTACTCTCTTTGTTTGGCTTAATTACCTCAAAATTTTCATCCTTCTTGAAGGGTGTTAAGGTAGGTGCCATTAAATATCCTAGAGAGTACAATCAGAAGTCTTTCAAAACCTACCCCTTTAATTTGCTCTATTTTGTTTGCTTTAAAATCCTCAAAATTTTCATCCCTTGTTAAGGGTTTTAAGGAAGGTGCCATTAAATATCTTATAGAAGAAAATTAAACATCTTCCATGTACTCTTTTGAGGGTATAGTGCAATATACAACCATCTTCATCCTATGAAATTTTAAACCTTCACCATGGCCATGATGCACAAGTATCTCACTGAGAGCCAACCGCTCAAAGGTTCAAATTATTCTGCATGGAAGACTAAGATGAAATCTATCTTAACTATAGAGTATCTATGGTTTATAGTGGGTGGAAATGAAACTAGAACTCAATCATCAGGAGAAAATCAAACATCATTTGATAAAAAGGATAGAAAACTATCCTTAATTATCTTGCAGCCATTACTGATGATATCCAACCTCATATTAGTGAAGCTAACAATGGTAAGGAGGCATGGGATGCCTTAACAACCATATTTACGAGGGAAGAATCAATAAACAATTATTCACCTCCAAACACGACTTCATACTCTTCATATGATATCTAGATAAATAGTAGAGCTATTCGTCCGTAGAGTGGCGGAATTGAAAACAAAGCTGTAATCCTTTGGAGAAAAAGTGGAAGACCAAGTATTGACCTCTATCATTTTGAGGGCTCTTCCCAACTCCTACGAATATTGATCACTTCATTACAAGTCTCTATAAGGACGAGTTACTTTTGTCAAGTTCATAAATATGCTTCAAAAAGAAGAATCTAATCAACTCCATAGATATGAGGCATCTAACAATGCTCTTTTCTCGAACATACAAGGTGGTAAGAAAAAGTGGAATCAACATCAAGGTTCTTATTCTAATCAAAATAAGGTTAAAGGCAAAGAGACTCGAAGAAGTAGTATTGTAATATTTGTGACAAGGACACTCATGAAACCAAAATATTTTGGTTTAAGAAAAAACTTCCCAATGAACAAGGAAACAATAAGGGCAAAGGGAAACTAAAGAAAAAGAATACACAGCAACAAGGACACATTGTAGCTAAAGATTCTAGTTTGGACTCTGAATGAGCACACAAGGTGCTCATGATAGATACAAATTCCCTTAACAAGGACACTATGTGGCACATAGATTCAGGTGCTAGTAAGCATATGATCGGCGATAAGTCCTGGTTTGAGATATTTGAGGCTCAAGAAGGTAGATCGGTCACCATTGTTGATGATCAAACCTATAAAGTTCAGGGGAGAAGGAAGTGTTTATGTCTCCCTTCCGGATGGAGAATGTAAAATTTAAAAAGTTATTTATGTACCATGATTGAAAAATTATCTCTTGTCAGTTCCACAAATCTTGGACAATCACATGAATGTCAATTTCAAGGTGGACGAAGAAAAGAAACATGTATTTATCACCAAGAAATTAAAATCGATAGCAATAGGTTCATACAAACATGGTTTGTTTGTTGTAGATGCAATTACCTCAACACATACTGCAATGGCAGTAACCATGAAAGATGCCACATATCTATGGCATAAGATATTTGGGCATTTAAGTTCGGGATATTTACTATAACTCGAGTAATATCAAATGGTTAAAGGATTACCTACTCTTTCATACTTTGCTAGTATGCTCAGATTGCTTATCAGGAAAGCAACACAGAGTGCCCTTTGAACCTAGCTCCTTTCAAGCTAAGGTACCTTTGGAGTTGGTTCACACAGATTTGTGTGGTCCCATGTCTACTAGTTGTGGAGGAAAAATTTATTTTCAATTATTTTTCGATGATCACTCATGCAAGATGTGGGTCTTCTTCTTGCAATTGAAGTCTTAAGCATTTACCTATTTTCAACAATTGAAAAAGCTTGTTGAAAAAGAATCAGGATGCTTCATCAAGACCCTCCATTCAGATCGAGGGGGGGAATACACATCAAAGGAATTTTCCTCATTTTTACAGACTCATGGGATAAAAAGATAGTTAACCACAACCTATTCTCCTCAGTCAAATGTAGTTGCTGAGAGAAGAAATCGGTCCATTATGGAAATAGTTTGATGTTTGCTTAAGGGAGCAAATATTGAGCAAATTTACTAGGCTAAATCTATTCAAACTGTAGTATATATTCTAAATAGATAACCCACAAGGGCTCTTGAAGGTATGACTCCTCAAGAAGCATGGAGTGGAAGGAAACCCTCCATATCTCATCTACGAGTATTTGGGTGTAAGGATTTTATATATATACCCAAGGAGAAAAGAAATAAATTATATGAGAAGTCCCTACCATGTGTTTTTCTTGGCTATGATGAATTCTCAAAAGGCTATCAATTGATAGACCCATTTACCAAGAAAATACATGTCAATAGAGATGTAGTGTTTGATGAAGCTTTCACACCTAACACTACATCAATATACCTTGATGATGAGAAGCAATAGCCACTTCCTTCTCCACAACACAAAAATCCTTCCAAATGGTATACGACCACAATAAAATATTCCAAACTCACTTCCCTACCCGATCTTACTCTCAATCATCCAAAAACACGAAGCATGACTCAACAAGAAAAGACTAAAGCATCAACTTTAGTTGATGATCTTTGTGCAGATTTCAAGACCTTTCTATTAATAGAGAGTTAGCAAGGGAAGATGATATGGAAATAGATTATGAGATGGTTTACTTATCATCATTTTATGAAAATTAATCTTCTACCGTTGATGAAGCACTTAGACTACCTCAGTGGAAGGTAGCTATGGATGCAAAACATAACTACCTCATGAAGAATAAAATATGGAAGTTGGTAGATTTACCTAAAGGAAAGAAACCCATAGGCTGAAAATGGGTTTACAAAGTCAAATATAAGGTATATGGTACCATAGACAAGCATAAAGCCCATTTTGTGGTGAAGGGCTATGCTCAAAAGGAAGGCCTTGACTATGAGGAAACCTTTGCTCCTACATCAAGGATGACCACCATTCGAGTTCTTTGTGCTATGGCAGCATAGTTCAGATGGAAATTACATCAGATGGATGTAAAAAGTGCCTTTCTGAATGGTGACTTAAAAGAAGAGGTATACATGACTCAACCCCTAGGATTTATTGAGGAAGGCCATGAGCAACAGGTTTGTAAATTGGTCAAATCATTATACGGGCTTAAACAAGCCCCAAGAGCATGGTACATTAAAATGGATAGTTACCTACTACAGCACGGATTCAATAGAAGTCCATCTGATGCAAATTTCTATATCAAGAACACATGTTATGAAATAGTGATTCTTGTATTATATGTATATGATCTGATCATCACTGATAATTCAGATAAAATGATTAGCATCGTGAAAAATGACTTGAAAGAGTCATTTGATATGATATATCTGGGACTTATCCACTACTATCTTGGCCTTGAGATAGAATAGAAGAAGAATCATCTTAGGGTGACTCAACAAAAGTATGCCAAGACTAGGGGTAAGTTTTGGGAAGAAATAAATATTCTCTATGATTTAATACTTCAATATAATGCTTGTTCTCAATATAATTGGGTTGACTAAATTTACCTGAAGGTCCATGCTCATTAAGTATTATTGGGTCCATAAAATGATGCTCCCAATTGGACCCCAAGGCTTTGATTGCGTTTATGAATAAATCAAGCTATTTGAGATTTAGAAACACTGGATTCTTACATGGTGGACTACACCCTATTCTTATTTATGTTTATAAACTTTTGAATAAAAAAAATAGGTTATTTTTGTCACCCAACAATTAGACTAAAATATTACCCTCTGCCAGGATAGACCAATCCACCTCATTGGAACTCCTTGTTAGGGTAAAATAGGTAGTATATTGCATTATACTACATAAGTAGATTATTACATTTACTTTTCTACTTTTTACTTTCTACCATATAGATATTTACTATCTTAAATATCTAATGGTTAATCCTAAATATCCTAGGTAAGAGTTCTAAACCTAAAACTCTACCTACGTTAGTGTTCAGTTAGCGTGGATATAGTGAGATTAGTTTTCTTTCTATTTTGTAATCTATTTAAATGAATGCTTTCCTCTTAAAGCAAATGTTAATGCAATTATCAATTTGATTAAACCTACCTATATCTTGGTCACATTGGTACCATAGACGGAGCAAAGAGTTTGACATAGCGAGGAAATACAACACCAAATTTTGTGACCCCTAATTATTTCCTACACTCATTTTTTAATACTCCTAAGCTAGGTTTTGATTATTTTATTTTGGCATTTTATTTGTTGTTGGGATTTATTAATCCCATAGGGCATCGATTCTAACGTAGGGCATGGATCCCAATGTAAGGTACAAATCTTGACATAGGTCCATTTTGACCCTGGTCGTAATTTCAACCCGCGAGGATTTTTTTTGTCTCCACGTGGATCACGACCACCTGCAGGCCCACAGTCCCCACCACGGGAGCGTATGAGGGCAGGCGGTCCTCACACTCCCCGTGGCATTTTGGGCATGGATCCCAAGACCATGGTAGGAATGCCTAGATTGTAGGAGAACCCTCACATATCCTATGACATGTATCCCAAAGCAAGGAATGCTTCGAGGGTAGGAGCATCCTCACATTCCCTATAATGCACCCTAAGGCAAGGCAGTGCTGACGTGGACCTGCATGCACCCTGAGATGGTGTAGATTTTTCTCGACCAATAGCTAGGTGATATATGGCACTCTAGCCATGTGCCACCTAGCATCTGATCGAGATGAACTATACTAACACGTGGACTGGACTGACACGTGGGACTCAACCTGACACATGGACCTCCCTTGCTATGTCATGTGGCTACCAGTAAAATGAGGCCTAGACTCGATTGCCCAAAGGCAATCATGAGCATAAGTGCTCATTGAGGCCTTAAAGTCCTCTACATCCTTTACAGGATGCATGTGGGATTTATCCCACTTATTTCCACAGAAGCCCATGGGCTTCTTTAAATCTCAGGCTTCACAACTTGAGAACCAAGTCACGGGCTTGGTAAGTTGGCCAAGGTAGATGCCTTAGGCCAATAGGAGTCGACGGATCGACTCCCACGCCCGCCATAAGCAAGTTAATATTTTTTTTATGAAAATTTCATATTTTTTGGCCTAAATTAATATTTTTATTAAAATTTTTATGCTTAAAATTATTTTTTTAATGTTTTAAATTAGAATTTTTCATGTTAGTTTTTCATAAATTATATCAATTTTGTTTAACTATTAAATTGATGTTTTTTATTTAAAATTTTATGTTAAATTTTCTTTTAAAAAGCTTTAAAAATTTTATATATATAGCATTTAAATTTATAATACAAATGCCAAAATCCTTATGCAACTAAACCATTGTTGTTATTTAGTTTTCTCTGCATGTGGAGATAAAGAGACAAGAACCAAAGACACATTTTGTTGCTTACAATGTCATCAAAATGTCCTTGATTTTTTATTATTCTTCTAAGTTTTCATGAAGATCAAATATTGGGTGAGGAAAGCTCTTCGTAGACAAAGAATCATTAAAAATAGAAACGAATTACGAAGGCAAACAACACGATCACATTTTTGTTGTATGCTTCGTGCATATCGTAGATCTATACCTCACTCACTTATCTATACCTGATCCATGGAAGGGTTTGGATAGATCCTATGGTCCCATGAGGATTCGTGAGCCTTTTGATCCTAATGCACCACCAATTTTTGAGTGTTGAAAAAAAAAACCAATTCGTGTGTCGACTGGTCTGGAATCCTTTCAAATGTGGGTCGTGTGTCGACTTGTATTGAAAGGAGTGCTTGCTTTCTCAATTTTGTAATCATTAACAGGGGATAGAAGTTACATTTGTGTTTCTAGTTTTTACAAAATTCTAAAGACAAAGGGGGGATTTTCTAGAATAATAAATGTGCATTCTCGATTGTACTTGACATCTTTTTCAAAAATTGGCTTCATTAGGTGCATTTTCGGTTGCATCCAACACCTATAGTGATAAATAATTTGGGTTTCTCTATTTTTTATTATTGCACTATACATAATTTTGCAATTAAACAATCATAAAATTTGAAGAGCACTTCACACTTGAAAACCCAAATTTCACTACAAATCATGCTACATCTTGTACAGATTAAACAAAGTCAATTTTTTAGATAATCCTCACCCAAAGGTCCAAAACTACAAAAACCTTGATTTACTCTCTTTGTTTGGCTTAATTACCTCAAAATTTTCATCCTTCTTGAAGGGTGTTAAGGTAGGTGCCATTAAATATCCTAGAGAGTACAATCAGAAGTCTTTCAAAACCTACCCCTTTAATTTGCTCTATTTTGTTTGCTTTAAAATCCTCAAAATTTTCATCCCTTGTTAAGGGTTTTAAGGAAGGTGCCATTAAATATCTTATAGAAGAAAATTAAACATCTTCCATGTACTCTTTTGAGGGTATAGTGCAATATACAACCATCTTCATCCTATGAAATTTTAAACCTTCACCATGGCCATGATGCACAAGTATCTCACTGAGAGCCAACCGCTCAAAGGTTCAAATTATTCTGCATGGAAGACTAAGATGAAATCTATCTTAACTATAGAGTATCTATGGTTTATAGTGGGTGGAAATGAAACTAGAACTCAATCATCAGGAGAAAATCAAACATCATTTGATAAAAAGGATAGAAAACTATCCTTAATTATCTTGCAGCCATTACTGATGATATCCAACCTCATATTAGTGAAGCTAACAATGGTAAGGAGGCATGGGATGCCTTAACAACCATATTTACGAGGGAAGAATCAATAAACAATTATTCACCTCCAAACACAGCTTCATACTCTTCATATGATATCTAGATAAATAGTAGAGCTATTCGTCTGTAGAGTGGCGTAATTGAAAACAAAGCCGTAATCCTTCGGAGAAAAAGTGGAAGACCAAGTATTGACCTCTATCATTTTGAGGGCTCTTCCCAACTCCTACAGAATATTGATCACTTCATTACAAGTCTCTATAAGGACAGTTACTTTTGTCAAGTTCATAAATATTCTTCAAACATAAGAAGCTAATCAACTCCATAGATATGAGGTATCTAACAATGCTCTTTTATCGAACATACAAGGTGATAAGAAAAAGTGGAATCAACAGCAAGGTTCTTATTATAATAAAAACAAGGTTAAAGGCAAAGAGACTCAAAAGAAGTAGTATTGTAATATTTGTGACAAGGACACTCATGAAACCAAAATATTTTGGTTTAAGAAAAAACTTCCCAATGAACAAGGAAACAATAAGGGCAAAGGGAAACTAAAGAAAAAGAATACACAGCAACAAGGACACATTGTAGCTGAAGATTCTAGTTTGGACTCTGAATGAGCACACAAGGTGCTCATGATAGATACAAATTCCCTTAACAAGGACACTATGTGGCACATAGATTCAGGTGCTAGTAAGCATATGACCGGCGATAAGTCCTGGTTTGAGATATTTGAGGCTCAAGAAGGTAGATCGGTCACCATTGTTGATGATCAAACCTATAAAGTTCAGGGAGAAGGAAGTGTTTATGTCTCCCTTCCAGATGGAGAATGTAAAATTTAAAAAGTTATTTATGTACCATGATTGAAAAATTATCTCTTGTCAGTTCCACAAATCTTGGACAATCACATGAATGTCAATTTCAAGGTGGACGAAGAAAAGAAACATGTATTTATCACCAAGAAATTAAAATCGATAGCAATAGGTTCATACAAACATGGTTTGTTTGTTGTAGATGCAATTACCTCAACACATACTGCAATGGCAGTAACCATGAAAGAGGCCACATATCTATGGCATAAGATATTTGGGCATTTAAGTTCAGGATATTTACTATAACTCAGTAATATCAAATGGTTAAAGGATTACCTACTCTTTCATACTTTGCTAGTATGCTCAGATTGCTTATCAGGAAAGCAACACAGAGTGCCCTTTGAACCTAGCTCCTTTCAAGCTAAGGTACCTTTGGAGTTGGTTCACACAGATTTGTGTGGTCCCATGTCTACTAGTTGTGGAGGAAAAATTTATTTTCAATTATTTTTCGATGATCACTCATGCAAGATGTGGGTCTTCTTCTTGCAATTGAAGTCTTAAGCATTTACCTATTTTCAACAATTGAAAAAGCTTGTTGAAAAAGAATCAGGATGCTTCATCAAGACCCTCCATTCAGATCGAGGGGGGGAATACACATCAAAGGAATTTTCCTCATTTTTATAGACTCATGGGATACAAATATAGTTAACCACAACCTATTCTCCTCAGTCAAATGTAGTTGCTGAGAGAAGAAATCGGTCCATTATGGAAATAGTTTGATGTTTTCTTAAGGGAGCAAATATTGAGCAAATTTACTAGGCTAAATCTATTCAAACTGTAGTATATATTCTAAATAGATAACCCACAAGGGCTCTTGAAGGTATGACTCCTCAAGAAGCATGGAGTGGAAGGAAACCCTCCATATCTCATCTACGAGTATTTGGGTGTAAGGATTTTATATATATACCCAAGGAGAAAAGAAATAAATTATATGAGAAGTCCCTACCATGTGTTTTTCTTGGCTATGATGAATTCTCAAAAGGCTATCAATTGATAGACCCATTTACCAAGAAAATACATGTCAGTAGAGATGTAGTGTTTGATGAAGCTTTCACACCTAACACTACATCAGTATACCTTGATGATGAGAAGCAATAGCCACTTCCTTCTCCACAGCACAAAAATCCTTCCAAATGGTATACGACCACAATAAAATATTCCAAACTCACTTCCCTACCCGATCTTACTCTCAATCATCCAAAAACACGAAGCATGACTCAACAAGAAAAGACTAAAGCATCAACTTTAGTTGATGATCTTTGTGCAGATTTCAAGACCTTTCTATTAATAGAGAGTTAGCAAGGGAAGATGATATGGAAATAGATTATGAGATGGTTTACTTATCATCATTTTATGAAAATTAATCTTCTACCGTTGATGAAGCACTTAGACTACCTCAGTGGAAGGTAGCTATGGATGCAAAACATAACTACCTCATGAAGAATAAAATATGGAAGTTGGTAGATTTACCTAAAGGAAAGAAACCCATAGGCTGAAAATGGGTTTACAAAGTCAAATATAAGGTATATGGTACCATAGACAAGCATAAAGCCCATTTTGTGGTGAAGGGCTATGCTCAAAAGGAAGGCCTTGACTATGAGGAAACCTTTGCTCCTACATCAAGGATGACCACCATTCGAGTTCTTTGTGCTATGGCAGCATAGTTCGGATGGAAATTACATCATATGGATGTAAAAAGTGCCTTTCTGAATGGTGACTTAAAAGAAGAGGTATACATGACTCAACCCCTAGGATTTATTGAGGAAGGCCATGAGCAACAGGTTTGTAAATTGGTCAAATCATTATACGGGCTTAAACAAGCCCCAAGAGCATGGTACATTAAAATGGATAGTTACCTACTACAGCACGGATTCAATAGAAGTCCATCTGATGCAAATTTCTATATCAAGAACACAGGTTATGAAATAGTGATTCTTGTATTATATGTATATGATCTGATCATCACTGATAATTCAGATAAAATGATTAGCATCGTGAAAAATGACTTGAAAGAGTCATTTGATATGATATATCTGGGACTTATCCACTACTATCTTGGCCTTGAGATAGAATAGAAGAAGAATCATCTTAGGGTGACTCAACAAAAGTATGCCAAGACTAGGGGTAAGTTTTGGGAAGAAATAAATATTCTCTATGATTTAATACTTCAATATAATGCTTGTTCTCAATATAATTGGGTTGACTAAATTTACCTGAAGGTCCATGCTCATTAAGTATTATTGGGTCCATAAAATGATGCTCCCAATTGGACCCCAAGGATTTGATTGCGTTTATGAATAAATCAAGCTATTTGAGATTTAGAAACACTGGATTCTTACATGGTGGACTACACCCTATTCTTATTTATGTTTATAAACTTTTGAATAAAAAAAATAGGTTATTTTTGTCACCCAACAATTAGACTAAAATATTACCCTCTGCCAGGATAGACCAATCCACCTCATTGGAACTCCTTGTTAGGGTAAAATAGGTAGTATATTGCATTATACTACATAAGTAGATTATTACATTTACTTTTCTACTTTTTACTTTCTACCATATAGATATTTACTATCTTAAATATCTAATGGTTAATCCTAAATATCCTAGGTAAGAGTTCTAAACCTAACACTCTACCTACGTTAGTGTTCAGTTAGCGTGGATATAGTGAGATTAGTTTTCTTTCTATTTTGTAATCTATTTAAATGAATGCTTTCCTCTTAAAGCAAATGTTAATGCAATTATCAATTTGATTAAACCTACCTATATCTTGGTCACATTGGTACCATAGACGGAGCAAAGAGTTTGACATAGCGAGGAAATACAACACCAAATTTGGTGACCCCTAATTATTTCCTACACTCATTTTTTAATACTCCTAAGCTAGGTTTTGATTATTTTATTTTGGCATTTTATTTGTTGTTGGGATTTATTAATCCCATAGGGCATCGATTCTAACGTAGGGCATGGATCCCAATGTAAGGTACAAATCTTGACATAGGTCCATTTTGACCCTGGTCGTAATTTCAACCCGCGAGGATTTTTTTTGTCTCCACGTGGATCACGACCACCTGCAGGCCCACAGTCCCCACCACGGGAGCGTATGAGGGCAGGCGGTCCTCACACTCCCCATGGCATTTTGGGCATGGATCCCAAGACCATGGTAGGAATGCCTAGATTGTAGGAGAACCCTCACATATCCTATGACATGTATCCCAAAGCAAGGAATGCTTCGAGGGTAGGAGCATCCTCACATTCCCTATAATGCACCCTAAGGCAAGGCAGTGCTGACGTGGACCTGCATGCACCCTGAGATGGTGTAGATTTTTCTCGACCAATAGCTAGGTGATATATGGCACTCTAGCCATGTGCCACCTAGCATCTGATCGAGATGAACTATACTAACACGTGGACTGGACTGACACGTGGGACTCAACCTGACACATGGACCTCCCTTGCTATGTCATGTGGCTACCAGTAAAATGAGGCCTAGACTCGATTGCCCAAAGGCAATCATGAGCATAAGTGCTCATTGAGGCCTTAAAGTCCTCTACATCCTTTACAGGATGCATGTGGGATTTATCCCACTTATTTCCATAGAAGCCCATGGGCTTCTTTAAATCTCAGGCTTCACAACCTGAGAACCAAGTCACGGGCTTGGTAAGTTGGCCAAGGTAGATGCCTTAGGCCAATAGGAGTCGACGGATCGACTCCCACGCCCGCCATAAGCAAGTTAATATTTTTTTTATGAAAATTTCATATTTTTTGGCCTAAATTAATATTTTTATTAAAATTTTTATGCTTAAAATTATTTTTTTAATGTTTTAAATTAGAATTTTTCATGTTAGTTTTTCATAAATTATATCAATTTTTTTTAACTATTAAATTGATGTTTTTTATTTAAAATTTTATGTTAAATTTTCTTTTAAAAAGCTTTAAAAATTTTATATATATAGCATTTAAATTTATAATACAAATGCCAAAATCCTTATGCAACTAAACCATTGTTGTTATTTAGTTTTCTCTGCATGTGGAGATAAAGAGACAAGAACCAAAGACACATTTTGTTGCTTACAATGTCATCAAAATGTCCTTGATTTTTTATTATTCTTCTAAGTTTTCATGAAGATCAAATATTGGGTGAGGAAAGCTCTTCGTAGACAAAGAATCATTAAAAATAGAAACGAATTACGAAGGCAAACAACACGATCACATTTTTGTTGTATGCTTCGTGCATATCGTAGATCTATACCTCACTCACTTATCTATACTGATCCATGGAAGGGTTTGGATAGATCCTATGGTCCCATGAGGATTCGTGAGCCTTTTGATCCTAATGCACCACCAATTTTTGAGTGTTGAAAAAAAAAACCAATTCGTGTGTCGACTGGTCTGGAATCCTTTCAAATGTGGGTCGTGTGTCGACTTGTATTGAAAGGAGTGCTTGCTTTCTCAATTTTGTAATCATTAACAGGGGATAGAAGTTACATTTGTGTTTCTATTTTTTACAAAATTCTAAAGACAAAGGGGGGATTTTCTAGAATAATAAATGTGCATTCTCGATTGTACTTGACATCTTTTTCAAAAATTGGCTTCATTAGGTGCATTTTCGGTTGCATCCAACACCTATAGTGATAAATAATTTGGGTTTCTCTATTTTTTATTATTGCACTATACATAATTTTGCAATTAAACAATCATAAAATTTGAAGAGCACTTCACACTTGAAAACCCAAATTTCACTACAAATCATGCTACATCTTGTACAGATTAAACAAAGTCAATTTTTAAAATAATCCTCACCCAAAGGTCCAAAACTACAAAAACCTTGATTTACTCTCTTTGTTTGGCTTAATTACCTCAAAATTTTCATCCTTCTTGAAGGGTGTTAAGGTAGGTGCCATTAAATATCCTAGAGAGTACAATCAGAAGTCTTTCAAAACCTACCCCTTTAATTTGCTCTATTTTGTTTGCTTTAAAATCCTCAAAATTTTCATCCCTTGTTAAGGGTTTAAGGAAGGTGCCATTAAATATCTTATAGAAGAAAATTAAACATCTTCCATGTACTCTTTTGAGGGTATAGTGCAATATACAACCATCTTCATCCTATGAAATTTTAAACCTTCACCATGGCCATGATGCACAAGTATCTCACTGAGAGCCAACCGCTCAAAGGTTCAAATTATTCTGCATGGAAGACTAAGATGAAATCTATCTTAACTATAGAGTATCTATGGTTTATAGTGGGTGGAAATGAAACTAGAACTCAATCATCAGGAGCAAATCAAACATCATTTGATAAAAAGGATAGAAAACTATCCTTAATTATCTTGCAGCCATTACTGATGATATCCAACCTCATATTAGTGAAGCTAACAATGGTAAGGAGGCATGGGATGCCTTAACAACCATATTTACGAGGGAAGAATCAATAAACAATTATTCACCTCCAAACACAGCTTCATACTCTTCATATGATATCTAGATAAATAGTAGAGCTATTCGTCTGTAGAGTGGCAGAATTGAAAACAAAACTGTAATCCTTCGGAGAAAAAGTGGAAGACCAAGTATTGACCTCTATCATTTTGAGGGCTCTTCCCAACTCCTACAGAATATTGATCACTTCATTACAAGTCTCTATAAGGACAGTTACTTTTGTCAAGTTCATAAATATTCTTCAAACATAAGAAGCTAATCAACTCCATAGATATGAGGTATCTAACAATGCTCTTTTATCGAACATACAAGGTGGTAAGAAAAAGTGGAATCAACAGCAAGGTTCTTATTATAATAAAAACAAGGTTAAAGGCAAAGAGACTCAGAAGAAGTAGTATTGTAATATTTGTGACAAGGACACTCATGAAACCAAAATATTTTGGTTTAAGAAAAAACTTCCCAATGAACAAGGAAACAATAAGGGCAAAGGGAAACTAAAGAAAAAGAATACACAGCAACAAGGACACATTGTAGCTGAAGATTCTAGTTTGGACTCTGAATGAGCACACAAGGTGCTCATGATAGATACAAATTCCCTTAACAAGGACACTATGTGGCACATAGATTCAGGTGCTAGTAAGCATATGACTGGCGATAAGTCCTGGTTTGAGATATTTGAGGCTCAAGAAGGTAGATCGGTCACCATTGTTGATGATCAAACCTATAAAGTTCAGGGAGAAGGAAGTGTTTATGTCTCCCTTCCAGATGGAGAATGTAAAATTTAAAAAGTTATTTATGTACCATGATTGAAAAATTATCTCTTGTCAGTTCCACAAATCTTGGACAATCACATGAATGTCAATTTCAAGGTGGACGAAGAAAAGAAACATGTATTTATCACCAAGAAATTAAAATCGATAGCAATAGGTTCATACAAACATGGTTTGTTTGTTGTAGATGCAATTACCTCAACACATACTGCAATGGCAGTAACCATGAAAGAGGCCACATATCTATGGCATAAGATATTTGGGCATTTAAGTTCAGGATATTTACTATAACTCAGTAATATCAAATGGTTAAAGGATTACCTACTCTTTCATACTTTTCTAGTATGCTCAGATTGCTTATCAGGAAAGCAACACAGAGTGCCCTTTGAACCTAGCTCCTTTCAAGCTAAGGTACCTTTGGAGTTGGTTCACACAGATTTGTGTGGTCCCATGTCTACTAGTTGTGGAGGAAAAATTTATTTTCAATTATTTTTCGATGATCACTCATGCAAGATGTGGGTCTTCTTCTTGCAATTGAAGTCTTAAGCATTTACCTATTTTCAACAATTGAAAAAGCTTGTTGAAAAAGAATCAGGATGCTTCATCAAGACCCTCCATTCAGATCGAGGGGGGGAATACACATCAAAGGAATTTTCCTCATTTTTATAGACTCATGGGATACAAAGATAGTTAACCACAACCTATTCTCCTCAGTCAAATGTAGTTGCTGAGAGAAGAAATCGGTCCATTATGGAAATAGTTTGATGTTTGCTTAAGGGAGCAAATATTGAGCAAATTTACTAGGCTAAATCTATTCAAACTGTAGTATATATTCTAAATAGATAACCCACAAGGGCTCTTGAAGGTATGAATCCTCAAGAAGCATGGAGTGGAAGGAAACCCTCCATATCTCATTTACGAGTATTTGGGTGTAAGGATTTTATATATATACCCAAGGAGAAAAGAAATAAATTATATGAGAAGTCCCTACCATGTGTTTTTCTTGGCTATGATGAATTCTCAAAAGGCTATCAATTGATAGACCCATTTACCAAGAAAATACATGTCAGTAGAGATGTAGTGTTTGATGAAGCTTTCACACCTAACACTACATCAGTATACCTTGATGATGAGAAGCAATAGCCACTTCCTTCTCCACAACACAAAAATCCTTCCAAATGGTATACGACCACAATAAAATATTCCAAACTCACTTCCCTACCCGATCTTACTCTCAATCATCCAAAAACACGAAGCATGACTCAACAAGAAAAGACTAAAGCATCAACTTTAGTTGATGATCTTTGTGCAGATTTCAAGACCTTTCTATTAATAGAGAGTTAGCAAGGGAAGATGATATGGAAATAGATTATGAGATGGTTTACTTATCATCATTTTATGAAAATTAATCTTCTACCGTTGATGAAGCACTTAGACTACCTCAGTGGAAGGTAGCTATGGATGCAAAACATAACTACCTCATGAAGAATAAAATATGGAAGTTGGTAGATTTACCTAAAGGAAAGAAACCCATAGGCTGAAAATGGGTTTACAAAGTCAAATATAAGGTATATGGTACCATAGACAAGCATAAAGCCCATTTTGTGGTGAAGGGCTATGCTCAAAAGGAAGGCCTTGACTATGAGGAAACCTTTGCTCCTACATCAAGGATGACCACCATTCGAGTTCTTTGTGCTATGGCAGCATAGTTCGGATGGAAATTACATCGGATGGATGTAAAAAGTGCCTTTTTGAATGGTGACTTAAAAGAAGAGGTATACATGACTCAACCCCTAGGATTTATTGAGGAAGGCCATGAGCAACAGGTTTGTAAATTGGTCAAATCATTATACGGGCTTAAACAAGCCCCAAGAGCATGGTACATTAAAATGGATAGTTACCTACTACAGCACGGATTCAATAGAAGTCCATCTGATGCAAATTTCTATATCAAGAACACGAGGTTATGAAATAGTGAGTCTTGTATTATATGTATATGATCCGATCATCACCGATAATTCGGATAAAATGATTAGCATCGTGAAAAATGACTTGAAAGAGTCATTTGATATGATATATCTGGGACTTATCCACTACTATCTTGGCCTTGAGATAGAATAGAAGAAGAATCATCTTAGGGTGACTCAACAAAAGTATGCCAAGACTAGGGGTAAGTTTTGGGAAGAAATAAATATTCTCTATGATTTAATACTTCAATATAATGCTTGTTCTCAATATAATTGGGTTGACTAAATTTACCTGAAGGTCCATGCTCATTAAGTATTATTGGGTCCATAAAATGATGCTCCCAATTGGACCCCAAGGCTTTGATTGCGTTTATGAATAAATCAAGCTATTTGAGATTTAGAAACACTGGATTCTTACATGGTGGACTACACCCTATTCTTATTTATGTTTATAAACTTTTGAATAAAAAAAATAGGTTATTTTTGTCACCCAACAATTAGACTAAAATATTACCCTCTGCCAGGATAGACCAATCCACCTCATTGGAACTCCCTGTTAGGGTAAAATAGGTAGTATATTGCATTATACTACATAAGTAGATTATTACATTTACTTTTCTACTTTTTACTTTCTACCATATAGATATTTACTATCTTAAATATCTAATGGTTAATCCTAAATATCCTAGGTAAGAGTTCTAAACCTAACACTCTACCTACGTTAGTGTTCAGTTAGCATGGATATAGTGAGATTAGTTTTCTTTCTATTTTGTAATCTATTTAAATGAATGCTTTCCTCTTAAAGCAAATGTTAATGCAATTATCAATTTGATTAAACCTACCTATATATTGGTCACATTGGTACCATAGACGGAGCAAAGATTTTGACATAGCGAGGAAATACAACACCAAATTTGGTGACCCCTAATTATTTCCTACACTCATTTTTTAATACTCCTAAGCTAGGTTTTGATTATTTTATTTTGGCATTTTATTTGTTGTTGGGATTTATTAATCCCATAGGGCATCGATTCTAACGTAGGGCATGGATCCCAATGTAAGGTACAAATCTTGACATAGGTCCATTTTGACCCTGGTCGTAATTTCAACCCGCGAGGATTTTTTTCGTCTCCACGTGGATCACGACCACCTGCAGGCCCACAGTCCCCACCACAGGAGCGTATGAGGGCAGGCGGTCCTCACACTCCCCGTGGCATTTTGGGCATGGATCCCAAGACCATGGCAGGAATGCCTAGATTGTAGGATAACCCTCACATATCCTATGACATGTATCCCAAAGCAAGGAATGCTTCGAGGGTAGGAGCATCCTCACATTCCCTATAATGCACCCTAAGGCAAGGCAGTGCTGACGTGGACCTGCATGCACCCTGAGATGGTTGAGATTTTTCTCGACCAACAGCTAGGTGATATATGGCACTCTAGCCATGTGCCACCTAGCATCTGATCGAGATGAACTATACTAACACGTGGACTGGACTGACACGTGGGACTCAACCTGACACATGGACCTCCCTTGCTATGTCATGTGGCTACCAGTAAAATGAGGCCTAGACTCGATTTCCCAAAGGCAATCATGAGCATAAGTGCTCATTGAGGCCTTAAAGTCCTCTACATCCTTTACAGGATGCATGTGGGATTTATCCCACTTATTTCCATAGAAGCCCATGGGCTTCTTTAAATCTCAGGCTTCACAACCTGAGAACCAAGTCACAGGCTTGGTAAGTTGGCCAAGGTAGATTCCTTAGGCCAATAGGAGTCGACGGATCGACTCCCACGCCCGCCATAAGCAAGTTAATATTTTTTTTATGAAAATTTCATATTTTTTGTCCTAAATTAATATTTTTATTAAAAATTTTATGCTTAAAATTATTTTTTTAATGTTTTAAATTAGAATTTTTCATGTTAGTTTTTCATAAATTATATCAATTTTGTTTAACTATTAAATTGATGTTTTTTATTTAAAATTTTATGTTAAATTTTCTTTTAAAAAGCTTTAAAAATTTTATATATATAGCATTTAAATTTATAATACAAATGCCAAAATCCTTATGCAACTAAACCATTGTTGTTATTTAGTTTTCTCTGCATGTGGAGATAAAGAGACAAGAACCAAAGACACATTTTGTTGCTTACAATGTCATCAAAATGTCCTTGATTTTTTATTATTCTTCTAAGTTTTCATGAAGATCAAATATTGGGTGAGGAAAGCTCTTCGTAGACAAAGAATCATTAAAAATAGAAACGAATTACGAAGGCAAACAACACGATCACATTTTTGTTGTATGCTTCGTGCATATCGTAGATCTATACCTCACTCACTTATCTATACTGATCCATGGAAGGGTTTGGATAGATCCTATGGTCCCATGAGGATTCGTGAGCCTTTTGATCCTAATGCACCACCAATTTTTGAGTGTTGAAAAAAAAAACCAATTCGTGTGTCGACTGGTCTGGAATCCTTTCAAATGTGGGTCGTGTGTCGACTTGTATTGAAAGGAGTGCTTGCTTTCTCAATTTTGTAATCATTAACAGGGGATAGAAGTTACATTTGTGTTTCTAGTTTTTACAAAATTCTAAAGACAAAGGGGGGATTTTCTAGAATAATAAATGTGCATTCTCGATTGTACTTGACATCTTTTTCAAAAATTGGCTTCATTAGGTGCATTTTCGGTTGCATCCAACACCTATAGTGATAAATAATTTGGGTTTCTCTATTTTTTATTATTGCACTATACATAATTTTGCAATTAAACAATCATAAAATTTGAAGAGCACTTCACACTTGAAAACCCAAATTTCACTACAAATCATGCTACATCTTGTACAGATTAAACAAAGTCAATTTTTTAGATAATCCTCACCCAAAGGTCCAAAACTACAAAAACCTTGATTTACTCTCTTTGTTTGGCTTAATTACCTCAAAATTTTCATCCTTCTTGAAGGGTGTTAAGGTAGGTGCCATTAAATATCCTAGAGAGTACAATCAGAAGTCTTTCAAAACCTACCCCTTTAATTTGCTCTATTTTGTTTGCTTTAAAATCCTCAAAATTTTCATCCCTTGTTAAGGGTTTTAAGGAAGGTGCCATTAAATATCTTATAGAAGAAAATTAAACATCTTCCATGTACTCTTTTGAGGGTATAGTGCAATATACAACCATCTTCATCCTATGAAATTTTAAACCTTCACCATGGCCATGATGCACAAGTATCTCACTGAGAGCCAACTGCTCAAAGGTTCAAATTATTCTGCATGGAAGACTAAGATGAAATCTATATTAACTATAGATTATCTATGGTTTATAGTGGGTGGAAATGAAACTAGAACTCAATCATCAGGAGCAAATCAAACATCATTTGATAAAAAGGATAGAAAACTATCCTTAATTATCTTGCAGCCATTACTGATGATATCCAACCTCATATTAGTGAAGCTAAAAATGGTAAGGAGGCATGGGATGCCTTAACAACCATATTTACGAGGGAAGAATCAATAAACAATTATTCACCTCCAAAAACAGCTTCATACTCTTCATATGATATCTAGATAAATAGTAGAGCTATTCGTCTGTAGAGTGGCAGAATTGAAAACAAAACTGTAATCCTTAGGAGAAAAAGTGGAAGACCAAGTATTGACCTCTATCATTTTGAGGGCTCTTCCCAACTCCTACAGAATATTGATCACTTCATTACAAGTCTCTATAAGGACAGTTACTTTTGTCAAGTTCATAAATATTCTTCAAACATAAGAAGCTAATCAACTCCATAGATATGAGGTATCTAACAATGCTCTTTTATCGAACATACAAGGTGGTAAGAAAAAGTGGAATCAACAGCAAGGTTCTTATTATAATAAAAACAAGGTTAAAGGCAAAGAGACTCAGAAGAAGTAGTATTGTAATATTTGTGACAAGGACACTCATGAAACCAAAATATGTTGGTTTAAGAAAAAACTTCCCAATGAACAAGGAAACAATAAGGGCAAAGGGAAACTAAAGAAAAAGAATACACAGCAACAAGGACACATTGTAGCTAAAGATTCTAGTTTGGACTCTGAATGAGCACACAAGGTGCTCATGATAGATACAAATTCCCTTAACAAGGACACTATGTGGCACATAGATTCAGGTGCTAGTAAGCATATGACTGGCGATAAGTCCTGGTTTGAGATATTTGAGGCTCAAGAAGGTAGATCGGTCACCATTGTTGATGATCAAACCTATCAAGTTCAGGGAGAAGGAAGTGTTTATGTCTCCCTTCCAGATGGAGAATGTAAAATTTAAAAAGTTATTTATGTACCATGATTGAAAAATTATCTCTTGTCAGTTCCACAAATCTTGGACAATCACATGAATGTCAATTTCAAGGTGGACGAAGAAAAGAAACATGTATTTATCACCAAGAAATGAAAATCGATAGCAATAGGTTCATACAAACATGGTTTGTTTGTTGTAGATGCAATTACCTCAACACATACTGCAATGGCAGTAACCATGAAAGAGGCCACATATCTATGGCATAAGATATTTGGGCATTTAAGTTCAGGATATTTACTATAACTCAGTAATATCAAATGGTTAAAGGATTACCTACTCTTTCATACTTTGCTAGTATGCTCAGATTGCTTATCAGGCAAGCAACACAGAGTGCCCTTTGAACCTAGCTCCTTTCAAGCTAAGGTACCTTTGGAGTTGGTTCACACAGATTTGTGTGGTCCCATGTCTACTAGTTGTGGAGGAAAAAGGTATTTTCAATTATTTTTCGATGATCACTCATGCAATATGTGGGTCTTCTTCTTGCAATTGAAGTCTGAAGCATTTACCTATTTTCAACAATTGAAAAAGCTTGTTGAAAAAGAATCAGGATGCTTCATCAAGACCCTCCATTCAGATCGAGGGGGGGAATACACATCAAAGGAATTTTCCTCATTTTTATAGACTCATGGGATACAAAGATAGTTAACCACAACCTATTCTCCTCAGTCAAATGTAGTTGCTGAGAGAAGAAATCGGTCCATTATGGAAATAGTTTGATGTTTGCTTAAGGGAGCAAATATTGAGCAAATTTACTAGGCTAAATCTATTCAAACTGTAGTATATATTCTAAATAGATAACCCACAAGGGCTCTTGAAGGTATGACTCCTCAAGAAGCATGGAGTGGAAGGAAACCCTCCATATCTCATCTACGAGTATTTGGGTGTAAGGATTTTATGTATATACCCAAGGAGAAAAGAAATAAATTATATGAGAAGTCCCTACCATGTGTTTTTCTTGGCTATGATGAATTCTCAAAAGGCTATCAATTGATAGACCCATTTACCAAGAAAATACATGTCAGTAGAGATGTAGTGTTTGATGAAGCTTTCACACCTAACACTACATCAGTATACCTTGATGATGAGAAGCAATAGCCACTTCCTTCTCCACAACACAAAAATCCTTCCAAATGGTATACGACCACAATAAAATATTCCAAACTCACTTCCCTACCCGATCTTACTCTCAATCATCCAAAAACACGAAGCATGACTCAACAAGAAAAGACTAAAGCATCAACTTTAGTTGATGATCTTTATGCATATTTCAAGACCTTTCTATTAATAGAGAGTTAGCAAGGGAAGATGATATGGAAATAGATTATGAGATGGTTTACTTATCATCATTTTATGAAAATTAATCTTCTACCGTTGATGAAGCACTTAGACTACCTCAGTGGAAGGTAGCTATGGATGCAAAACATAACTACCTCATGAAGAATAAAATATGGAAGTTGGTAGATTTACCTAAAGGAAAGAAACCCATAGGCTGCAAATGGGTTTACAAAGTCAAATATAAGGTATATGGTACCATAGACAAGCATAAAGCCCATTTTGTGGTGAAGGTCTATGCTCAAAAGGAAGGCCTTGACTATGAGGAAACCTTTGCTCCTACATCGAGTATGACCACCATTCGAGTTCTTTGTGCTATGGCAGCATAGTTCAGATGGAAATTACATCAGATGGATGTAAAAAGTGCCTTTCCGAATGGTGACTTAAAAGAAGAGGTATACATGACTCAACCCCTAGGATTTATTGAGGAAGGCCATGAGCAACAGGTTTGTAAATTGGTCAAATCATTATACGGGCTTAAACAAGCCCCAAGAGCATGGTACATTAAAATGGATAGTTACCTACTACAGCACGGATTCAATAGAAGTCAATCTGATGCAAATTTCTATATCAAGAACACAGGTTATGAAATAGTGATTCTTGTATTATATGTATATGATCTGATCATCACTGATAATTCAGATAAAATGATTAGCATCATGAAAAATGACTTGAAAGAGTCATTTGATATGATATATATGGGACTTATCCACTACTATCTTGGCCTTGAGATATAATAGAAGAAGAATCATCTTAGGGTGACTCAACAAAAGTATGCCAAGACTTTAGTAGAAAAATATCTTATGACTGATTGCAAGCCCAAGGTAACAATGATGGAATTAGGGCTTCAGTTATCATGGTATGATGATTCACCAAAGGTATATGGCCTTCTATATAGACAGATGGTTGGAAGCCTTATCTATATGACCAATACTAGACTAAACATTACTTATGTTGTAAACTATCTTTCTCAGTTCATGCAGGAACCAAAAGCCTCTCATTGGAGAGAAACTAAGTGTGTTCTTCACTACATTCAAGGTAGTGTAGAATATGGTCTAGAGTACAAGAAGAATAAATCATTCCTCTTATAGAGTTAAACTGACTTTGACTATGTTGGATCCCTATATGATAGAAAATCAACATCAGGATATGTATTTCATATTGTATCTAGTCCTGTCTCATGGCATAGTAAAAATCAACAGGTGGTTGCTTTATCTTCAAAAGATGCAGATTATCGCACTGCATGAGGAGCTATGTGTGAAGCGATATGGTTAAGTCACATCTTGTCTACCATGGGCCTACCAAAGAAACTTCCTATTCACATGTTTTGTGACAACTCAAGTGTTTTGAACTTGGTCAAGAATCCAGTCCATCATGAACGCACAAAGCATATTGACACAAATTTTCATTTCATTCATGATGAAGTTCCTAAACACATAATCAAGCTCCAATACATTCCCACCGATGAACAGGTTGTTCACATATTAACCAAGGCACTTGGACATGTCAAATTTGAGTTGTTTCGAAGTAAACTTTGTATATCAAAGTAATGTAATAAAGGAGTAATGTTAGGGTAAAATAGGTAGTATATTGCATTCTACTACATAGGTAGATTATTACATTTACTTTCCTACTTTTTACTTTCTACCATGTAGATATTTACTGTCTTAAATATCTAATGGTTAATCTTAAATATATTAGGTAAGATTTCTAAATCTAACACTCTACCTACGTTAGCATTCAATTAGCATGGATATAGAGAGATTAGTTTTCTTTCTATTTTGTAATCTATTTAAATGAATGCTTTATTCCTAAAGCAAATTTTAATGCAATTATCAATTTGATTAAACCTACCTATCTCCTGGTCACACTCCCATATCCATAATTCAGTGATTATCCCCTCACCAATGAATAAACATTGTTATAATTAATATTTATCCATAGCACTATGAATGTGGGATGTAAACTCACCAACAGTAATATTGTATCAAATTCATTTTTGTGACTATTGTTCAGTGCAATTTCATACATCATTACTTATAGTCTATGTCAATATTCCTTATAGACTATGCTC
The DNA here is from genome assembly GCA_028583015.1 of Wollemia nobilis. Lineage (NCBI taxonomy): Eukaryota > Viridiplantae > Streptophyta > Pinopsida > Araucariales > Araucariaceae > Wollemia > Wollemia nobilis. The sequence continues at coordinate 443,644 of JAQPPZ010000340.1, forward strand.
TACCTAGAATTAGGAATGTGTTGTTTGATTTATGTCTTCACTCTCCCTAAAAGCACTTGGCTTAGTCCGTGATTTAATATACTTCAATATTGAAAACATTGTGATGCCTATTCCATTTGTGTTAGTTATTTTATATCAAAAAATTATATGAGAAAATTGGTTTATGATGTAACATGATAGTCGACCTACGATTGTTGTTGAAGTAGGGTTAAAGAATATACACATATGCTTATAATATCTAGATCATATAAATTCACCTTAATCTACTATGTTTTAGAGTACACTTGAGGGACAAGTAAAATACGTACTACTTTTGATAAGGGATCAAGACAATGGATTTATGGTTGGACACCTATGTTAATATGTGATGATGAGCCTATGTCTAAAATGGTTATATAAATTGGATACTCTCAATGTTATTAGTCTATTTTGTAACAATATTCTAACTGCACCATTGTTCATTGAGCTTTTTCGGAGTTTGTGTTTAGTCAAGGAAGTTGACTATGACATTTTTTCATTAATAAATCACCTAATACTAAAGGATCTATATTAATTGAAGAGACTTTGCTACAATAGAGGATATCTATCATTACCAAAAGTCTCTAAAACCTGATGTGATAGCATCCATATTTATTTAGGAATATCACATGTAGACTATGTAAAGTCTCCATTACATAGAATACCATCCCAGAATATTTTTAAATTAATGAATTGCATAGCTTGTGTAGTCAGCATTCGACCTCGCACCGATAGCAGTGTAAAATGTATGTAATTCTATATCCAGTATATGTCCCACATGGTACGTGCATGAAGTCCAATAGGATATTTATGAATTAGGACCCCCATAGTAAATCAAGCATCCAGTATGGTCGTGAGTCACTCCATGGGATGGATGAATGTGCTAGTTGATGACACGAAAGGATAGTCTTTAGAATTGTTAATATTTCCACTTGTCAGTTTGTTACCTTGAGACTTCCCTCATATTTTTGATAGTATGGTAGTTGGTTTATAGTCCTTTTTTATAATACTTTAGGGAGAATAAACTTCTCCCACATTGCTCCTATGGGAGCAATGGTATGTTATAAAAGGGAATTACTCAACTTAAGGAGGTGATCACCATGGGGTGATCATGGTGGAGATATGCTAGATTGGACATTTTTAGGGTTGACGATAGACCTTGGGTTATATGTTTGACCATTAATGATTGGTTTAGATTGACTTTGTGTGGTTAATTTTTGAGGGTGTCGACCACATGTGGAATGGTTAAAGTATATTTTAGTAAAGATCGCCACTATACTTGGATAGCCTAAAAAATGAAATATCTTTGTTAATAAATGAGATAGCCTAGAGAATTTAATGTCTTTGTTAAAGAAAAAATTAAATTAGCATATAAAAATAATAAATTATGTTTAGAATATGGTAGGTTAACCATTGGAAATATTAAAATGTTGGAAACATTAGGAAATGTAGAAGATATGGTTAAATATTTCATGGGTTATAGGAATATTTCCATAGATCAAAATTAGGTAAGGGTTAGAAAATTATAAATATATATATATATATATATATTAATATTAAAGAATTTATCTTGTTTAATGGATAGACAAATAATGTGGAAAGTTTATATTGATAATCATTAGGAAACTATATTTAATCTATTCAAATTAAATAAAAAAATGATTCATGAATTAAAGGTATAGGACTTTAATTCAATGAAAGAGGGATTGATTGGGTATCAATATGAATAATGAATGTAGAGTTTCTTGAGGGAATTGAAGGATTCCCTCTAGACAAATGGTGTGATTTCTCCTTAATATGCATCCAATGATCATTCATAGTTACATGTAAGAATTTGTAATATTCTTATGTAATTCCATAGATTATTTGGAGAAATGAAATTGGTGTTTCCATATTTGCATCTTGATTTACCAAAATATAAAATGGATCTGTTGAATTTGTATAAATAATATAGGAAAGGATCCAAGATATGACTTTCTAGATTGTAATTGTTACATTATTTGTTTATGAATGAGAGGAGAAAGACATATTTTGGAGGTTGGTTTTATTCCCCATGAGGTTTCCCAGGATAAACATTGTGTCATTATCATTTGTGGTTTGCTTTATTACTTATTTGAATGTTGCATATACTTCTTTTAACATGTTGTAGATAAAATACTTTATAAGTGTGATAATTAGAATATTGAGATGGTATATAAGATGTTAAAATTTGTTTAGGATTTAATTATCATGCAAATATAGATAAAATAGACTTTAGATGAATGTGATAATGCTTACTAAAGGTTGTTTATTTTTTAATCTGAAGTTAATGTATTACAAAATGCTATGTAATTATGTGCTTTGCTTCAATGGTTATCACGAGTTATTTACTTTTCAATGCTTTGCTTCAATGGTTATCACGAGTTATTTACTTTTCAAGGAGAAGTGGCTTCAATGAATAACTAATATGTAGTCTTAAATAATATGATGTATTGGTTCATATGATTTTCTTTAATAGATGTTAATGGTTGTATGTTTGCTTAAATGATTGTATATGGATATGTATTAAGAGAATTATGTGAATGAAGTAGTATGGTGATAATAACTATGCAAAGCATGTATAGGTATTAAAATATGTACAGACTAAAGTGATGATACGTAAATGGATAATTAATATGATTTAAATTGAGTTGGAGCATGGAGTGGATTGGATCCCACGTATGGCAATTTTGGCTTGATTTGTAGCTCAATCTAGGTCTTACATTTTGATTTGGTGCTTGAATGTACATGTGGATTAGGTGCTCCTATGATGGTGAAAAAAATACCTTTTGGTAATGAAGTTAATGGAATCAAATATATGAAAAAAAGGTATGCATTAAATGAAAATTTTATGCAGTAAATCCTAAGAGGAATAAGGGAAGACAACCATGCTTAAGATGTCTATTCCAAGGATTGTGTAAGTTAATAACATTTAGTGACATATATATATATATATATATATATCTTAGTGGTCCCATAATTGATATGAGGGATTGCAACTAAGATGATGGTTAACCATTGTTGTGGTTCTCCATCCTCAAGGCATCTGTCGACATACTAGTCTTGGTGGATAGAATGGTAAATGGTGATTCCTTTTGGTTAGGGAAAAAAGCCTAACGCTTTGGTGAGCATTCTCATACCCTAGTGGTATGAGCATTTTGTAGAAGTTGGTCACTTATACTCAAGAGTGACTCTGACCAAGTCTTAATACCTCTTGATGATGATTGCCTTGGAAACTTACAGTCTAGTTGGAATAACTTTGTCTTAGATCATGATTATGTCCCCTACTCCTTGGAAGATAATTATATATGAACAAAAAAAATTGAAGTGGATGAGTAGTAACAATTGGGGTTGTTACAAAAATCCAAAGGAATCATAGGTCCAATATGTCTATCCCATATCAATAATAGTACCTGACATGGGGAGAAAAGAACCTATTATGACCTCTAAATCTACCAATGGTTTGGGAAAAATTCATAGTATCCTTGTTGGATATTTTTCTTGAATACACCGATGAAGTCCCAACAATCCCACTAGAATACTTGTAGGATGTAATCCCATTTTGAATCCTATATGGACCCCATGCATTATAATTTTTTATTTTTGTTATTTATGGACAAGGAAGTGGGACATCCTATTTTTTCTATGATAATAGGTTTTTTATGTAATAAAAATTAAGCGTTGGATATTAATTTTGATGTAATCCTCACTTAATGAATAATTATAAGCCTCTAGTGGGGTGAATAGGTATATAGGCTTTCAAAGTAACTTTTAGGGTTTCATTACGTCATTTTCATCTTGTGAATTATAGGAGGATTGAACCCTTCCTCAAATTTTGCTGCTTAGGTGGTCTGCCCTACGTCTTCAAAAAATAGCCAATCTTGTAGACAAGGTGATGTGCACTTTTTCTTGATTGGATATTGGATGGATCTATCTCAAGATTCACAATTATGTTGCATATTTTGGTGTGATGGAGTCTAGGAGTGGGTCATCCAGCTTTGGAAGTCCATTTGTGCATGTTTTGTGACTTGTTTACCCTCATAATAGGATCACCCTTCTTTGGGGATTTTTCTAGAAAATTTTGATCATTGATTTATGTTTTTGGATAGTTGTTTGACCTATTTGCTCTTTCAAAAAGTTAATAAAAAAATCTGTATGGTTGGAATGTCCATTTTTTAGGGTTTTTGGAGTAATTTTTGAGTAGTAATTGCAGACCTGATCTATTTTGCATAAATCTGATTTTTATTTATTTAAACCCTAGTTTGGTGAGTTAGGGATATTACAATGGTATTAGGGCTAGTTTCCTATCAGCCTATGAGAGATATTTATGTAGAAAAATAAGTACTATATGAGGAGAAATATATCAAACACTAACCTCGACCAAGAGAAAGAAATTCCAAAACCCAAAGTTGAACAAAGGGAGTTGGTGGATATGGTAGATGAGTAAAGGGATCCTATTGAGAAAAAAATTGACACCATGATTGATTTACTAACACATTTGGTGACCAATATGGATCAGGGTGGATTTTAGCCACCACTAAAATAGGGATAAAACCCTAACCCTCAACTTCCAATAGATTAGGGAGACCCATAAAATAGGGTAACCAGTCGGGACCAAGGGAGTGAGAAGTCTCTGAGATACACTCATTATTATTACCCTGGAGACCAAAACCTATGTTTTCATCCAGGTAAGAACATTATGTATGCAAAGAAATTGATGAACTAGATTCCTATTTGCAGAATATCAGTGTACAACTGAAGAATTAAAAAATATAGTCACTTTCTAGAATTACCTAGAGATCATAGGGAATAAGGCTAGGAGAGGAAAAAAGTACGTAGAAAGAAAGAAATTATAGTAGAAAATGAAAGTACCAATGTTAAATGGAGATAATAGCATATCTACTAGGGCATGGATGCAAAAACTGTAGACTTACTTTACTCTGAGCTCTATGGATGAAGAGTATGTAGTACAATTTGCTACCCTACATATTGAGTGGGTTGCATACGATCGGTGGTATCATGGTATCAACACACAAGGCCATGGTGATATCACATCATTTGATGAGTTTAGTTATAGGATCCTGGATCATTTTGATATGAGGGATGAGGAGAAATATTTTAAGGAGTTGGCAACCCTTAAGAAGAAACTATAGTGGAGGCATACATTGAGGATTCCTAGAATATTTTAGCCATGGTGCCTAACATTTTAGATAAGAGAGTTACCTTTCTTTTCATTAAGGGTTTGGTGGATTCCTTGAGAGGCTTGGTAAAAGCCTTTGATCTTGCTTCATTGCAGATTGCAATGAGAATGTCTTTGACCCTTGAGTCTACAACATCATTGAAACCTAGGGTTTCAACACCACCATCATCTAGGTTTAGTTAGGCAAGACCATCAGGACCATTCCAGAGAGATAATTTCTTCTAGAAGAGAGAGACACCCCCTCCAAGGAATAATTATGCTTTTGGGAAGCCAACACCCTCTCCATAGAGGGATTCAACATCTATTCCACTAGGAAGGAGGGTATATGAGGAGTATGATGAGATTAGGATAAAAAATTTATGCTTCACATGCAAAATCCCTTGGGTACCGGGCCATCATTGCCTTGGAAATGGGTCATCCCTTGAGTCTCACGAGAGCTCAAATGCTAGCATGTTGGCCACATTGAGTAGTGTAAATATGTATCTCATAATCAAGATGTTAGGAGAGGTACTGGGAAATAAGGTGATAGTATTGATAGATGGTGGGGCAACCCACATTGTGGATGAGTGTTTTGTAGCCAAGAAAGGGCTAAAACAATAAGTATTTGTTGCATTTAATGTTGCTACTATAAATGGGAGAATTATGCCTTGCAACAAACATATGAGTCAAATATGAGAAACAATGGTGAAATTGTTCTATTGATCAACAATGCATTACATAGTTTTATAGTTCTTGAAAGAACTAAAAATAGACACGGTGGTTGAGAGAAATCATCTCAAACTTATTACAACAAACTAACTTAAAGATAGCTCTTATCCTAACAACATTCTAATCTTGGACTATGGTCAAACATTGACCAACCAAGACAGAACCTCAATGTATGCTAATCAAATTAACTAGAAATATGTAAATCAAAACATGAAACTAAAACTAAATACTATGAATTAATACTTAGGAATAAGGAGGCAATGTTGAAAATATTCCAACATTCTCCCCATTTATTCTAAAGACACTCATGCAAGAGTTATTTAAGCATCACAGAGTTGGAAGAAAATATTTCTCTTACATTTCCTCTAATCTTGAATCAAGAAATCAGAATTTACAAAATACTTATGGTGGCACTCCTTCCACTCTTCATGTGGAATTTATTGCAAATGCTTGAGTGCCTTCTTTTATTTATTAGATCCCCCTTCAACAAAAGTATCTCCTCTTGTGGTTTTCAGCAACCACTCTCTTACATCTTTATCATTATGGTCTTTAAACCATGCTCTCACATTTTGATCTTCTTTTACATCTTCAACACTAAAAAATACTCCACATGAGTATTTACAATTAATCATATCACATAGATGATTATACCATACAACTCTTTCATATATTTCCACACAAAATATCACAAAAAATATGGCCATATAATGACCAACTACATATGCAACATAAATTTGCTCCTCACACAAATATTCTCTCACAACAATGACTTTACAATAATACTTCTCCCAAGGAATTTTGAACACATCATTCTGATCCATGTGACCCAAGTTATCCATCAATATATTCTCTCCAAAGTTGTCTCAATGAGACAATCACCTTTCTTTTCATTCCTGCTCCCAAAAAACAAATCATTAATCATAAAAACATTATCTTTAGTATGAGTAGATTTGGTGCTTCCCATAAAGCTATTTTGTAGAATTTTTCCTTCATTGTATGGTGCTTCAATATCAACCATCAACTCTTCACTAATATTTATCCTCCTTTGTTCAATCCATGTTGGTGTGTTGAAACACCATTCATTCAAGTAATCATACATAGCTGCCTTTTCAAGACAACTCTCTTATTGCAATGTAGTCACTCCAAGTGAGTGATCATCATCCATGATTGATGTTGCCTTTGCTATTATGATACGAAAATAAACAATCTCAGTTCCATTTTTTGTTTCTATCATATTTGCCCTCTCACTTTCCATATACCAAATGAGAGAGTCTTGTGTGTTCTTTTCTTCACACAACACATCCTTCACACTTGATGAGTGATATTCAAACAAGAAGCCTATTGCTTCCATATCCTCTTCATAAAACTTTTCTTATGGATCATCATCCCACATTACTTTATTTCTTTTTTCAAGAGAGCACACATCCATTCCAATTGAATGGTTTTCAAGCCAATGATCATCCATGAACATTGATTCTCCATAATAATATTCTTTATTCTCCTTCATGAGAATTGTAGATGCATTATCCATAATACACTCTTCATTTATCTCCTCCATGAGACATTCTTCATCATACATTTCACTTTGATGGTCTTCAAGCAAGGAACACTCCAATGTGAGTGTTTATCTTCCTTCCTCTTCAAAGTCTTCTTCCAATTTTGAGTGGTCTTCACTACAAGGTCATTGAGCAATTGTATCTCCATTGAGACATCCATCCTATTTGCTATCAGTGTGAATGCTTTCCAAGCATGTCATTCCTACAAAAAAAACATTATTACAATTTTCATTTTCATATTTTTCTCCTCCTAAAAGAAATAATTGACTATTACAATTTTCCATGCCATTACAATACATGTCTGCAACTATGGGTGTCTCACAATAACTCTCTCCAATGAGAGCTATACAAGGCTCCTTTGCCTTCTCATCCTCTTCTCCATGAAGGGATTCCTCATATTCGTATCTCTTCTCTTCAAGAATTTCATCATCACTCTTTTCTTCAAACATGTCTTCCTCTTCAAGGAATAATTCACCATCATAAGAATGTATGTCTTCATGTGAGTCTTGAAAAGACTCTTCAAAAACTCCTTCAAAAGAATCTAATTTAGAAACTTCTTCAAGGAAGCAATGCTCCTCCTTGATTAAAAAATATTCATGATTATCACACATGGCTTTATGGGTGTCCTCATAAAACCCATAATCATCCTTCAAAACTTGCCATGCCATTGTAGATGTTCTACAATTAGCTATGATATGGAAAATACTATTTTCCATTCCTCTCCTCAAATCTATAAGAGCTAAGCAATTTGCATATTTTTGCTCCTTCTTATCTTTTCTCTCCTCGCCTTGTAGCTTGCTCAAAGTGGTTTCCTAATAACCTTATTGAACTATATCCCATAATTCTTGAGCCTTAAATAAGTTCTTCATCATTGTGCTCCAAATAGCATATTTATCTCCATCAAATTTTGGTACAGCCAAGTCTGCATACATGGCTTCCTTTTATTTACCAAAGTCTCAAGCACCCAATTTATCATAAATAGGCCAATACTGAATTAAAAAAACTGAAATTTTTCCTGTAGACTTCTAGTATACTTATCTAAAAACCCACTAAATTTCAGATCCAAATTCACAAAAATGAGAAATATGTGATCAATTTACTTTTGCCATTTCTAGATCTTAGAGTGTTTTTGAGACAACCTCAATGTTTTTCACATAAATTAATCCATACAACTCCAAAATTTCTGAAACTTAAAATATGTATTCCTAAGATAATAATATGAAAACCTTTTAAATTTCAGAATAAAATTCACAAATTTGAAAAATATGTGATCATTTACTTTTTCCCTTTTTTATCACAATTTCGAATCTAGGATTTTTGAAGAAAAAATCAATATTCACATAAATCAATAAATACAGATCCAAATGACCTAAAATTTTGTCTGAATTATTATTTTATCTAAATAATATTTCTTCCAAAATTTGAGAAGTAAATACCCTGTATTCCACCTTATAAAACCATTTTATTCAAAAACTCAAAATGCTAATAAAATTTGCAAATTAGCTCCAAATCACCTGAAATTTTGGACTGCATCCTCTTTATACAATTATCTAAAAACCCTAAAAGTTTCATAGTGAGATATTAATTATTTAATCGATCTATTCCTTGCAAATCTGTTGAGTGTTGGCCACTTGAGTTTCTCTGACAAAGTGCGTGCTTCAGATCTCTTCATGCCACTCTCCATAGGTTTTTATCCATATGAGCAAACCTGATCTGATACCAAATGAGAAAAAATGGTCAAATTTTTCTATTGATCAACAATGCATTACATAGTTTTATATTTCTTGAAAGAACTAAAAATAGACACAGTGGTTGAGAGAAATCCTCTCAAACCTATTACAACAAACTAACTTAAAGATAGCTCTTATCCTAACAATATTCTAATATTGGAATATGGTCAAACATTGACCAACCAAGTCAAAACCTAAACATATGCTAATAAAATTAACTAGAAATATGTAAATCAAAACATTAAACTAAAACTAAATGCTAGGACTTAATACTTAGGACTAAGGAGGCAATGTTGAAAATATTCCAATAAAATGAAGGTAAATTTTGAGAATTATTCCATAGTAAATGACTTCTATATATTTCCATTGGGAGGAATTCCTCATTTCATACTAGGAGTTCAATGGTTGTATTCATTGGGAAACTACACCACATCATCAAACATTGCAACTAAAATTTAAAGCTAAAGGGCATGAGGGAGTTTTACAAGGGATCAATGAAAATATGGTCCAAGAGGATGGAGAGGATTCTCAAGAATGAGGATATAGTTTAGGATACTGGTATATTTATGATAAAAGGTATGACTTATTCATCTGATAATCATGTCTCTTATCATCTTGAAATTCAGATTTTTTGGAAAAACATAGCATTGTTTTTAGGGATATGCCTAAGGGATTGCCACCCCATAGGGGATTTCAGCATGTGATTGAGTTGGAACCAGGAAAAAAACTTATAATTATAACCCATTATAGGCATATTATAAGGTATAAGTATGAGATAGATAAGGCCATAAAAGATCTACTTTCCATGGGACACATTTGCCCTAGCTCTAGCCCATTTGCATCACCTATAGTGCTAGTGAAAAAGAAAGATAGGACTATGCGGATGTATATTGATTATAGGATCTTGAACAAAAATACAATAAAAAATAGATACCCTATTCCTAGAGTATATAATATCATAGATGAATTGCATGGGGCTATGTATTTTTATAATATTTAATTGAGATCAGGATATCATCAAATTATGGTGAGAGACGAGGATGTGCATAAAACATCCTTTAGATGTCATTTTTTTGGTGATGCCCTTTGGATTGAAAAATACCCCTGACACTTTCCAATAAGCCATGAATCATATTTTATGGGGTATTTGAGGGATTTTGTGTTAGTTTTATTTGATGATATTCTTGTTTATAGCATCTCATGGGAAAATCACTTAAAGTATTTGGATTCTATTTTGGGTATTTTGGGATAGCAGTAATTTTATGCAAAGAAGTCTAAGTGTGAATTTGTCATGTCTAAAATTTTATATTTGGGGCACATAATCAGTAATAAGGGAGTGCATGTAGACCAAAACAAGATAGAGGTAATTCAAAATTAGCCTATTCCCACTACCTTAACTCAATTGAGAGGGTTTTTGGGACTTTGCATCTATTACAGGAGATTCATTAGAGGGTTTTCAGCCTTTGTAACACCTTTGACTGAATTAAAAAAGAAGGGAACATTTGTATGGAGTGATGAAGCCCAAAAGGCTTATAATAAATTGAAGGAAGTGATGTCTTCTTGCCCTCTACTTGCAATTCTTTATTTTTCTTTGCCATTTACCATTGATTGTGATGCTTCAAGTGTTGGAGTAGGGACTGTCCTAATGCAAAAGGGTCAGCCAATTACCTTTGAGAGTAGGAAACATAGTCCAATGGAGATAACTTTCACTATATATGACAAGGATGTGCTTTCCATTATGCACGCTTTGACCAAGTTTAATCAATACCTTGTTTGTAGCAAATTTGTGCTAAGGACTTATCATAATAGCCTTAAATATTTCCTTGGATAGCAAGATTTAAATGATAGGCAGAAAAAATGGGTTGCTAAAGTGTAGGTATATGATTTTCAAATTGAGTCTATAAAAGGGAAAATAATTTAGTTGTTCATGCACTATCTAGAATACCCACATTTCACTCTATTTCCTTTATAACAATTGATTGAAAGGCTGCAATTATGTTTGATTATGTGAAAAACACTTTTGCATCTAAAATTATTTATTGCCACTTGAAATATGATAGGTAAAACATGAAGGAAGGTCTGATTTTTTATAAAAATAGAATTTTTATTGTGTTATATTCCAAGCTTAAAAATAAATTGATTGCCACAATGCATGACGCACCCATGGCTGGTCATCCAGGTTTTTTTAAGACCTATAGACAACTACGTGAAAGGTTTTAATGGAAGGTGCTAAAATATGATGTATTGAATCATGTGAAGGAGTGTACCACTTGTCAAGAAAATAAAATTGGAAACACATTGATTGCTGATCTTATTCAATCCTTATCCATTCCCAATCAAAAATGGGAAAGCACATCAATGGAATTCATCACGGGGCTGCCAAAAGTGTATGGTAAGGATTGCATATATGTTTTGGTGGATAGGTTAACTAAATTTGCATAGTTTTATGTTATTTCAGCTTCATATACAACAATACAAGTTGCTTATTTATTCTTTAGAGAAGTGTTTAAATTGCATGGCATGCCAAAGAATATTGTGAGTGACAGGGACAACAGATTTACGAGTATATTTTGGAAAGTATTTTTCATGCTTTATGGCACATTGTTGTCTCCAAGTACAAGCTATCACCACCAAAAAAATGGCCAAATAGATATTATGAATAACTAGGTTAAAGACTACTTGAGAAACTATGTTTTAGGTAAGCAGAATGCATGGATTAAATGGTTACACTTGGGATAATTTTGTTATAACTCTTCCTATTATATGTCTATTAAACTAACCCTATTTATGGTTTTATATGGATATGATACTCCTAACTTCACTGATTTTATTTTGACTTACAGTACGGTGCAAAAATCCAAGGATTATATGCAGGAAAATTAGGATATTATGAAGACATTGAAGGATAATATTCAGCTTGCACAAAATTAGTATAAAAAGTGTGTTGATCAACAATGTATTGAACATTATTTTGAGGTTGAAGACATGGTTTATCTGAGGTTGCAGCCCTATAGACAGTCCACCATGAAGAGAAGTTGAGCAGATAATATCAAGCCATGTTTTTATAGCCCTTACAAGGTCATACATAGGATTGGTGAGGTTGCATATGAAATTGAGCTGCCGAACAATAGTAAAATACACAATGTATTCAATTTTTCATGCCTAAAAAAGGTACTTGGATAGCACATTTTTCCTTCCATTGAGTTGCCCCCATTTTATGATAAGGGAAATTTAATTTTAGAACTTTAAATGATCATGGATACTAGAGAGAGGAAGTTGAGAAATAGGGTCATAAAAGAGTACTTGGTGAAATGGAGGAGCTTACCCATTGAAGATGCTACTTGGGAGGGAAAAGATATTCTTCCACATCCAACCCTGAATTACTTTATGACAAGCAATTTGGGAAAGAATAACTTGTAATATTCTATTTTGAAGACTATGTGGACCTCATGCATTGTAATGTTTTATTTTTATAATTTTTGGATAAGGAAATGGGACATCCCCTTTTTGCTAGGCTAACAGGTGTTTTATGTAATAAAAATTAAGTGTTGGGGATTAATATTGATGTAACCCTCACTTAATGAATAATTAGAAGCCTCTAGTGGGGCAACTAGGTATATAGGCTTGGAAAGTCACTTTTAGGGTTTTATTATGTCATGTTCATCTTGTGAATTGTAAGAGAGAGGGATTCACCCTTCCTCACCTTCTACTACTTAGATGGTGTGCATTAAGTCTTCAAAAATAGCCAATATTGTAGACAAGGTGATTTTCCCTTGTTCTTGATTAGAGATTGGGTGGATCTATCTCAAGATTCATAATTGTGTTGCATATTTTGGTGTGATGGAGTCTGGGAGTGGGTCATCCATCTTTGGAAGGCCATTTGTGTATGTTTTGTGACCTATTTTACCATCATAGAAGGATCACCTATATTTGGAAATTTTTCTAGCTAGTTTTGAGGGTTGAATTGCATTTTTGGATAGTTTTTTGGTTTATTTGCACTTTCAAAAAATTAATAAAAGAATTGTATGGATGGAACATCTATTTTTGAGGGTTTATGGAGTAATTTATGAGTAGTAATTGTAGATATGATCTATTTTGCATAAATCTAATTTTTATTTATTTAAACCCTAGTTTTATGAGTTAGGGTTATCACAGAGGAAATGTTTTTCTCTTTCAAGTGCATAACATCATGAAGTAAGAAGTAGACTTAAGGTTGTTTATGACCTCTCTAAAATTCAAGGCTTGCAATAAATATAAATTTTTTATCTCCAATTGGGATTAGCTAACTCCCATGATCATGGGAAACTTTGTAGAGGAAGTATATAGAGTAGAACCTGAGCCAAGTACCCCCCAATGATGTATAATAAGGAATATATACAACATCCATATGGAGGATCAAAATGATATCTTCTACTATTGTGAACAAGAGTATACTTTAAAGAATCTCCTTCTCATGCATCATGAAGGACATGATACTAAAAATAATCTAGAGGTTGAGAAGCATCATGATGAGGAGGAACATTTTGGATCAGACCTCCTCTAACCTTTTGATTACCAAGTAGGATAGCAGGAATATTCCACCTTAGTTCCTCCCATTTTAAAAGAGGCTAAGAAAGAGCATGCAAAGGACCTATTCATCCACAAGGATGAAGGTACCTCCGAAATATTGACCTCTAAGTAGGGATCTTACCTTAATGGTACCAACCATGGAAATATCTCTACCACCTTCCTGATTGACATAAAGAGGCTGCAAAAGAGTCCTAGTTTCATTCGAGTGATCATTTTTCACCCATGAAACTAGAGAAAAATAAAGAAATAATGTACTTGAGTAGCTAGTAAGGTTCCCTTGACTCCATACCCAATGGATAAAGGCCACTCACTTAAAACTTTGTACATATGTACCATAGGTGATCTCAATTTTATGAGATAGTGAAAGTCTTGACCACCTAAAAAATTTCAAGTGTGACTCATCCAGTAGAAACTTCTACTTTCACGAGAAATTTTCTTGACTCTGAATAAAGCACTAGTTGTTGGGTTCCTTATATTTAGTAGGCTAAATATCCCCTAAGATCCACTAGACTTGTAGTGATAAAAAAGTACACCATTTGAAAGTATAATTTTGAGTTATGTACAAACACATGAAGAAAAGACATATCATAAATACCCAATCAAATAGAGGTCAAATCTCATGATCAAGAAAATTCCAAAGGTCAAAAGTTCAAAAGTCACAAATAGAACTTATAGAAGGAAATAACAAAATGTCCCAATAAGGAATTACAAGAAAAATTTCTTGAAGATCTGAATATATGTGGTCTTAAAGGATGAAGAAAAACTCCCAAAGAAGAAAATGCCCATGCCTCAAAGGTCAAATCAATAAAGTGCACATTCTTTGAGTAATATTATCCCTTCTACAATATATATTTTTTATCTCTAAGAAAGAACAATAAAAATATGGAGCCATGATAAAAGAAACTTAAATATGCAAAACTAAATTACACTAATCTTCTACACCCACGTGATGGAAATCTACAAAAAATGAATAGATGGTAATTAAAGTGGTAGTTGCTCATCCAAATTCTAGGTCTGACTGATATTCATATCTTCAAATATAGAAGATCCTAAAGGGATAAACATTCAGAATGGACATGACTCGACATCTACAATGACAATAACCTAGAGATATTTGCATGAGTTTTAGAGAGAAAATCCTTCCTTGTAAATCTATAAATAGGAGTAGTATTAGGTCTATAAAGGATCGACAAGTTTGAAATTCCATGTATTTATAGGTTTTCCTTCCATTTCTCCCTATAAAAATAGTTGCAACTTATTGGTATTTTGAACCCACAAATCTAGCTTAATACATGTAAATTTTTACCTACATTTATATATATATATGGAGGTCTTTCTCTATTTTTTAACCTTTCCTTATAGACCCATGGAAGTTTATGTATGTGTGTTTGTGATGTTTTGCATGAATATCAAGTTTTCTAATTAAATGTGTGTATGCTATTTTTGGATTGATTTAATTATTAGCTTGACTCTCCTATGGGACCCACCTACTCATACATGCTTATAACTTGTATATACTGATTTATCTTCACTATGTCGAGGAGAGGATGTGATCATTGATGGTACATAGGGTTTAGGTGTATTTTTACAACAAGATCTTGGTTGATCTCTTGGTGCATCACTGCCATTTTCATTTTATTTCTAGATTTTGTTTACTTTTTCACGTTCCTTTTCCTTTAGTAGAGTCGCAATCACCTTGAAGATAACTTCCTAACAAGGATCCAACTTTATAAAAAAAATTGAAGGCCCCTAATTGAGCCAACCACGATTATCTCAGTTGTGTCCCACTATGTCACTCTAACATGAGGTATGATTGTCCTAGGTGGGGACAATTAGATATGACAATAATTCCTATCCCCATGATCCATATTATTCTCCAGCTTATCCTTGGGAATATTGAATAATTTTATGCAAAATAGTATAGAAGCAAAATAAAGATAGCAAAATCTAATCCCCAACCAATTGCTATCTAGTGAAGGTTAAATTACAATATATTAAACATATTAATCCTTTTATATGTGTTTAAAAATATTAGTGATTTAAAAAAATATCTCCACGATGGAATACATTAAAAATATCCATTATCTTACATAAATTGCACTCATATGATTACATTAAAATAACTTATAGTATTGTGTTGCACTTTCCCATGGACTTTATCAACATCATTTTTGGGCACTTAATCTCTATTCATATTTTTCCAATAGGGTTATATTATAGATATTAAATAAACCTACCATAATCTAAGCTAATGAGCTAATGGGAGAAGACATAAAATATGGTACATAGACCCCATAGTGAATTTTCAAAGGGTCAAATCAATTTTCATGAGAAACTTTGTTAGTATTGTCTTGCCAAATGTACTTAAAATAGATCAAATATCCTAGAATGCCATTATTCCACATTCTATATCCAATATATTAAAATTCCCTTAATAATATCCTTAATACATGATGTGATGAACATAATTAATCCTTTATAATTAAAAAAAAAAAATCATCTAAATCACTAAGGAATTTATAGAATCTAAGTAGTTAGACCCCATGGCTAGAAAGAGACATGTAGAAACAAGGCATATTGATAAGGCTTACATAGTTTTTTTTTAATTATTTACTATTTTAGTGTTTATTTATTATGAAAAACGTAGAATTTAGATTGCTATATTATCTTTTTGATAAGTTTTCTATCATCTTATCTTGTGGATCCTTCTTTATTGTTATCTTATCTTGTGGATAAGGATAACATTTTTGTTATGTTATATTATGTATAAGGTTAATATTGTTATTAATCTTATCCTATGGATGAGAATAAGTTTATTATTTCCAAAAAAATATGTAAGCCTTTATATAAGGCCTTCATAGTACACATTAATATCTAAGGTATAGATTATTTGCAAAGAGTTTTTAGTAAATAGAATTTGTATTTGACCATTTATATTGGGTTCTAAGAAGTTCTACTCTCTTCTTGAGTGTCATAATGGTGGAGTATTTGGTTATCTAAATATAGGCCCAAGGTTTGAATCCTATATGGGGTAGGGTTGTATAACATACTTCGATAACTATAGTATTATTGTATAAATATGTTGAGTAAATAATATCATACATGAGCTTCATGTCATAGAGCCTATACCTTTGTAGGTAGTAAAACCCATTTTACCTTTACCTTTTGAGTCATATATATTTTGCTCTTTGTATTTGGGTTATTATATACTTCTTTGAATCCAAGTTCATGTTAAATGTGCATAAATCTATATTTGTTGATCTAAATTTTAGATTGATGATCTATGTTAGTGGAAACCATGGTGTGCAACATGATGTTCTACTAGAATTATTCTAGAATTTTTGATTCAAGGAACCACTAAATTTTGTGGAAATAAGGTCATTAAATTATAAATTGTCTTAGATGAACCCAAAAAATATCAATTTCAATATGGTTGTTCTTGATGTTTGTCCTACTAAACTATAGTTAAATTTTTTTATGTGGTTCACTATGGTTTTATCTCTTAATCTATACTTAAACTTTATATGAGTATAAATAAAATTGACTATGTTTAACTTTCTTTCTAAAATTGTAAACATTTAACCAATTTCAACTTAAAGCATGAAATCTAAAAATATTAAGGACACCAACCTCTAACTATTCTCAACCTTTCCATATTTTAAGTAGTTATTGTATTACACATTAAATATAGCTAGAAATCCAAACAAGAGCATTGGTGTAAGTTACTCTCATTGAACACACTATAAAACTTATAAAAAATCATGACTACTTTTATAGATAAGGTCAACAACATTATAGTATTAAAACTAAATTTTCATTGGTGAAAGTGTGAAGCACCCCTCTATGACGATTCCTATGATATTAACATACTCTTCAACTAGAAATTGTAATGGAAATATGGTTTGAGTATAATAAAATTCTTAAAACTTTGAAAGTATTTTCCAAGTTAAAGTTTATGATATTTTAAAATGTTGATTGTAGGTTGCACAACTCAACCAATGGATCTTGATCATATTCATATTACTCAAATATTAATCACAACTTGGTCATATATCATGGAGGCTTTAGGTAAAATACTATATCATTATATATATATACATATATAAACGATCTAGAAATAAAACTATTACATCTTTATTAAAGGCAGAGTCAAACAGTGTAAGAGTATTTTCATGAATTTAGTAGCTTGAGGATATTTGTAGATGTTAACCTACAAAAAATAGATTCAATCATAAGATTCAAGAGTGAACTTCTAGATATCTTCTTTATATAAGTGATGTACATAAAAATCACCACATTCACCACAATATTGTTTATTGTGCTTAATTGGTTGAGGAAAAGCATAATACTAATACAAAAGCTTTGCATCGATTCACTTCATAGACTAACTCAAAGTCTTATGTTTCCTTTATGTAATGACGTACTTCTTCTTCTTTATTTTTAGATTTAGTAAAGACAACTAAACTTTGTTAATATTTTAAGAAGAAAGGGCATGTAAAATTTGAATTTTATACACTAAAGAATAAAACAATGTATGTACATTCTTCATATGTAGAGACACATAAAACTCCCATAAAAATAGGTTGTAAAGATAAATGTTATTACGAGTTATGTGGTTAACTTAATAAGGTTAATCTAATGATTATTATTTCTAAGGATCATGAAATATTGTATGTGACTTACACCCAACTATTGCATACTTGTTTTTGGGTTGTATACGTAACAATGGATTATAGAATAACATAATTGTGAGATCCATTGTTGATCAATTCAAATTACCCATGGATCCACATCCTTAGCCATATTCCTTGTATTGAAATGATAGTGGTTCATCTATATAAATAATAGACAACTAAAAGATAAAATTTATGTTTGTACTAAAAATTATGTATAATATCACTTATAATATGATTAATATAGATTGTTCTAGTCTCTTGCTAGCTATGATTTATCAATTATATGGGAAGGATAAATATGATGCATATCAAGACACATGCACCTTGATTAAGGAAATTCAAACATAATTGGTATGCAACATCACATCAAGTTAGAAAAAACATAAATCTAACTTGCAAAATGATATGAAAAGAAATAAATAATGTATTAGATCTAGTGGTTGTTCATGTACATATTTTTAGTTAGCAACAACATGATTAAAAAATTCATACTTAGTCCTAGTTATTGGTATAAATACCCCTCAACAACACCATACATTCTATTAGAGTGTTGTGATTCTTATTTATTGATAATAACATGAATATTTATGGTGCGTATAGGTAGCCCATAATTTTGATATTTCTTTTTCTTTCATTTGGTCCTTTTACACATTCTATATAATATTTGAGTGGGTGGATGGAATTTGTTTATTTCTAGCAAGTATTGTGAATTTCAACATGGTATCAAAATGGGTATGGAGAGTGGTAATGATTTATAACAAATATGTTTTTAAAATACTTATATCCATTTTCATAAATTTATGCCAAATTACTCTCCAAATTAGCATAAGCATTAATGCATAACAATCCAAGAGGAGATATTCTATCTATCCAATTTTAAAAAAAATTAAGATTCATCTACCAAATATTATTCTTGCATGTTCTTATTGAATCTCTTTTGACTCTCCATTTGAATTTTTAGGTATATTCTTGAATTATCACATTTTCCTCAATTGTAAAATGGTCAAGAATTTTTTAATATCTACAAGGCCATAGGTCATATGAGATGAACCTCATGGAGGATGTTTTTTGCCTAACATATGGTTATCCAACCATACTATGGTTATTAAATCACGGTGTACAACATTACCACCCACAAAACTTGAACCTTGCACCACTATGTATACTTTCAAAGTGTCCACCATTAGCCCCACTCTCAAGGATACAACATATTAAAAGGAGTAAGCAGTCATGAATTTAAATTTGATTAAAATTATTTTGATACCCTTTAAAAATGATATACACTCATACATTTGCATGTCTTGTAGCCAATAACACTTTCTTTGGTAGCTTTTGATAGGTTATTCAAGGAAGACATTGCCTTTTTGATAATGTATTTGTATAGCTTTTGAAAGGTTCTTCAAGGAAGACATTGCCTTTTTGATAATTTTAGAAGAACAAAGTAGTGGTTATGTGAAGGACTGTAAGGATTTTGGGGTGTGAGAGGTTCAAAAATCTGCATGGCACCTTTTTTTAGCTTTTCTTGAAATAAAATAGATTATATAATTATTTTAAATATTTGAGTCACTAGCTAGTTATGTGGTATAGTGGCCAGTAGAATAATAGTGAAGAAGTAGAAGAGATGTGATTCTAGGTTTGAGCCTTTATGGAAACCCTTTTACTTGGAATGAATAATTTACAAGTTGTCATATATGGAGGAATTTCCATCTTACTCATAATTATTGGCCATGTTCCAATGGTGTCATACTAATCTCAAGCGCATTGGTAACCTTCTAGTCATAGCTTTTATCCCTTGCACATACTTATTTTCTGAAGTAAATAAGAAACATGAATCTTTCGTAGTGTTATGATTCCTATGCTCCAAAATAATTTATGTTATATATGTTAGAGTAAGGTTCTTTTAAAGGGAGTGTCATGTCCAAACCTCATGCTAGATTCCCTGAGATTTTTTAGAATGGATAAACAAATGGCTTAACATGGAAGATGACGTAGCCATCTTCTACCTATATCAAACATATTTTTACCATTCATATGTCATTGACCAATTGGAAAACACCATCTATCACATTTTCATTAGAATAGATATATTAAAGTAGTAAAAAATAAGTGGACACAAATGAATTACACAATGCTAAGTGGAAACAAGTGAGAGGATTTTGGTTTCCTGTAGTTTTTAGCATTAAGTTTTTGTATTTTTGAGAACCATTTTGGCAAAACATTTGGATGCCATAAATTATGCATATGGAAGCATTTTGATCCCTTTTTCTTAAATGGGAGGAATTTTTCATATCTACACAAACAAAATTAGCTCAAGGACCTATAATAGTGTTATAGTATAGATTATGTAAGATAAATAATCAAGTATTAATTACATGCCATAATGGTTAAAATTGTGGTATTTGTTCAATCTGAATGGTTGGCCTAGTATGCAATGAAAACTTATGGTGCATATTTCAAGAAGAAGAAAAAGTAGTTGTTGATGAAGAAAATTGTTACCTTAAGGAGAATGAATATATTGTACCACTCTCCTTGTTGGTTAAACCATAATTGTTTTCCTATATTAATGAAGAAAGTGAACATATTATGGTCTGGTTAATATTGCACGGGTTATTCAGGAAAGTATATACAATAGATATATGTTATTTGAAATTAGAGTTTTCATATCTTAAATTAGTTTAGATTAATTTTATTGAGGACTATATTATAATATTTAATGCCTTATGAGTGTATATAACATATTTTATAAAAGGATGATGCAAAATTTGTAAATAGTTTCCTTACTAAGTTGTCTCCTTTTTATATATTGAAGCTCATGGTTTATATGATTTCTAATATCTTGGAATCTCAATAAATAATAACTCATGATTAAATTTTCTCTCTTAGTTAATTTTTAGGTGGCAATGATGAATTATGGTGGAACGTCATAAAAATAGGATCCTACAAAGTAATTCAAACCTAATGAGGAAAATAACTAGAATACCAATGGTTGGGATAAATCTTCATATAAGTAAAATATCATTTATTATTACTACAAGATTAAAGCACATCTAATAAAGAATAATTTGTTGAAATTAAAATGGATTGAATATGGACTTCTAAATATGTGTGTATGTCTTCCAAATTATAGGGGATTCAAAGAGATCTACCTCAATGGTAGAGACCCATAAGAGCATCCATTACAAGGGAGGATGTAATTGTAGCTAATTTATTTTCCTCCTAGGCGTCCAATTCATATTATGAGTGTTTAAAGTATAATCTAAATTATGGCCAATGTTGACATTATATATATTGTGCTTGGGAATTATCACAAGTTCTTAATTAGGATGTGTGCTCCAATTCTAGTTTAAATAAAATTGGAAGGTATTTTCAATGTATTCTCAAAATTATTAGATCTAGGATACCTTCCCGCTATCCTTGTAGAATAATACTATGCTAACCTATACTAACTTGCATTAAAATTAAGGTGTGGAAAATAAAGTAGAAAAATAAAAATACATGAAATTTGAAGGGTGTGAATGATTCAAAGTTAATACTATTTTAAATCATAGCAAGGGAAGTGTGTGATAAATCAACACATAAGAATTCAAGAAAATCAATATCCGCCTATTCACTATATTATGAAATTCATAAGTGAATGACAAGATGGGCTAAAAGGTCTATTCCATAATAATCATGTACTTAGCACATGAAGAGGGTAGTTCCACTAATGGAATACATAAATATTTTCCAAGTTTTTATAAAATCTTAACATGATTGAAGCATAGTATGGGTTTCAAAAAGAGTAGATTTAAATCCCCATTGATAAAAAATGAATACAATCAACACCAAGTATCCAATTTATAGTTGGAATATACCTATGAGTTACTTTATATGAGAAACAATTACTTCGATGAAAAGTAAATATTTGATGATATCTTTATCAAAATGGCGGACCAAAAAATGTTACATTCCAATAATTATTCATCTTATAGTATTAGAAGGCTTAAAAAAAGACTTAGTATACCATTACATTATAAAATATCAATTTATAAAATATTTGCCTCAAGATTTGTGACTTTAAATTTAGACTTATGATATTCAATGTGATTCTCTTTAGTTAGCAAATTAATCACACATTTTGGCAAGAAAATATTTTGCTTGCTCCTAAGTGAATTGTTATTATATCCTATTGATCATATTTGTTAGTTAAATGCTCCTTGGATCTAATTGATCTCTTTTGCAAGTAAACAAGTACCTATGCTAGAGTTAGACAAACTTTAGGAGGGTTTATGAGATATTCATTATTTGATGTATTTTATACATGCTCCTTGTTAATAGCTTATTATAATATATTTTTATTCAATGCCTATGGGCCATAATTAACCCTGTTATGGTTAAACCCATCTTTAAAATTGTAACTAACCTTAAAGACCTCTTGTGATGTCAAGTTAAATTAAACTTATTTATGTAATATGAGAATTAGATATTGGCATAAATACCTTCAACCACTCCATCCATTGCATTGTATTGTTGTTATTTTTACCCATGGATAATATAGTTATTATGTATGATACCTATGTACACCCTATAATTCTATGTTTCATTATCTTTCCTTATATACTTTTATAATTTTTTTATAATATTTAAGTGGATGGATTGTTTCTATCCTTTTCTATAAATTATTTTCAATTATCAAAAAAATCACTAATAAATATGTGGTTGTAGCAATGAAAACAACACTCTAGCATTGGAACATGAAAAACAAGCAAATGTGCAATGAAACATATTGAATCAAAGAAAAATGAGAGCCATATTTGGGTAGGATTACAAAGAATGCTTGTTTTTAGTATAATGAAATGGGGAGAACTCCCTATTCTATAGACCAAGTGAAGATGAGTGCCAGTGTCTTTATGCTAAAATCAATAGAGTTTTTGTGGGCTTGCATATCATTTCGGACCACCCTCAGCCTAGGGTGCTATAATATGTGCATGCACTCAAGTCTAAAAATAAAATATAATCAATAGTGTGAGTAGGGCCTTCACATAGTAAGGCCCATAGTAATGCAATTAAAATAATAAAACCTAAGAAATAAAATTGTAGAGAACAATGAATACATATAGAACTTAGAAAGTCATGAATTAAACATACCTTACCTTGAACTTATCCATGTTTATTTGATATTGGAATTGTCATTTGTGCAAACACAATAGGGTGCATTTGGAATTGTGTAAACATATCAGGGTGTGTTTAGGACTATGCAAATGCATCAAGGTATATTTGGGATTGTACAAAAGTAGTAATGTATATTTGGGACTATTTAGTAGAAAAATATTGTAATGACCAAAAAATGCACAAACGTTAAAATACAAAATTAGAAAAGTTTTTTTTTTTTAACTAAGGAGAGGGATACATGAACCCTTCATGAACCCCTAATCCAGATAATAATAAAATAAAGTTTCAATCACCTAAGTTTTCATGGAAGCTACATTTCATGAAGTACCCTTTCACAAGTTCATTTGTGTAGGTGTAACATGTGTTACTACATATAATTCCATCTGTCCCATCATTATTGATGAGCTAGACCTATCACCCTTAGTCCATATAAGGCATACACACATCTCCATACCATATACAAATCCTTATGTGTAGGTATGCTATGAGTATTACGAGTTAAGCTATCTATATCATCTCCACGATGATCTATCTTAACTCAGATGTAATCTCTTCACAACTTAGTCCTTTATCTCCCCAAGGGGTCTCAATTCCCTTAGGTATCTTATGTTCACCCTAAGGGGTTCTCAATTCCCTTAGGTTACCTATGTTCACCCTAAGGGGTTATTAATTCCCTTAGGTCACCTCTGAGTTCACCTAGAACTCTACACTTAGATTTCTATAATCAAGCAACCAAACAATAATAGAGAAAATAAATCAAGCTTAACACCAAAGAGAATCAACAACAGAATCAACAACATAATAAAACTAGATACAAAAATAAAGTAAAAGTACCTTTACTAAACCAATAAACAATTATCTCATTAATTCTTACATGATAAATCCTTCTTACTCTAATAATATCACCTTATCTACATTGGGTATATCTTCCCATAATTATAGTCTATTTTATCATAAGTAAAACAATGTAAGATACAATTACATATTATTTGTCTCCATGGAAACCCTTTCTTCTCCTTGCTTCCCATTGGTTCTTTGAGTGCAGTAGGGCATCAAGATACTCATGGTTAAAAATAGGTATATCTTTAAATGCATCTATTCATTTACTTTACCAAATTGTAACTATAAAAAAATTCAATTAAGTTTCTAACCATCTAATGCATAATGGATATCATAAAAGAACCCTTATTTTTATTTTCACCTCTCAAGTTTCCTTAGAGATTCATCCAAAATGTACCACTTAGATCAAGGTCTAACTTAAACCAAATTCATTCATGTCTTAAAGCATTAAAGTCCCATACCCTTAACCTTTAAAACAATCCCTTTATTTTCATTCCCTAAATCAAAGCCCCATAACTTCAATTCATAGAATAAATCTACATCCTTTTTAATTCATCATTTACAATCAATCAATTCCCTTTAAAAGCATTAAAGTTCCATACCTTTAACCTTTAAAACAAATATTCATTCATTCCCTAAATTGAAGCCCCAATTCATGAATAAATCCACATCTCTTTAATTTAAAACTCCTAAGATAATCAACCTTAATCAAAGGGGTTCTCTATTTAAATTAAAAACCTTCAATACATTTCATAAAAACCAAAGGTTCCTTTTAATTCAAAACCTTAAATAAATCTCATATAAATCAAAGGAAATTTTTAATTAAAAACCTTAAATAAATATTGTAGACATAAAATTAACAATTTTGCTAATTTAATAAATTAAATAAAAATACCTAAGCAAGACTTTGAAAATTAAAATTAATCTAAATTAATCTAATATTGTTTGAGGAAATCTAAGAAACACCTTAAATATTAATGTAAATAATTAATCCAATTTTTTATATATTTCCTACACTTACAAAAATAATTAAAACAACAAAACACTAATATAAAAATAACCATAATTCCTAATCATTTCCCTACACCATTAAATATTTAATCAAACCTTAATTATGCTAATTAAACATAATTTACATCACTATCATAAGCCCTATTTATGACCCCTCCCACATAAAAAATGACAATAATAATAAAATAATGATAATACTAATTAATAATACATATTAGAGCCCCTTAATCATAATTATCCAATATTCTAGGCATAACATTTATTTAAAATTCTAGAAGCCTAGAAAACCCACCCTTTTTTAATAATAAAAAATTACCCCCAATTTGAAATTTTAAATGGGATTAACAAGGGTCTAAGCACGGGAGAGCTAGGGTTTCGACTAGCAGAGTAGCAGAAGGATGAAACCAGTAGCCGCCAACAGCCGAAGAGTGGAGCAGCAGTCTCCAAGTGCAGGGAGGGAGGAGATGTCGATGGGTGGGAAGTCGTCTGCAGAGGAGCCCAAGAGTGGCTACGGTTCATGTGTTGGACGCAGCGGAGCAATCGAAGGGCACCAGGGATCTAGAGATGTAGAAGCGTTTAGACCCATTGAAGAAGACTGGGCTGTTGACGATGTAAGTCGGGGTAAGGACCCACCAGACAAAGGGGGTTATGGGGCTCAAAAGTCTTATGCCCAGGCAGCGGCCTCAGAAACCCTAAACGAGTTTTTTACCAAAGAGTTGTTTTCGATTGGGGATGAGTTGGACATCCCAGCGGAAGTTCTTTCAAGCTTCATGGAGTTTGAGAAATTTACCCTCATAGGCAAATTCATTGGCGGCCGTCCCGACATGGAAACTATTCGAAAGTGGGCAGCAAGCAAATGGAGGACTTCTGGTCATATGGAGCTAGCGGTCCTATCCCAAGTTTTTTTTGCCATTAGACTAAACAATAAGGAGGATTATTATAAAATTATGGCTGGCAGGCCATGGTTTCTAGGCCACAGAAGTTTATTCCTTAGGAAGTGGGACATGGATTTCAGTCCTGATACCCAGAACATCAACATTGCCCCAATATGGGTTAGGCTCCCGAATATTCCCCTCTTTGGCTGGCATGAAAATTTCATAAGGCGTATTGCGTGCTCCATTGGGGAGTTGGTCACCATTGACCCACCCACCCGAGCTCAAACAAGGTTTGTCCAAGCCCGTTTTTGCATTCTGTCAGATTTGGAGGTGAAACTCCCAACTTTCATCACTCTTCGATCAGGATGTACCTTTCTTCATAAACAAGCTATTGTCTATGAAAATAGACCAGCTTTCTACCCCCAGTGTCGGTCCCAAGGGCACCTCCAATCCCAGTGTCCTCTTCAAAAATTGGGTAAGCAAAAGCATGAAAATGACAACCCCCTGGAGCATGGGGAAGGTCAGGCGAAGCAGTCAAATATTCCAAATGTGAAGGGTCATGAATCTCCAGGCCCCTCTAGAGTCTACGTCGAACTCTCTTAGCCTGAATAGAATCCCACTCTCCAATAGGACCTTGAGTAACTTGAGGCTAACAATAAGCAAGGAGCAGACTCCCACTTGGAAAGTGAATCACAGGAAGAGAAGGAATGGACCCCATCCCAAATTGTGACTTAGACTGTTTCTCTGCCCCAAGATATGGGTCATCTCGATTTTAGCCAGTCGCAGATGATGCTAGAATATTACCTCTTAGGAAGGAGGGGTGAACAATCCGGTCACATTAGCCCTCGAAACACGAGGAGCTGAAAGCAAAGTGTGGATTTTGGTAGTGAGAGGAAGCAGGGCCGTCCTCATAACAAAGATAGACGGGACAAAGAGACAGCAAATGACGTTGCAAGTGGAACCCAGTGTTTGCTGGTTCTTGATGACTGTGGCGCTTAGACAGATGAAGCACATGCATCAAAACCTCCCCCTCAATAAGGAAGGGGAGGCAAGAAAAACCTCAAACTGTCCAGATGAAAGTCCTCTCATGGAATGTGAGAGGACTGAACGGTGTAGCCAAATGAAGGTTAGTGGCTGATCTCCGTAGGAGGACTAATCCTTCCATCCTTATTTTGCAAGAGACCAAGGTCGATGCTATCTCCTCTGATAAAGTTGTGAAGGCCATTTGGGCCAAGGCAAATTGTCTGTCCAGCCCTACAGTGGGAACAACGGGAGGACTCATGGTTCTATGGGACCCTTTGAGGTTTGAGGGTAGCCTGCTATAAACTTCCAACAGAATCATCAATGTACTATTCCAGTCCAAAACCACCAATTTTTCCTGGATTCTGTCCAACGTTTATGCTTCAAATTCTGCCACAGAGACAGCAGAAATGTGGAAATCTATCTCTTAGATGAGGGAGAATTTTAGTAATTTTCCTTGGGTTTTAGGGGGTGACTTCAATTGTCCCCTTCATCCTTAAAAAAAAAAAGGAGGATCTGACCACTTCAGCTGCAGCTTGGAGGACTTTAGGGATTTTGCCTTTATTAATGGCTTGCTCGACATCAAACTCAAATGGGATTCCTGTTGGCAATTTTGGGTACTTTGGGTACATTGCCTTTGCTCAAGTGTATAAGTTGTCATTGATGTCAAGAAGCTTTTGAAGGAATTTGATTTGATGTAAAATAATTTGTTTTGATGAAGGTTACGGCATGACAGGTTCGAAAGAAAGTAAGTTAGAAAAGTGTCGCGATATCGCGACATGTCGCATTTTCGCGACTTAAGTAGGAGAGAGAAAGCAAGTTAGAAAAGTGTCGCGATATCGCGACATGTCGCAGTTTCGCGACTCAAAGAGGAGAGAGAATGTTCGGAGTCAAAAATGTCACGATTTCGTGACATATTGCAAGGAAGGTTGTACGGATGAAAAAGTGTCACGATTTCATGACATGTTGCAGGAGAGAGAGTCCGAAAGAAAAAGTGTCACGATTTCATGACATAATGCAGGAGAGAGAGTCCGATAGAAAAAGTGTCACGATATCGCGACATGTCGGGTTTTGTGACCCGAAGAAAAGAAAAGCGCTAAGGAGAAAAAGTGTCACGATTTCATGACATGCAGCAAAGGGAAGAGTCTGAAATAAGAATTGTCACGATTTCATGACAGGCTGCAAAGAAAACGTACGAAAGCTGAAAGCATCATGATTTCATGATAGGTTGCAAAGAAAGCGTACAAAAAGTTGATAGCATCACGATTTCATAACAGGTTGAAGAGAAAGCAAACAGATGCAGAAAGTGTCACGATTTCATGACAGATTGAGATGGCAGCATACGATTGGAGAAAGTGTCACGATTTCATGACAGAAATAGGAAGCAGGTCTTCAACAGGAGAAGAGTCACGATTTTGTGATAGAAGCAAAACGAAAGAGCATGGAAGAAGAAGCATCATGATTTCATGAAAAATTCAAGAAGGAAGAGCTCAAAGGCGAAAGCGTCACGATTTCATGACATGTTCCATTTTTGCGAGCATAAGGCAGAGAAAAGCACAAGGCAACAAAAGTGTCACAATTTCGTGACATGTCATGTTTTCGCTAGTGCAAGCAGAGAAGAGTGCAAGGAAGCAAAAGTGTCACGATTTCATGACAGAAACTGAAAGCAAGCCTTCTATAGGAGAAGTGTCATGATTTCACAAAATCAGAAAGAAGGTCGATGAAGGGAGAAGTGTCATGATTTCATGACAAAAGCAGAAAGGAGGTCGATGAAGGGAGAAGTGTCGCGATATCGTGACAAAAGCAAAGTTGATGCTGACAAAGACAAAAGTGTCGCGATATCATGACAAGAGCTTAGTTGAAGTCGACAAAGGCTGAAGTGTCGCGATATCATGACAAAAGCCAAAAGAAAGTGTATGGTTGCAAAGGTGTCATGATATCGTGACATGTTGTAGTTTCACGGCAGAAGCTACAGAAGAGTTACAGAGGCAGTGAAGCCGACAAAGTTAAATTTTAGTCGACAAAAATTAGGGCTTGCAATCGACGTAGATTAGGGTTTGTTTTTGGTATAACAACTGACTAAGATTAAAGTTTTCATCATGAAAATTTTGTTATAAAAGGAGGGTTGTTTGGAGAGTTGAAGGTTGATGGATGTGTTGTTGATGTGCGACGTTCGGAGATAGTGTGTAGTGCAAGAAGTTCGATCGCTGAGAGCAGAGTGTGAATTCGATCGTAGTGTGCAGAGTGCATTTCGTCGAATCATTCTAAGTGTGAAAGATCACAAAGGAAGCAGAGTGTGCGAAGACGATGCCGCTGTGATTGCGTAGAGGTGCAAAGGTTGAAGATCGATCAAGTGCGGCTGGGATTGCGTAGAAAGAGCAGAGGTCTTGTGAACTGAGTTTGATAGTTCTATCAGAGAACTTGAGGACAGAGGTGCATTGGTTCTTTGAGAAGAACCTGAGGATAGATTTGGTTGCTGAGCTACTGTGGACGTGATCATAGAAGGCAGAGGTCTCTTAGGCTAAGCATTGAGGACAGGAGGTCTTCGGTGGAAAGGAGTTCCACGTGCTGGCAAGAGGTAGAGGCTGTTGATCTTCTGAGGGATCATTTCCAGAGCAGAGGGGAAGGTATCTCCTTTGAGCAGAGGCTCATAAATTCTGATTGGGAGAAGGTATCTCCTTTGAGCCGAGGCTCATAAACATTGTAATTGGGAAGGATTCCCAAAGAACCTTGAGATAACTTTTAGAGGAAAGTTTTTGTGGATGTAGCCCAACCATTTTGGGTGAACCACGTTAAAAATGGGTCTTCAATGTGTGATGCTTTCTGTCTTGATTAATGTTGTGTTGATGCCACTGCTATCTAAGGTTAAAATTATTAATTGGTTAAGTCTTATACTGTTCACCCCCCTCTCAGTATAAGCTTGTGTTCTTCAATTGGTATCAGAGCCGGTCTCTCCAGAAAGAGCCTAACAGCTTGGAGAAGGATCTATCAGAGGAACATACAGATTCAGAAAGAGATGAAGAGGTTGAGTTCGATCTCAAAGGTGAATTCTTCTTGGCTCTAAGAAAGCTTGAGAAATTCAGGGAAGAGAATTCTGTTCTCAGGTATCAATGTCAGGAAGAAGAGATAGCAAGATCAGAATTGTCTCAAAGTGTTATAGACTTCAAAATTCTAGCTGAAGAAGGGAAGAAGATTGAACAGGTTCTGACAGAGGCTCTAAAAGGAAAGGAAGCTGATTGCGAGAAACTAGAAGAAGAGGTTATGTCTCTTAGAGTGAAGTTGGAACAGTTGACTCTCAGACAGAATACTCCGTGTGAAAAGCAAAAGAAGGATGGTATCACCATTTATGAAACAGGGTCTTCAAGCAAGATCAATCTTCATCCTGAAGAGCGGTGGATTCCAGTTGGTCACAAGAAGAACAACCATCCAAGGCATCAAAACAGGTTACATAATACTTTCCATGGCTATTGTTTTTCCTGCAAGAAATTTGGTCACGAAGCTATGCATTGCAATAAGTCTTTGAATAGCCATAGTAAGGAAAATGTTAATTCTTTTGCACCTCTTATGAATAAAAATGTCATGTGTTACAAGTGCAAGAATTTTGGGCATATAGCAAGGATGTGCAGTTTGGATAGATCTAGCCTTGAGTTCACTAAAAAGAGAAATGAGATCAAATCTAAGTCAATGATAGTTCAAACTGCTTTTCATGCTCAAGACAAAGTAGAAAAATGGTATCTTGATAGTGGTTGTTCAAAACATATGACTGGTGAAAAGGAAAAGTTTTTGGTCTTAAAAAAAACAAACAGAGGAACAGTTAGTTTTGGAGATAACAGGTCCACTAAAATCTATGGTAAAGGGACTCTTAGTTTGGATGGGAAATCCAAAACAAAAAATGTGCTTTATGTAGAAGGCCTAAGACATAACCTTCTAAGTGTGAGTCAACTTTGTGATCAAGGACACATAGTATCTTTCTTTTCGAGATAGATGTGAGATAAGTAAAGAAAAAAATGGAAAACTCATTGCTAGTGCTACAAGGACTCCAAACAATCTTTACATGCTAAGTGAGATAAAAAAGGAAAAGTGTTTTCTAACTCAAGAAGATGAGAGTTGGCTATGGCATAAAATATTGGGGCATTTGAGCTTTGATAATCTTGTCAATATTAGTAACAAGGAAGCAGTTAGAGACTTGCCCAAAATAAAAAGGCCCCATAACATCATTTGCGGTCCGTGTCAACATGGAAAACAGACCAGAACCAGTTTCAAATCAAAAGGGTATACTTCTTCAAAACCATTGGATCTTATTCATACTAGATTTATGTGGCCCTACCGGAACTCAGAGCATTCAGGGAGAAAGCTACTTCATGCTTTTTATAGATGATTATTCTAGAATGACTTGGGTTACTTTTCTCAAAGAAAAATCTGAAGCTTTTGAAAAATTTAAAGCTTTCAAAGAAATGATTGAAAATGAGACTGACAAGAGAATCAAATGCTTAAGATCAGATAGAGGAGGAGAGTTCACTTCAAATGAATTTGTGGAGTACTCGTGAGCAACAGGGAATCAAAAGAGAATATTCAGCAGCAAGAACTCCTCAACAAAATGGAGTAGTTGAAAGGAAAAATAGAACTATTGAAAATATGGCTAGAGCTATGTTAAATGAATCAAAACTTTCGGATGGCTTTTGGAAAGAGGCAGTCAAGATAGCAATAGTCTACATTATCACCAGGGCCCAACTTAGAGTCAATCATCATAAAACTCCTTATGAGTTGTGGAAAGGAAGACCAGCTACAGTAAAATACTTCAAAGTGTTTGGGAGTAAGTGCTTCATCGGAAGGGAAGATCAGAATTTGGGTAAGTTTGATCCTAGGTGTGATGAGGGAATCTTTCTTGGATATTCCAGTAGAAGCAAGGCCTACAGATGCTTCAACAAAAGAACTCATAGAGTTGTAGAGAGCATAAATGTAACAGTTGATGAAAAGACAGGGATAAGAGAACCAGTCAAGGAACTCGGTGATGAAATTTGTCAAGAAGAATTCAGAGAGGTTTCAGATGAAGAAGAGGAAAGACAACAACTGCTTCCCAAAACTCCTTCACGATATGTTCAGAAACATCATCCCAAAGATTTGATCATTGGTGATCCAAATAGCAGGCAAACAAGAAGAAGAGTCATTCCTTCACATGATTCTACAAATGTTTCATTATTATCTCAGATTGAGCCAAAAGATTTCAGGGAAGCATGTGCAGATAAGTTTTGGGTAAAAGCAATGGATGAAGAGCTAAATCAAATAGAGAAAAGTGAAACTTGGGATTTGGTTCCAAGACCTAAGGACAAGAATGTCATTGGCACAAAATGGATATTCAGAAATAAACTCAATGAGGATGGAAAAATTGTCGGAAACAAAGCTAGGTTAGTCTCCAAAGGTTATGCTCAAGTAGAAGGTGTTGATTTCGAAGAGACGTTTGCTCCTGTTGCTCGTCTTGAAGCTATCAGAATGTTTTTGGCACTTTCAAGCTTCAAATCATTCAAGGTATATCAAATGGATGTAAAGTCAGCTTTTCTAAATGGCGTGTTGGTAGAAGAAGTCTACATAGAATAGCCAGAAGGAGTGTCTCTCTCAGAACAGTCAGACTATGTGTGTAAACTAAAAAAGGCCTTGTATGGGTTAAAGCAAGCACCGAGGGCTTGGTACTCAAGACTTGACAGTTATCTTCATGAGCAAGGTTTCAGGAAAGGCGTGGCGAGATAGCAATTTGTATATTAAGAATGAAGATGATGATATGTTGATTATGGTTGTCTATGTTGATGATATTATTTTTGGGGGAAATAAGACTCAGATGTGCAAAGATTTTGCTAACACCATGCAGAAGGAATTTGAGATGTCTATGATTGGAGAGCTGTCATTCTTTTTAGGTCTTCAGATTGCTCAATCAAAAGATGGTGTATTTCTCTCTCAAGGGAAGTATATCAAAGAAATGTTGAAGAAATTTGGGATGATGGACAACAAACCAAGTATGTACTCCAATGATTATAGGGTGCAAGATGAGTAAGGATGATGAATCTCCAGCGGCAGATCAAAAGTTGTACAGATCAATGATTGGCAGTTTATTATATGTTACAGCTACCAGACCAGATATCATGCAGGCAGTTGGGTTAGTAGCAAGATTTCAGGCAGCTCCAAAATATTCTCATGTTATAGCAGTTAAAAGGATATTCAGATATCTCGAAGGGCACTATGGACCTTGGGCTTTGGTATCCCAAAGGTGATGATTTCACCCTCACGGCCTATACAGATGCAGATTGGGCAGGCGATGCGATGATCAGGAAAAGCACTAGTGGTGGAGCATTCTTTCTGGGAAAGAGTTTGGTTTCTTGGCTAAGTAAGAAACAACCTTCGGTTTCCTTATCTACAATAGAGGCTGAATACATAGCAGACAGTGGCTGGGTGTACATAGGTTTTATGGATGAAAACCACCTTGGAGGATTTCAAAGTCAAGCATGAACAACCCATCTCCATACTTTGTGATAATACAAGTGCCATAAGTATTTCCAAAAATCCAGAAATGCACTCAAGGACAAAGCATATTTCCATCAAGTATCACTTTCTAAGGGAGAAAGTGCAAGACAAGCAAGTCAAGCTAGAGTATGTGTCTACTAAAGAGCAGATTGCAGATATCTTCACCAAACCTCTTCCAAGAGATACGTTTGAGTATCTAAGGGAGAAATTGGGAGTTGTACTCCCACCCCAGAATTAATCACCTCATCAGGAGGTGGGGGAGGGACCAAGCTAAGAGGCTCATTCTTAGTCCCGAGCCCCAAAGGTGACCCTTTGCCATTGATGACAAAGGGGGAGAGATATGAGTAAGGGGGAGAGCTTCAAGTGAAGAGGAAAGCTTCAAGTCAGGGGGAGAAAAACTTCAAAGGAAGATTCTCAGTTGTGGGCACAGTTTCTCAGTTGTTAGCATAGTTGGTTTTAGTTTTGGCTCTTGAGACGTGTTTTCAGTAAAGGTTTGCCATCAATGACAAAGGGGGAGATTGTTGGCAATTTTGGGTACTTTGGGTACATTGCCTTTGCTCAAGTGTATAAGTTGTCATTGATGTCAAGAAGCTTTTGAAGGAATTTGATTTGATGTAAAATAATTTGTTTTGATGAAGGTTACGGCATGACAAGTTCGAAAGAAAGTAAGTTAGAAAAGTGTCGTGATATCGTGACATGTCGCATTTTCGCGACTTAAGCAGGAGAGAGAAAGTAAGTTAGAAAAGTGTCGCGATATCGCGACATGTCACAGTTTCATGACTCAAAGAGGAGAGAGAATGTTTAGAGTTAGAAATGTCACGATTTCGTGACATATTGCAAGGAAGGTTGTACGGACGAAAAAGTGTCACGATTTCATGACATGTTGCAGGAGAGAGAGTCCGAAAGAAAAAGTGTCATGATTTCATGACATAATGCAAGAGAGAGAGTCCGATAGAAAAAGTGTCGCGATATCGCGACATGTCAGGTTTTCTGACCCAAAGAAAAGAAAAGCGCTAAGGAGAAAAAGTGTCACGATTTCATGACATGCAGCAAAGGGAAGAGTCTGAAATAAGAATTGTCATGATTTCATGACAGGCTGCAAAGAAAATGTACGAAAGCTAAAAGCATCATAATTTCATGATAGGTTGCAAAGAAAGCGTACGAAAAGTTGATAGCGTCACAATTTCATGATAGGTTGAAGAGAAAGCAAACAGATGCAGAAAGTGTCACGATTTCATGATAGATTAAGATGGCAGCATACGGTTGGAGAAAGTGTCATGATTTCATGATAGAAATAGATAGCAGGTCTTCAACAAGAGAAGAGTCACGATTTCATGATAGAAGCAAAACGAAAGAGCATGGAAGAAGAAGCATCATGATTTTGCAACAAATTCAAGAAGGAAGAGCTCAAAGGCAAAAGCATCATGATTTCATGACATGTTCCATTTTCACGGGCATAAGGCAGAGAAAAGCACAAGGCAACAAAAGTGTCACGATTTCATGACATGTCATGTTTTCGCTAGTGCAAGCAAGAAGAGTGCAAGGAAGCGAAAGTGTCACGATTTCACGATAGAAACTGAAAGCAGGCCTTCTATAGGAGAAGTGTCACGATTTCATGACAAAAGCAGAAAGGAGGTCGACGAAGGGAGAAGTGTCATGATTTTGCGACAAAAAGCAGAAAGGAGGTCGACGAAGGGAGAAGTGTCGCGATATCGCGACAAAAGCAAAGTTGATGCTGACAAAGACAAAAGTGTCACGATATCGCGACAAGAGCTTAGTTGAAGTCGACAAAGGCTGAAGTGTCGCGATATCACGACAAAAGCCAAAAGAAAGTGTACGGTTGCAAAGGTGTCGCGATATCGCGACATGTTGTAGTTTCGCGGTAGAAGCTACAGAAGAGTTATAGAGGCAGTGAAGCCGACAAAGTTAAATTTTAGCCGACAAAAATTAGGGCTTGCAGCCGACGTAGATTAGGGTTTGTTTTTGGTATAACAACCGACTAAGATTAAAGTTTTCATCATGAAAATCTTGTTATAAAAGGAGGGTTATTTGGAGAGTTGAAGGTCGATGGATGTGTTGTTGATGTGCGACGTTCGGAGATAGTGCGCAATGCAAGAAGTTCGATCGCTGAGAGCAGAGTGCAAATTCGATCGTAGTGTGTAGAGTGCATTTCATCGAATCATTCTAAGTGTGAAAGATCACAAAGGAAGTAGAGTGTGCGAAGACGATGCCGCTGTGATTGCGTAGAGGTGCAAAGGTTGAAGATCGATCAAGTGCGGCTGGGATTGCGCAGAAAGAGCAGAGGTCTTGTGAACTGAGTTTGATAGTTCTATCAGAGAACTTGAGGACAGAGGTGCATTGGTTCTTTGAGAAGAACCTGAGGATAGATTTGGTTGTTGAGCTGCTGTGGACGTGATCATAGAAGGCAGAGGTCTCTTAGGCTAAGCATTGAGGATAGGAGGTCTTTGGTGGAAAGGAGTTCCACGTGCCGGCAAGAGGTAGAGGCGGTTGATCTTCTGAGGGATCATTTCCAGAGCAGAGGGGAAGGTATCTCCTTTGAGAAGAGGCTCATAAATTCTGATTGGGAGAAGGTATCTCCTTTGAGCCGAGGCTCATAAACATTGTAATTGGGAAGGATTCCCAAAGAACCTTGAGATAACTTTTAGAGGAAAGTTTTTGTGGATGTAGCCCAACCATTTTGGGTGAACCACGTTAAAAATGGGTCTTCAATGTGTGATGCTTTCTGTCTTGATTAATGTTGTGTTGATGCCACTGCTATCTAAGGTTAAAATTATTAATTGGTTAAGTCTTATACTGTTCATCCCCCCTCTCAGTATAAGCTTATGTTCTTCACTTCCTTCACTTGGAGTAACAGAAGGATTGGGAGCGGTTTGATTCAAGTCAAGCTCGACAATTTTTTTATGTCCCAAGAAGCCATTCCTATCCTTGGCGGGGCTATCCTTTCGACTCTTCCAAGGATTGGGTTTGACCATAACCCTATTTTCTTGGAGGCAGATGATGGGCCTATTTTTAAAACCCCCTTCAAATTTGAATCCATGTGGATATCTCACAAGGACTTCAAAGGTTTGGTTTCAACATGGTGGTAATTGAAGGTGGAAGGAAATGCTCCTAAGAGGGTGGCTCTAAAGCTCAAAATGGTCAAAGAAAAGCTAAAAGTTTGGAATAAAGAGGTTTTCGAAAACATTTTTGATCCAAAAAATCCATATCTGAGAAGCTGAAGGTTTTTAAGGAAAGGATGGAACTCGAAGGTTACACTGAGGGTCTCAGGGAGGAAGAGCGGAGTCTTTTAGTGGACTTTCATTCTATTATCACAAGGGAGGAAACGTTCTGGTGCCAAAAATCTCGTGACCTTTGGTTGAAGAATGGAGACACCAACACAAGGTTTTTTCACACGTCTACTATGAGGCATAGAGGGTCCAACAAGATCAGAGAAGTGGCTTGTAAGGATGGGCACATTACCAGGGAGATAGAGGAAATCAAGAGTGAAGCGGTTGACTTTTTTTAGGATTTGCTTGGCACTCCTTCGGACAGCAACCTTCAGGTCCAGAAATCTCTACTCACCAATTTTTTGACTAAAGTCCCCCATGATGTAAGCATTAAGATTTTGGAACCTTTTTCCTCATCTGAGATTAAGGAAGCATTGTTCTCCATGCAACCAGATAAGGCCCCTGGCCCCGATGGTTTCCCCCCCGATTCTTCCAAGTCATGTGGGAGGTCGTGGGTCTGGATGTGTGTGATGCTATTCAGGTTATTCAAGCTTCCAGATCCATCCACCCGAAACTCAATTCCACATTTCTTTCCCTCATTCCTAAGTCTCCTGCCTACAAAAGTTTCTCTAACTATCAGCCCGTCAGCCTGTGCAATGTTTTTTACAATATTCTTACCAATTCTATAGCCAATAGACTCAAAACAGTCCTCCCAATCCTGATTGATCCTTGTCAGGGAAGCACTGTTAAAGGTAGAAACATTGTTGATGGTGTCATCACTATCCATGAGACCCTTCATTCTGCTTACCGCTCCAAGAATTTTGTTATTTTTCTTAAGCTCGACATGAACAAACCCTTTGACAGGGTCGATTAAATTTTTTTGTGTGCAGTCCTCCTCAAGTTTGGCTTTCATCCCCACTAGATTGACCTTGTCTACAGTTGTATATCCACTCCATTTTTTTCTATCCTAGTCAATGGGTCCCCATATAGGTATTTCCAAAGCACCAGAGGCCTCAGACAGGGTGATCCTTTATCCCCCATCCTTTTCATTCTTCTGGCGGAGGTTCTGAGTTGGTCCATGAAAGAGGCTCTTCGTCAAAACAAGATTTTTGGCATTTCACTCATAAACAATTTGTGGATGACACACTCATCTCCATTGGGGTGTCCATTTCCCAAGCCAAATCGCTCAAGCAAATCCTATCTTTTTGTGAGCAAGCTGCAGGGAAAAATGTCAATTACATCAAGAGCAAAATCTATTTTATTAACACTCCCCTACACAAGCAACTTTGGATTGCTAGAATTCTTGAATGCACTATTGATTCCCTGCCTACGTCCTATCTAGGGTTGCCTCTATTTTATAACGGGCGGGCGAGTGGAGATATGTGGAACATGATTCTTGAGTGCCTTCACAAGAAACTCGAAACTTGGAAGGGCAAACTCCTGTCGCAAGCCAAAAAAGCCACCCTTACCAAAGCTTGTCTTCAGGGGATCCCGACCTACTTCATGTCGGTGTTCATGCTTCTGGTTGCAGTTCACTCCAAAATTGAGAATATTCAAAGGACCTTTCTATGGTCTGGCAGCGAAGAGAAATCTAGACTCCCCCTTGTTGCCTAGGACAAGGTGTGTTCGAGGATAGACCAAGGCGATCTGGGGTTGAGAAGATCAAGACTTATGAATTTGGCTTTGATAGCGAAGCATGCTTGGAGGATTCTATCTAGCAACCTAGTGGAGTGGGTTAAGCTGGTTAAAAATAAGTATCTTGGCCCCATTTCCTTCTTGGATGCTAAGACCTTTTTCGTGGCATCGACCTTTTGGAAATATGTGCTCCAAACCTGGCATTTGATCAGCCTGGTAGCCCGCTGGATTTTGGGTGATGGCAACCTCATTTTCTTTTGGAAGGATAGGTGGGTGACTGAAGAAGCCCTTGGGTCAAGGGTGGATCTCACTGGGCTGAGAGGTTTGACTGACCCTAACTCCCAAATCAGGGTGGCAGAGTTCATAGACCGGAGCACCTATTTTCCTCGATGGAAGATTCCAGTTGTGGAGGGGTTTAATAATGATATTACATTTCTTGCAAATATCCTCTAGTTAGTTTTAATTCCTTCTACCAGGAGGAATGATAGAATCATCTGGAGTGGTACGGAGGATGGGATTTTTTTTGTTAAATCATCTTATGAGTTTCTTACCACCAAGACTACTCTAGACTATAGGTGGAATACTATGTGGAGGAAAGGAGTCATCCCTAAAATCAACTTCTTTGCATGGATTGCTTTCCACAACAAAGCCTTAACAATTGACAACCTTCACAAGAGAGGTTTTGCCTTCCCCAATAGGTGTTACTTGTGTCTTGCAGATTGTGAGATGAGGGATCATTTATTCTTGCATTGCCCATTTTCCCACTTTGTTCTTAGTATTGTCCTATCCTCCTTCCAAATCCTATGGTGCTCTCCCCATTCCCTCAAAGATGCTTTCCACCAATGGCCTAATCCTTTCAAGAATCCCAAACTTTGCTTCCTCCTCGAGGCCTCCCTCCATCATTAAATTTGGCAAATTTGGTTAGAGAGGAATGCCAGAATCTTTGGCAGAGCTCCTAGAGGGCCCCCTTCTGTTGCTCAAAGGGCATTTTCCTACACCGTCGAGAATTCTATTGCTGTTCCCAGTCCCCATCCCTACATTTCAAGCGAAGAAGCGATTCTCAAAATGATGAATCTTTTGCTGTTTCTGGAGGTTGTTAAAGGGCCCTATCGAAGGAATATTGTTTGGACCAAACCCCCCATGGGGTGGATTAAATTAAAATTTTATGGAGTGGCTAATGGGAATCCTAGGCCCGCTGGTGCTGGGGGTATTGTCAGAGATCATGATGGGAATCTTGTGATGGCCTATTGTGAATATTTGGGCTCCTAGATAAATCACTATGCTAAAGCCCAAGGCGCTTTGAAAGGTATTCAGATACTCTCTGAGGATCCTCGGCCTCTTATTATTGAGGGTGACTCGCTCAACATCGTGAATTACCTTCTTGGCACCAAAAATCCATCTTGGAAAGTCTACAACATCATCCTTGAGGCAAGAATGCTTCTCTCCTATCGTGGTAGGTGGAAAGCAAATCATACTTTGAGAGAAGGTAATCGCGTGGCTGACCACATGGCCAACAAAGGGCTCATGACCACGTGTTTGGTTGTGTGGTGGTCTCACTTCCCATCCGAGGTGGAAAGGTTGGCCAGAGCAGACATCCATTCATGATGCTTTCCTTGCGTAATTTTTGGAAAGCCCCCTCCAACGAGTTTTGGTGTGGCATGGCAATTTTGTCTACTTAGTTGTCCATGGTGTCTTGTCTGTTTTGCTTTCCTCGTTTCATTTCTTCGGGCTCTACTTGGTGTTCCTTCGATTTTGTGCTATTTCTTTTCCGTTGGGTTTCCAGGCCTAAAAGCCCTTTTTATAGTTTCCAATTCTTTAGCATTAGGATGGCTTTACTTGCAATTAGGCTTTTTATTACAGCCAAGAGGTATGATGCATCATTAGAAATATGGCTAATTTTGTACATAAGGTTTTGGGATCCTCTATAAAAAACCACTGTTAATATATTAAAATAATTACCAAAAAAATAAAAAATTACCCCCAATTTAATGTACCACCTCATGAGGTACCCTCCTTCCATACCATTAAAAGAAAAATATGAATTTAAAATTATAAAGTGCATTAAAGCCACATGGCTCAAGGACAGCCCACTTTAATACACTTAACATTTAAAAATATTAATGCCTCCTTGGCCTTTTAAAAACTAATTTTTAAATTATTTCCCATCCCCCTAGGACACCCTACCCAAAGCCCTTTAATGTGCCACCTTCCCCATGGGACACCTCACCATTTTTAAGAATTTTAAATTCCTCCACAATCCCCTATGTATCTAGAACCAATTTTAAAAATAATATCCATTATTATAGACTCCTCCATTCCCCAAGCCACATAAATGAACCTTTCCACCTCACATTTTCTATAATGTTTTCCAACTACCCTTGCCTATGTGGAGTCCATGTGGATTCCACATGGCATCCCACTCATCCACCCTAATTTTACCTATAAATACAACTTTCCACAACCATTCTAGGGGAGCCTAAGTTGTGCTAACTAAATACTGTCAAAATTATCCCACACTCATGCCTTAGCCAAATTTCACACTTACCCATTGTTTGTATATAACAGGTATATTATCATTTTCATTGCATTTTACAACAAACTTTATGTTTTATTATAGTTCAATATTGCATGAACAAAATCCCAACTAAGGTGGGCTCTTTAACTACTAACCCTTCTCTTGGCTATTTGTGTGTAGGTATATCTTCCTAACCAACTGGGAGATATCTTTACCAGCCCATATATACATGTTCATACTCTCTTGATTATATTAGTTGTAGTTAGGGAGCATATTACACCATTGTTATTGTTAAATCCTTCATAGGTATTTGTAATTGTAAAGAGATAAAGAGCCTTATTTTGCATTGTAAAAGGCTCATATAATGTAATAAAATTAATTATATACATTACTCTCTTTTTCTGTGTTAGTTTTTCAATGGTAGCTTCCTTAGCTTACAAAATGGCACGCTCGGTGGGAATTTTTTTACACTTTGCCTCCTTATGCACTTTTTACACACTTTTCCTTCTTAGGAACTTTTTTTACACACTTTACCTCCTTAGGCACTTTTTTACACACTTTACCTCCTTGGGCACCCTTTTACACATTTCCTCCTTAGGCACCTATTTTACACTCACCCCCTTGGGCTATACACTTTTAGCTCACCTTCTTAGGCTACACTTGTTTTTACGCAGTGGACATGTGGTCCCTTCCTGTCCATGTCTAATATTTTTCATGGTTGCATTATAATTACTTGCATCTCCTTGACAACCTCCTTCCTTACCCCTCATTTCCTTACCCACTCTCTTTCCTCCCCCTATATCCTCCTATCCTTCCTTATACCCCACCTTTTTTTCACTTGCCCCCTTGGGTGTTTTATTTTACACTTGCCCCCTTGGTCACCTCTTTTACACTTGCCTCCTTGGCCCCCTATTTTACACTTACCCCCTTCCACACCCATTTTACATTCACCCCCTTGGGAATTACACTTCTAACTATCCTCCTTAGGTTACCTACATTTTTTTAACCTTTTTCTCTTTTTTAAACAGTGCACATGTGGTCCCTTCTTGTATGGGTATTCTCTTTTTCCATGGTTGCATTATATCCCTTTCTTGCCACCACATCCTTCTAATTGTGCCTTCCCTTACCCACTTAACCAAATTCCTTATCACACTTTAGGACATATACCACTCTAATCCCTCACTTTCACCACTACTTTAAATTACAAACTAACTCATATTAACATCCCCCTCTAATATTGTTGACTCTTTATCATCCTCTCTCCAATCCAAATTAGCCCATGATTTTGGTCAGCCATATGACTTATCTTTAACCATGGATGTTATTTTTCCCTTGAGTCCTATACCTACCCATGCTAATTTTATATCCGGGGGACTTTACACTTCAATTGATTTTTTGCCCCTCACTTTCGACCTTGAGGAGGAGATAAAAGAAAATTCAAACAAATTTCCATCTCTTATGAACCCTATCTACTTCCACGTCATTCTTCACATAAGTTGGAATAAATTTTAATCACTCTTGATCCTCAATCCCCCAAACATTTTATCGTTGACTCTTCTCAAGTTGCCCCCATCCATCCTCTTTCCCATAACATCTTAGATGATAAGCAAATGCCTCACCCTCTTGAAATTCCTCCAAATTTTTTCAAGGAGACTAATACTACACCACAAATTCCCTCTAAACCTATCCATCCTCCATTATCTCATCATATGGGCTATTATTTTGGGTTCTCACCTTCTAAACCAACTCAACAAACCTCTCTAACTAGGTCATTCCCAAATGGTCATAAAAACACCATGTGCAAATCCCCATCATGCCTTCCTCCCCTTATTCCAAACACCCTCTTTGCCACACCTTCTTCCAACACCCTCTCTACCACCTCTTCTTCCAACCCCTTATTTTCCACCACTTCTTTTGACACCTTATCTCCCACCTCTTCTTCCAATTCCTTCTCTTCCTCCACTTCTTCCAACATCTTCTCTCCCACCTCTTCTTCCAACCCCTTATTTACCACCCCTTCTTCCAACACCTTCTCTCCCACATCTTCTTCCAACCCCTTCTCTTCCTCCACTTCTTCCAACATCCTCTTTACGTCAACTTCTCCCAACACCTTCTCTACCATATTTTCTTCCAACACCTTATTCACTATCCCATGCCCCTCGTGTGGCCCAATGTTCACAACCTTACCATTCATCCTCTCTCTTTCCTCCATCTCCCCCATATTCTCATCCTTATCCTTATCACCTTGCTCGTAATCCAATTTCCACTACACTCCCTTCCAATCGGCCTCATCCACCTTGTACTCCTTGACCCCCTCACTCAAATGCCACTTCATCCCTATACTTCCATCCTTGACCACATCATTTGTCCCATTGCTCCTCAATTTCACCCTTCCCACTCCTTCCTCCCCCACTAGCTCGAGGACTAGTTCACCATTCCCCAAAAATTTTGGCTAGGGGATTTCACCCTCTAGTACATCTTCTTCCTACCTTCCCCTGGTGTCTGGGGAGCATCATACCTTCCTTTGCATCTACTTCTTTGCCTATGGGCCTTTATGAATAACATATATATCCCCTACAATCCTTGTACATACCTTTTTATTTTCACTAACATCAATAAATATATACCTATTTCTAATTTTCCCCACTCTTATTTTTATGCATGAAAGGTGCTTACCTCATTACCAATTCACCTTTACTTTTATATGCATGGGTATATACATGTCTTTCACAATCTCCCTTTCTTCTTACATTCCCTTTCATATTCTTCTTATCCCTTTATTCGTATCCCATAGACCATTCCGTTACTCAACCATGCCTA
This sequence comes from Wollemia nobilis, assembly GCA_028583015.1. NCBI lineage: Eukaryota > Viridiplantae > Streptophyta > Pinopsida > Araucariales > Araucariaceae > Wollemia > Wollemia nobilis. The sequence continues at coordinate 487,726 of JAQPPZ010000340.1, forward strand.
GTATCCTCCTCAAGTGTATATATATCCCATTCAAAGCAATTAAAATTTTGAGTCTTCCCTCATGACCTATCGAGATATCATAAACCCCACACATTACACACATAATTAATATTATTTTTGACTAGGCGAGGATGATATTATGACTAGTCCTAATGCCTATATTAGCTCATCGTGCATCATTCAGAAGTCTAAAACCCAAGGGTTCATGCTAAAAAAAATGAAATAATGATAAAATAAAAAAATAATAAACAAATGTTAATAATAATATATCCGGAATCTTTGGGTGTATTAGATGACTCCACCAAGGCTATAGATGCTTGGCTAGTAGTGGAGCAACATCGATGGACCATGTGCTAACTCCACAGGGGCTATAGACGCTTGATTTGAAATGGAGTATGCCTTCACGGTTGAACTCTATTTTTCTCATTAGGACTATGATTGGTTAAGTCCGAACCTATTCAAAATTTGGATTAATTAACTCACTATACACATAGTGGTTCTAGGACATTTCAATATGTCTCAAGGGACCTCTAAATATTAATGGTCTTTGCATGGTAACCTCACCACTTGAGAGGAGTACTAGGGTGTTTGAGTCTTGCAAAATCTCCTACGGATACTATCCTCCCTCTTTTTCCATTCCTCTCTCCCCTTTTACCTATGGACATTATATCCCCTTGTGTATTTAAAGAAATATTTTTGATTAATGAGGTAAGCACTTCCCATTACCTCATGATCATCATTATACATTATCCATTTACTCTCATGATCATATCCTTTATCCATCATTGATATATTTTCCTTGTTACCTATTATCCTTTTATCATCATTGTTATTCATCACATGCTTACCTATCATCCCTTAATTATTTCTTTACTTATTCTATAGGGGTCATAGGAATTCATGTATCTAAGCCACTACTCATCCATGATAATTCACCTTCATCCTTGTCTCCTTTTTTTTGAGATCCTTGTCTCTCTTGATCACCCTTATTCCCTCCATTGGATTGTGACCATGTCCCCTCATAAAATTTGGGCACCCATATAGTGATAGATAGTGCTCCTAAAACCACACTCCTACTTCATGACCGAGTTGGTCTCCTAATACCTTACCTTACCCATGACCCATCTAATCTCCCTCCATTTTGTCAACTACCCTACACTTGATGCACCATCAAATTTTTCTGACCTGGTGGTACTTCCATATTGCACTATTTTAAGCTTTACACTTTGCCCCCTTGGGCACCCTTTTACACTTGCCTCCTTAGGCACTTTGTTTTACACACTTTGCCTCCTTAGGTACTTTTTTTACACACTTTGACTCCTTGGGAACCATTTTATACCTTGCCTCCTTAGGAATTTTTTTTACACACTTTACCTCCTTGGAAACCCTTTTACACTTTGTCTCCTTAGGCACTCTTTTTTACACACATTGCCTCCTTGGGCAGCCTTTTACACTAGCCTCCTTAAGCTACACACTTTATTTTACTTTGTACCATTTTTTAAATAGTGCACATGTAATCCCTTATTGTCTATGTCTACTTTTTTTCCATGGTTGCATCATCCTTATTTCCATCCCCTTGAAAACCTCCTTCTATACTCCTCTCAGGAGTTTGAATCTCACTCCCTTATACCCACCATATCAGCACACCTTTCAAAAACCCCACTCCTCCTTTTTACACCTGCCTCCTTGGGAACCCCTTTTTCACATTACATCCTTGGGCACCATTTTTACACTTGTTCCCTTGGGCTATGTAATTTTAACTAGCCTCCTTTGGCTACCCCTCCTTTTTACACTTGTCTCCTCAGGAACCCCTTTTACACTTACCTCCTTAGGCCATCCTTTTTACACTTGCCTCCTCCACCATTCCTTTTTCACATTACATCCTTGGATACCCTTTTAACACTTTCTTCCTTGGTATTTATACTTTCCACTAGCCTCCTTTGGCTACCTCTCCATTTTCACATCATCTCCTTGGGCATATTTTTTTTCTTCTAACACCCTCTCTAACATATTTTCCTCTAACACCCTCTCTACCACCTTTTCTTCCAACACCATTCTGCCACATTTTCTTCTAACACCTTCTGCAACATATTTCCTCCAAACATCTCATCCAACCAACCTTCCTCTTGCATTTTGATCCAATGCACCATGATCCTTTTTAGACCTAGTTATACCCCTACATTGCACTGCTTTTTATCTTTACTCGCCTCCTTGGACACCTTTTTTTACATTGCCTCCTTGGGCACCTTTTTTACACATGCCTCCTTAGGCACCCTTTTTCACAATGCCTCCTTAGGCATCCCTTTTACACTTGCCTCCTTAGGCACCCACTTTTACACTTGCCTCCTTGGGATTTACATTTTTATCTCACCTCCTTAGGATACACACTTTTTTTTACTTTTTAATTTTTCTATGGAGTGCACATGTGGTCCCTTCTTGTCTGGGTCTATACTGTTTCATGGTTGCATTATAATTCCTTGCATATCCTTGACAACATCCTTCATTACCCCTAATTTCTTAACCCCATCTATTTCATCTCTGTATATCCTCCTATTATTCCTTATCCCCCACCTTTTTCACTTTCCCCTTGGGCATTTTATTTTACACTTGCCTCCTTGGCCAACTCTTTTACACTTACCCCCTTCCACACCCCTTTTACATTCATCTCCTTGGGCTATACACTTTTCACATTGCCTCCTTGGGTACCCCTTTTACACTCACCCCTTGGGCTTCACATTTTTTGCTAGCCTCCTTAGGCTATACACCTTTCCTTCTTTTGCACTGCCTATGTGGTTCGATACTATCTAGGTCTGATGCTCTACCATGGGTGCATCTCTTCCCCACCATTTTAATTTTCCCACCATTCCCCACCTCCCCTTTGGCTAGGTGGTCTCACCTGACCACCTCTGAGGAGATGGTCCCCCTTTCCAACCATCACCACCTTCCCTTATTTTCCCTTCCCTTATCTTTTTCTCCCACTTTATTTATTTCCCATTCTCCATTTTTTTCAAGTGGCTTATCCTTGGTTTCGTGCCTTCACCTACACACTCACCACTTGAGGGCGTCACCAAATATACTCTCATGGGAATAAAAATTTTAATGGTGCAACAAACAATAAAATTTTGACAAATATTTTTGCATTGTGTTGTTCTCCCAAACAACACATTGCAAAAAGGGGCATCTATAGACATATAAAATTAATAATTTTGCTAATTTAATAAATTAAATAAACTAAATCAAGACTTTGAAAATTAAAATTAATATAAATTTATCTAAGATTGTTTTAGGAAATCTTAGAAACACCTTAAATATTAATGTTAATAATTAATCCAATTTTTGATATATTTCTTACACTTACAAAAATAATTAAAACAACAAAACACTAATATAAAAATAATCATAATTCCTAATCATTTTCCTACACCATTAAATATTTAATCAAACCTTAATTATTCTAATTAAACATAATTTACATCACTATCATAAGCCCTATTTATGACCACTCCCACACAAAAAATAACAATAATAATAAAATAATGATAATACTAATTAATAACACATATTAGAGCCCCTTAATCATAATTATCCAATATTCTAGGCATAACATTTATTTAAAATTCTAGAAGCCTAGAAACCCACCCTTTTTTAATAATTAAAAATTACCCCCAATTTAATGTACCACCTCATGAGGTACCCTCCTCCCATGCCATTAAAAGAAAAATCTGAATTTAAAATTAAAAAGTGCATTAAAGCCACATGGCTCAAGGACAACCCACTTTAATACACTTAACATTTAAAAATATTAAAATTGCGTACTTGGCCTTTTAAAAAATAATTTTTAAATGATTTACCATCCCCCTAGGACACCCTACCCAAATCCCTTTAATGTACCACCTCCCCCATGGTACACCTCACAATTTTTAAGAATTTTAAATTCCTCCACAATCCCCTTTGTATCTAGAACTAAATTTAAAAATAATATCCATTATTCTAGACTCCTCCATTCCCCAAGCCACATAAATGAACCTTTCAACCTCACATTTTCTAGAATTTTTTCGAACTACCCTTTACCTATGTGGAGTCCATGTGGATTCCACATGACATCCCACTCATCCACCCTAATTTTACATATTAATACAACTTTCCACAGCCATTCTAGGGGAGCCTAATTTGTGCTAACTAAATACTATCAAAATTATTCCACACTCATGCCTTAACCAAATTTCACACTTACCCATCGTTTGTATTATAACAGGTTTATTATCATTTTCATACTTGCATTTTACAACAAACTTTGTATTTTAGTATAGTCCAAAATTGCATTAACAAAAGCCCAACTAAGGTAGGCTCTTTAACTATTAACCCTTCTCTTGGTTGTTTGTGTGTAGGTATATCTTCATAACCACCTTGGAGATATCTTTACCAGCCCATATATACACACTCATACTCTCTTGATCACATTAGTTGTAGTTAGGGAGCATATTACACCATTGTTATTGTTAAAGCCTTCATAGGCATTTATAATTGTAAAGAGACAAAGAGTCTTCTTTTGCATTGTAAAAGGCTCATATTTTGTAATAAAATTCATTATATACATTACTCTCTTTGTCTGTGTTAGTTTATCAATGGTTGATTCCTTAGCTTACAAATCTCATAAAGATCAAAGTTTCCTTTTAAATAAAAACCTCAAATAAATCTCATATAAATCAAAGGATATTTTTAATTAAAAACCTTAAATAAATCTCATAAAGATAAAAGGTTCCTTTTAAATAAAAACCTTAAATAAATCTCATATAAATCAAAGATTCCTTTTAATTAAAACCCTTAAATAAATCTCATAAAAATCAAAGGTTCCTTTTTAATTCAAAATCTTAAATAAATCTCATATAAATCAAAGGATATTTTTAATTAAAAACCTTAAATAAATCTCATAAAGATCAAAGGTTCCTTTTAATTAAAAACCTTAAATAAATCTCATATAAATCAAAGGTTCCTTTTAATTAAAAACCTTAAATAAATCTCATAAAAATCAAAGGTTCCTTTTTAATTCAAAACCTTAAGTCTTATATAAATCAAAGGTTCCTTTTAATTAAAAACCATAAATAAATCTTATAAAAATCAAAGGTTCCTTTTTAATTCAAAACCTTAAATAAATCTCATATAAATCAAAGGATCTTTTTAATTAAAAACCTTAAATAAATCTCATAAATATCAAAGGTTCCTTTTAATTAAAAACCTTAAATAAATCTCATATAAATCAAAGGTTCCTTTTAATTAAAAACCTTAAATAAATATCATATAAATCAAAGGTTCCTTTTAATTAAAAGCCTTCATTATATCTCATAAAAATTAAAGGTTCATTTTAATTCAAAAGCTTAAATAAATTATACACAATACGCGGGGATTGAGAGAAGGGGAAGGGTAGGATAGCTCCACTGCTAGGTTATCTAGGATTGTCCAGTCCTGCTTTTCCATTTTTTTACCCCCCTCCCTGGGCTGCTCTATGGTCTAGTTCTTAGAATTCCTAGGTTTCTCAGGTTTCCCATTTTTGACTAGACTATTTCACTGCAAAGAGTGCATTGTGTTTTTTGTCCTTTGGTCCCCTCCCTAGGCTACTCTCTGGTCTAGTTCTAAGAATTCCTAGGTTTCTCATATTTCCCATTTTTGACTAGACTGTTTCTCTAGTCTGTTGGTTTTTGACTAGATTTATTTAAGTTTTTTTAGTTAAAACATAGTGCTCCCACAAGGTGGTTTCATAACACACACATGGTGGTTCTAGTTGAAACACAATGCTCCCATAAGGTGGTTTTATAACACACACAAGGTGGTTCCAGTTAAAACACAACACTCTCATAAGGTGTTTTCATAACACAAACACAAGGTGGTTCCAGTTGAAAGACAATGCTTATACACATCATATAGTGGTTTATTTCAACTACACAACACTTATATGCAACATATAGTGGTTTATTTCAACTACACAAAGATTATATACAACATATAGTGTTTTATTTCAACTACACAGTGCTTATATGCAGAAAACCAACACAAATTAAGATTGGGTTCTAAATATAAAGCAACCCAATATTAACTCATGAGGAGATTGGAAATATGGCAATGTCTTTCTGCATCTCCTCTTAGATTTTGGTGTGTTCTGTTATCCCCATCTCTCGTTTACGTCTACATATGAGTTTGCTCTGCATCCCCTGTTTGCTCTGTTATCCTCCCCTTATTCCTTTGTCTCCCTTCTCTTTTCCTTCTTTCCTCCTTATGTGCCCATTTGTTGTCTTCTCGAACCCCGAGCCCCATATTGAGCCTCTATTCTTCAATGCATCGTCCCCTATCCTTTACATATTCTTCCCATATTTTCCACCTTTGGAAAATTAGTAGCATCGTAGGCTATTTCCTAGGTTTCATTGTTTAGGAAAGGGATGATTACATTTTATTTTAAAAAAATGAAGAATGGCTCTTTTAATTAAAATATCATTCTTATGATATTTATCAACATTAAAATATATTACTTTTATTTGCACAATTTCATTATTGTTTTTAAATAAAATATATCTATTATTTATACATATATCATTTTTTATTAAAATAAATTCTTTTTCATTTAATTCAATTAATTAAAGTTTTTTTAATGAATTCTCTATTATCATTAAAATGAACACTTTTAATCAATTTAAATGAAAACTCATTTATTAATTGCAATGAAGTTTACTAATGGGCTCCAATGAGCCAAACATTATTTACTTAAATTTCATTAATTAATTTAAAGGAATCTTCATTCAACATATAAATTTAATTTGCTTTCTTTCATAAGAATGATGCTCTACTTTCATTTCAACATGACAATTTACCTTATGCATCTATATACATCTTGCAGTTGTTCTCATATAGAAAACCCAACATTAAATTACTCAAGCCATGATGTAGTAGAGAGAAAACAAATTTATACAACAACAAAGAGGGAATATTTCCATCAACCCAATCACCTATCTTAGCCAAATATTTTACGATAGCTACCAGGCTATCAACTAAATCTCAAGGTGATCAACCATCGATGATTATCCCTTTCGTCAATGCATGCCTATATGAAGGTATCTATCCATGTTACCTCCGAGTACCTTAATCATCATTTTCCCTGATCTTTGGTACCCTCATTTCTGGTGGGTGACTCTACCTATTCCACCTATGAGTGTACCTGATCCTGCACACTTGGTAATATGTTAGCGATAACACGCCCTTATAAATCAACTAAACATCATATAGTTGGTTCAATTGTTCAAACTAGGTATCACCACATCATAGGTTAATACATTGTTTTCTTGTGCCATAAAGTCAGCTAGGGAGGGTCATGACATCCTCCCCCACTAGGATTAAACATCATCCTCGGTGTTTCTAGTTTTCCTTTTATTTTTAATAGAAAGTAAAATTATTACATCATATAGATTCAAACAAAAAGGAAAATGTTTTTGCATAACCTCCACTTTCTCCCAAGTGGCATTCTTCTTAGATAACTGGTCCCACTAGACCTTACACTATTCGAGAGTCCGATTCCATAGATATTTAGAATGAAACTCAAGAATCTTCATCGATAGTACTTCAATGGCCTCCGAATTTACCATCTACAATTTAGAAACATCCCACACATGTTCGGGGTCAGCAACGTATTTCCTAAGCAAGGATATGTGGAAGGTGTCATGGATTTTGGATAGATTAGGTGGTAATGCAAGTCGGTATGCAACCGGACTGATCTTTTTTGTGATCTCAAAGGGCCCCACAAAATGTGGATCCAACTTTGTGGATTTGATAGCACTTTTCTTTGGCTTAACCCTTAAGAACACCTTATCTCCAATAGAATACTCTCTTGGAGTCCTTTTTAGATCTGCATAACTCTTTTGCCTATCCACAACTTCCTTAAGCCTTTGCCTAATTTCTTTTAGCTGCTCTTCCATTACCCTAACCATTTCTAGCCCAATCACAACTCGATCCTCTAGGTTGTCCCAAGATAATGGTGTTCTACACTTTTGCCCATACAAGGCATCAAAAGGTGCCATTCCTAGCGAGGAGTGATGTCCATTATTGTAGGAAAACTCTACCAAAGGTAGACAATCTTCCCATTGATATTTGTGATCCATGTAGTACATGCAGAGCATGTCTTCCAAAACTTGGTTTACTCGCTCTATTTGACCATCGGTTTCAGGGTGGTATGCTGAACTCATATTCAATTTCGTACCAACTACACTATGAAAGGATTTCCAAAATTCAGAAGTGAATTTGGAGTCTCTATCTGAGATAATTACCTCAGGAAACCCATGCAATCGGAATACCTCTTTGACGAATCTTCTAGCCACTACCTGAGCATCATCCTTGGTATTTCCCGGTATGAAGTGGGTAACCTTAGTCAATTTATTGACCACTACAAAGATGGCATCATGTTGGTACCGAGTCTTGGGTAAACCCACGATAAAATCCATAGATATTACCTACCATTTTTGCATAGGTATATCATGTAGATGAAGTTTTCCTATAGGATGCTGGCGTTCTACCTTAACTTTCTAACATTCGAGGCATCGAGCGATAAAATATGTGATATCCTTCTTCATTCCTACCCAAAAGAAGGCTCTTTTCATGTTTTCTCGCATTTTGGCTCCTCTTGGATGAGAATAATAAGGAGATCTATGAGCTTCTTGCATTATTAAGTTCCTCAAATCACCCATATTTGGTATGATGACCCTTCCCTTATAACATAGAAAGTCATATTTCACACTAAATTCCTTATTTCCTTTAGGATATCTATCCATATTGACTCAAATTCCTTGGCAATACTCATCCTGAGATTGCTCCTGTCTCACTCAATCCATCAGGTCCATGTGAATTCTAGTTATGGCTGCTATATATTTCCTTCTACTCAAAGCATCAACTACTTTATTCTCTTTTCCCTTTATGTACTCAATCTCAAAATCATACTCAGCAAGAAATTCCACCCATCTTCTTTGTCTCGCATTGAGTATTGGTTGGGTGAATATATACCACAGACTTTGATGGTCTATTTTTAATTCAAAGGGCCTTCCCACCAAGTAGTGGCACCAAACCTTTAAAGCATGCACTATTGCAGCTAGCTCCAAATCATGCGTAGCATAATTAACTTCATACTTTTTGAGCTTCCTTGAAGTATATGCCACTACTAAATCCTCTTGTGAGAGTACCCCACCCAACCCATCTATGGATGCATCAGTGCACACTAAAAAGTCCCCTTGAGGATCGAGAACCTTTAGTATCGGTGCAGTAGTAAGCTTATGCTTTAGTAGTACGAAGGTAGCCTCACACTTCTTTGACCACTTAAATTCTTTCCCCTTCTTATGAAGGTTTGTTATGGGTCCAACAATCTTGGAGTAGTCCTTTATATAACGTCTATAATAGCCCGTTAACCCCATGAAACTTCGTACTTCAATCACATTAGTAGGGGGTGGCCAATTCAGAATAGCCTCTATATTTTCTGGATCCACAACAATCCCCTTTGCTGATATAACATGTCCAAGATATTGTACCTCTAGAACATAGAATTCACTCTTAGCCAGATTCCCATAAAGTTGATTCTTCCTTAACAATTCCAACACGATCCTAAGATGTTTATCATGCTCTTATTTATCTCGAGAGTATATAAGGATATCATCTAGGAATACCAGGACAAACTAGTCCAAGTGTCTTCGGAACACACTGTTCATTAAGTTCATGAAAGCAACTGGGGTATTAGTCAATCCAAAGGGTAGAACCGTAAACTCATAATACCCATACCTAGTCTTAAATGTCATTTTGTGAGTGTCTTCCTCATGAATCCTTAACTGGTGATACCTTGACCTCAGATCGATCTTAGTAAACACCTTAGCATCCTTTAGTTGATCAAATAAATCTTCAATCCTAGGTAAAGGATATCGGTTCTTGATTGTAGCCTTATTTAGCATCCTGTAATCAATACACAATCTTAGTGAACCATCCTTCTTTTTCATGAACAAAACTAGTGCGCCCCATGGTGACACACTCGGTTTTATCAAACCCTTTTCCAATAATCCTTGCAATTGAACCTTTAGTTCTCACATTTTAGTAGGATTCATCCTATACGGGGATCTATGAATAGGTTTGAATCCCATCATAAGTTCAATTGTGAAGTCAAATTCTCATACAGGAGGTAGTCCAGCTATATCCTCAATAATTGTAGCACCCTTCCTTGGGTCCTTCCTATTTTTTAGGTTTCTCATTCCCACTTTTAACTGTTGGAGTTGGAGCTTGCGACTTCTATGGTTGAGGTTTCATATTGTTGGGTTTGTTATCCTTCTTACAAAATTTCTTCTTGAACTTCTTCTAATTCCCATAAGGCTTCTTCTCAAGATTTTGGGGATTCTTAGCCTTTCGCTCTTGTTCTACCTCCCATTTTACAAACCCATTACTATTCCTCTTCTTTAGCTCTTGCCGAGCTTGCTAGGGTAGAGTGTCTTATTTATAACAGAAGTGTGACTCTACTTTCTTTGCTAGGTCATATGCCTTTTGTAGTGATTTTGGCTCCTGCATGTCTACATCATGCTTTAACCTAGATTCCAATCCAAGAGTGAACTTATGAACCCGTATTTTCTCATTATAGATAGGTACATATTTAAATAGTCTTGCCAACTTCTTATAGTACACCTCTACTATGTTGGTTCCTTGTCTCAGACTAGCAAATTCTTCAAACTTTAGGGCATAAAAATGCTCGGTTAGGAATATCTTCTTAAATATATTTATAAATTCCTCCCATGGAGTATCAATGGGTTCAATCTTAGTTTCCTCATAGTGGGTTTCCCACCACTCCAAAGCAGCCCCTTCCAGGTTAATCATAGCCCAAAGTGTTTGGGTTCCTGATGAGTAGCCTTTTACCATAAAGTGAACCTCTGCTTCTCTCAGCCATGCTTCCACTGCATCCCCATCGCCCTCTCCATAAAACTTAGAAATATTGATGTTTTTCATGTCCCTAGTTGTTTCCTTTTCTACTAAGGCTCTGGCTTGCACTTTCTCTATAATTAATCCACTATCTAGACCAATCTTTGAGCCTCGAACTTGCAAATTCTGATTTGCAGCTGTTTCTAGCAACTATCTTATCTGATCCTGCATAGCAGTGACCATAGCGGTGAGGTCTTCTACCTCCCTATTGGGGCTTGTTGGTCCCCCATCCTAGTTTTCTTCTTTGATATTACTTTGCCAAGTTTTTCTAGGTGTAGGCCTCCCTCTTTTGGTCTTAGGTGGCATCTTAACCTGATTCCATCCAAGAAAGAATATTAGATTACAGTTTCATCTTAAGCTGTATCTCTAATCAAGCCATAATACAGAGTTCTCTTGCTACATGCGTTATCAACCTAACTAGGGTAATATCCCAGGCTGGGATGTATCACTGATACCAAAGCCCATACTAAGGCATCCTGACAATCCACGCTCCCTTGGGTTAATTCCCATTAGATTCTAGCAATTAGGGTATCCTAGATCATCCTAGATTTAGCCTTTACCTTAAGCAAGCCTTCGTTGGATACATCTAATTTCCCTTTAGCACACATAGAAGCTCTATACCCTCGTACCTAGAGCTACGATACCAAATGTAATGACCCAAAAATACACAAACAAAAAAATACAAAAATAGAAAAGTTTTTTTTTTACTAAGGAGAGGGATACATGAACCCTTCATGAACCCCTAACCCAACTAGTAATAACCTAAATTTTCAATCACCTAAGTTTTCCTGGAAGTTACATCTCACGAAGTACCCTATCACAAGTCCATCTGTGTAGGTGTAACATGTGTTACTGCAGATAAGTCCATCTGTCCCATCATTCTTGATGAGCTAGACCTATCACCCTTAGTCCATCGAAGGTATACACACATCTCCATACCATACACAAATCCTTATGTGTAGGTATGCTATGAGTATTATGAGTTAAGCTATCTATCTCATCTCCACGATGAGCTATCTTAACTCAGATGTAATCTCTTCACAACTTAGTCCTTTATCTCCCTAAGGGGGTCTCAATTCCCTTAGGTCTCCTATGTTCACCCTAAGGGGTTCTCAATTCCCTTAGGTTACCTATGTTCACCCTAAGGGGTTCTTAATTCCCTTAGGTCACCTCTGAGTTCACCCTAGAACTCTACACTTAGATTTCTATCATCAAGCAACCAAAAAATAATACATCTAGTTACTATAACATCAGAAAGCAATCAAACAATGATAGAGAAAATAAAGCAAGCTTAACACTAAAGGAGAATCAACTACATAATATAACCAGATACAAAAATAAAGTAAAAGAACCTTCACTAAACCAATAAACAACTATCTCATTAAATCTTACATGATAAATCCTTCTTACTTTAAAGAGTATCACATTATCTGCATTGGGGATATCTCCCCATAATTTTAGTCTATTTGATCATAAGTAAATCAACGTAAGATACAATTACCTATACTTTGTTTCCATTGAACTCCTTGCTTCTCCTTGCTTCCCATTGGTTCTTTGAGGGTAGTAGGGGATCAGGATACTCATGGTTCAGGATAGGCATACCTTTAAATGCATCTATTCATTTACTTTACCAAATTGCAACTATACAAAAATTCAATTAAGTTTCTAACCATCTAATGCATAATGGATATCATAAAAGAACCCTTACTTTTATTTTCACCTCTCAAGTTTCCTTAGAGAGTCATCCAACATGTACCACTTAGATCAAGGTCTAACTTAAACCAAATTCATTCATGTCTTAAAGCATTAAAGTCCCATACCCTTAACCTTTAAAACAATCCCTTTATTTTCATTCCCTAAATCAAAGCCCCATAACTTCAATTCAAAGAATAAATCTACATCCTTTTTAATTCACCATTTACAATCAATCAATTACCTTTTTAAAGCATTAAAGTCCCATACCTTTAACCTTTAAAACAAACATTCATTCATTCCCTAAATTGAAGCCCCATAACTTCAATTCACGAATAAATCCACATCTCTTTAATTTAAAACTCCTAAGATAATCAACATTAATCAAAGGGGTTCTCTATTTAAATTAAAAACCTTCAATACATTTCATAAAAACCAAAGGTTCCTTTTAATTCAAAACCTTAAATAAATCTCATATAAATCAAAGGATCTTTTTAATTAAAAACCTTAAATAAATCTCATAAAAATCAAAGGTTCCTTTTAATTAAAAACCTTAAATAAATCTCATATAAAACAAAGGATCTTTCTAATTAAAAACCTTAAATAAATCTCATAAAAATCAAAGGTTCCTTCTAATTAAAAACCTTAAATAAATCTCATATAAATAAAAGGTTACTTTTAATAAAAAAAACCTTAAATAAATCTCATGAAAATCAAAGGTTCCATTTAATCAAAACCTTAAATAAATCAAAAAAAAGGTTTAATTAAAAACCTTAAATAAAATCAAAAAGACAAAGGTTCCTTTTAATTCAAAACCTTAAATAAATATCATATAAATCAAAGGTTCCTTTTAATTAAAAACCATAAATAAATCTCATAAAAATCAAAGGTTCCTCTTTATTTCAAAACCTTAAATAAATCTCATATAAATCAAAGGATCTTTTTAATTAAAAACCTTAAATAAATCTCATAAAAATCAAAGGATCCTTTTAATTAAAAACCTTAAATAAATCTCATAAAAGATCAAAGGTTCCTTTTAATTAAAAACCTTAAATAAATCTCATATAAATCAAAGGTTCCTTTTAATTAAAAACCTTAAATAAATCTCATATAAATCAAAGGTTCCTTTTAATTAAAAGCCTTCATTATATCTCATAAAAACCAAAGGTCCAAACACCATAAATCAAAGGTTCCTTTTAATTAAAAACCTTAAATAAATCTCCTAAAAATCTAAGGTTTCTTTCTAATTAAAAGCTTTCATTATATTTTATATAAAACTAAGGTTTCTTTCTAATTAAAACCTTCATTATATTTCTCATAGAACAAGGTTTCTTTTTTTAATTAGAACAAGTTACACAACACCTTACCTAATACAAGGTTTACAACTAGAGGTCAACGCCTTCCAAGGCGGATGCTGAGAAACCACGACCAAACCTGGCGTCTAAGCAAACTAGACCAGGAAACCCTCACAGCTCTCCCTTCGACATGGCGTGGCCTTCGAACATGCACAACACTCCTTGCTAATGCCCACTGGTTTCCTCTAAAGTCTACGCTCACTGAAACACTCACTAGAACTCTCACTAAAGTGCTCACTAAAGTGCTCACTGTATTCGCAGTACACAACGCTTACAAACATGAGATGGTCTCTTCCTTAAACCTAGCGCACAATGCTCAACACAGCCTATGGTGATTTCACACACACACAATGCTCACCCGACATATGGTGGTTTCTTTCTTAAACTACACACATAAGGTGGTTTCAGTTAAAACATAGCGCTCCCACAAGGTGGTTTCATAACACACACACAAGGTGGTTCTAGTTGAAACACAACGCTCCCATAAGGTGGTTTTATAACACACACACAAGGTGGTTCTAGTTAAAACACAACGCTCCCATAAGGTGGTTTCATAACACACACAAGGTGGTTCCAATTGAAACACAATGCTCATACACAACATATAGTGGTTTCTTTCAACTACACAACGCTTATATACAACATATAGTGGTTTCTTTCAACTACACAACGCTTATATACAACATATAGTGGTTTCTTTCAACTACACAGTGCTTATATACATCAAACCAATGCAAATTAAAACCGGGTTCTAAATTTAAAGCAACCCAACCTTAAATCCTATAGATATTGGAAATATGGTGATGTCTTGCTACCTCTCCTCTTAGCTTCTGGTGTGTTCTTCCATTATCCCCATCTCTCATTTGCATTTGAGTCTGAGTTTGCTCTGCATCTCCCGTCTACTATGTTCTTCTCCCCTTCTTCCTTTGTCCCCCTTCTCTTTTCCTTCTTTCCTCCTTATGTGCCTGTCCACCATATTCTTGAACCCCAAGCCCCATCTTGAGCCTCCGTTCTTAAATGCACCGTCCCCTATCCTTTACGCGTTCTTCCCATATTTTCCACCTTTGGAAAATTAGTAGCATCATAGGCTATTTCCTAGGTTTCATTGTTTAGGAAAGGGATGATTACATTTTATTTTAAAAAATGAAGAATGGCTCTTTTAATTAAAATATCATTCTTATGATATTTATCAACATTAAAATATATTACTTTTATTTGCACAATTTCATTATTGCTTTTAAATAAAAGATATCTAATTGTTTTATATACATATATCATTTTTTCTTAAAATGAATTATTTTTCATTTAATTCAATTAATTAAAGTTTTTTTAATGAATTCTCTATTATCATTAAAATGAACACTTTTAATCAATTTAAATGAAAACTCATTTATTAATTGCAATGAAGTTTACTAATGGGCTCCAATGAGCCAAAAATTATTTACTTAAAATTCATTAATTAATTTAAAGGAATCTTCTTTCAACATATAAATTTAATTTACTTTCTTTCATAAGAATGATGCTCTACTTTCATTTAATATACATATTGTAGTTGTTCTCATATAGAAAATCCAACATTAAACTACTCAAGCCATGATGCAGTAAAGAGCAAACAAATTTATACAACAATCAAAGAGGGAATATTTCCATCAACCCAATCACCTATCTTAGCCAGAGATTTTATGATAGCTACTAGGCTATCAACTAAAGCTCAAGGTGATCAGTCATCGATGATTATCCCTTTTGTCAATGCATACCTATATGAAGGTATCTATCCATGTTACCTTTGAGTACCTTAATCATCATTTCCCTTGATCTTTGGTACCCTCATTTCTGGTGGGTGACTCTGCCTATTCCACCTATGAGTGTACCTGATCCTGCACACTTGGCAATATGTTAGTGATAACACACCCTTATAAATAAACTAAACATCATATAGTTGGTTCAATTGTTCAAACTAGGTATCACCACATCATAGGTTAATACATTATTTTCTTGTGCCATAGAGTCAGCTAGGGAGGGTCATGACAAACATGACTAGTTCTTGTGGGATATTTCCTCGTGTTGTATAGCTCAAATCTCGAATGGGATGAGATCTTCTTGATATAAATAAAGTAGTGTAAAAGCATGTATTCTTATCTATTTTGGTGGATGGAGTGATGGGGGTAATTTTAGGATTGTGGGAGGTTAGGGGTCTAAGGATAGGTGGTAAGCTAGAGTAGCCAAGTGGTAAGGGTAGTTAGAGTGGTACACTTGTGGTGTATCAAAATAGGGGGAGACGTGGAAAGTAGTGCATTTATGAGGAAGATATTATAATGTGAGGGATAAGGGTAGTTAGAACACATGGCAAAGGGAAAACATCCTACAAGATATTTTCTAGATTTTATTAAATTTAGAAAATGGAATAATGTGAGTAGGAAATCATGCTAAGTAAAATCCTTAGGAATATTATTGGCTATGTGAGTTTTTAGAATTTTGTGTCTATAGATGATCCTTTTTATAATGTGTTGCACAAAACACAATATGATGTAAAAACAAGAAATACCTTATTTATTGGGTAAGGAAGTTGATTTTGTTATCCCAATGCAAGGATTGAATAACCATTGAAAAATTTAGTTTTAGATTACCCTCTCAAGTGGTGAATGGGTGGAAGATAAAATAGATGAGACCTATGACCTGATTGATCAATGTGGATTGTGGAGACATGGTAGTTTTTTGGATGTAAATATCACATATCAAGATCAATGTTAACTATCCCAAGTCTAGAGTGGGCATGAAAAATTATGATTTGGTAGATGGATCAACTAATGAGATAATACATATGATATTGGAATCATTTTGAGGTGGAGTTCAGGTTTACCACATCGATTATAGTCACCATAAAAATGGTGTGATGATGACCTTGGGAAAATTTTCTCGAGCACATTTAACTTCAAATTTTGAGGTATTAAATTGATATGACTTAGGACAAGATGGGATGAAGTGGGATGAGGATTGAAGGTTTGATTTGATTGGCATATTTTTTAAATTTTTGAGGTTGAATTCCAAACACAACCTACATTTGGAAGCGCTCCTCAAATGTAGCCTATGTTTGGGCATGCCTTGTAAATGCAACCTATGTTTGGGTATGCCTAGGAAGGCATGTGTTTTTCTTATAAATAGGTAAGAGGTTCATTTTATTTTGTTGCTTTAGTCATTTTCTTATTTGCATTTAACAGTTAAGGAGAGTGGACAACTTTATTCTGATGGTAGCAATTGACACCGCAACTAGACCAAGAGGGTGTGTCATGACCCTCCTAGATGAACTTTTGAAACATAGAAAAACAACATATTAAAAAATATGACTAATATTCAATTTTGTGCAATCAATAAGCTTCATGATATTAGATAAGTAATGAAGGATATGTTACTACTAATAAATTGCCAATGTGTAGGATCAGGTGCACTCATGAGTGGAATAAAGTGAGTCATTCACCGAAGGTGAGAGTACTTGAGGAAGGGGAAATGATGATAAGGAAAATTGAAGGTAACACAAAAAGATGCCTTCATATAGAAATTCATTCGGTTAAGGGATAATCATTAATGTATAACCACCTTAAGCCCTAAACTAATGGGCTAGTAGCCATTGTAAGTTCTAGAGACTGAGCTAAGCAATTAGATTGATGGAAAGTGTAACGACCCAAAAACACACAAACATAAAATATAAAAATAGAAAAGTGTTTTTTTTAACTAAGTAGAGGGATACATGAACCCTTCATAAACCCCTAACCCCAACTAACATTTACCTAATGTTACAATCCCCTAAGTTTTCTTGGAAGTTACATCTCACGAAGTACCCTAACACATTCGTTTGTGTAGGTGTATAATGTGTCACTATATACAAGCCCATCTATCCCATCATTCTCGATGAGCTAAACCTATCACCCTCAATACATCAAAGGTATACATGCATCCCCATATCCTACACAAATAATTATGTGTAGGTATGCTATGAGTATTACGAGTTAAACTATCTATCTTGTCTCTATGATGAGATATCTTAACTCAAATGTAATTATATTCATAACTTAATCATTTATCTCCCTAAGGGGTCTCAATTCCCTTAGGTTTCCTATGTTCACCCAAAGGGGTTCTTAATTCCCTTAGGTCACCTCTGAGTTCACCCTAGAACTCTACACTTAGATTCCTATCATCAAGCAATCAAACAATGATACATCTATATGCTACAACATCAGAAAGCAATCAAACAATGATAGAGAGAATAAAACAAGATTAACACTAAAAGAGAATCTACTACATAACATAACCAAATACAAAAATAAAGTAAAATAACCTTCACTAATCCAATAAAAAATTATCTCTTTAATTCTTACATGATAAATCCTTCCTACTCTAAAGAGTATCACATTATTTGCATTGGGGATATCTCACCACAATTCTAGTCTATTTTATCATAAGTAAATCAACGTAAGATACAATTACCTCTTCTTTGTTTCGATTGAACTCCTTGATTCTCCTTGCTTCCCAATATTTCTTTGGGGGAAGTAGGGGATCAGGATACTCATGGTTCAGGATAGGCATGCCTTTAAATGCATCTATTCATTTACTTTGCCAAATTGCAACTATATAAAATTTATTTAAGTTTCTAACCATCTAATGCATAATGGATATCATAAAAGAACCCTTACTTTTATTTTCACCTCCCAAGTTCCCTTGAAGAGTCATCCAAAATGCACCACTTAGATCAAGGTCTAACTTAAATTAAATTCATTTATGTCTTAAATAATTAAAGTCCCATGCCCTTAACCTTCAAAACAATCATCTTATTTTCATTCCCTAAAATAATTTCCCATAAATTCAATTTAAAGAATAAATTTACATCCCTTTTAATTCACAATTTCGAATCCATCAATTTATTTTTAAAGCATTAAAGTCCCATACCTTTAACCTTTAAAATAATCATTCATTCATTACCTAAATTGAATCCCCATAACTTCAATTCATGAATAAATCCACATCTCATTTAATTTAAAACTCCTAAGATAATCAACATTAATCAAAGGGGTTTTCCTTAAATTAAAAACCTTAAATATATTTAATAAAAATCAAAGGTTATTTTTTTAATTAAAAACCTAAAATATATCTCATATACATTAAAGGTTCCCTTTAATGAAAAACCTTAAATAAATATCATATAGATCAAAGGTTCCCCTTAATTAAAAACCTAAAATATATCTCATATAAATCAAAGGTTCCTTTTAATTAAAACCTTAAATAAATATCATATAAATAAAAGGTTCCTTTTAATTAAAAACCTTAAATACAACTCATATATATCAAAGGTTCCTTTTAATTAAAAACCTTAAATAAATTTCATATAGATCAAAGGTTCCTTTTAATTAGAACCCTAAAATATATCTCATATAAATTAAAATTTCCTTTTAATTAAAAACCTTAAATAAATCTCATATAAATCAAAGGTTTCTTTTAATTAAAAAATTTAAATAAATCTCATATAGATCAAAGGTTCCTTTTAATTAAAAACCTAAAATATATCTCATGTAAATCAAAAGTTCCTTTTAATTAAAAACCTTAAATAAATATCATATAAATCAAAGGTTCATTTTAATTATAAACTTCATTATATTTTATATAAACTAAGGTTATTTCTGATTAAAAACCTTAAATATATTTCTCATAAAAGAAAGCATATTTTAATTAAAACAAGCTACATAAAACCTTTCCTAATGCAAGGTCTATAGCTAGCCGTCAACGCGCGGATGCTGAGCAACGACAGTGAACCTATCATCTAATCACTAGAACTAGGAATGCTCTCACTAAAATGCTAACTAGTTTCTTCCTAAACCTGCGCTCACTAAAACCTATGGTGGTTTCCTTTACAAAACATTACGCTCACTAGCACAAGGTGGTTCCAATAAACACAGAGCACTCAATGATGCACATGGCAATTTTCAACTAAAACATAGTGCTTCAACCAGTGCAAGGTGGTTTCAATTAAACACAGAGCACCCAACGATGCACATGGAAATTTTAACTAAAAACAAAGCACTCAATTTTAAGTAAAAAGAGAGGACTCAATGATGCACATGGTAGTTTTCAACTAAAACACAACACTTCAACCAGTGCAAGGTGGTTTCAATTAAACACAGAGGACCCAACAATGCACATGGTAGTTTTAACTAAAAACATAGCACTCGATGATGTACATGGTAGTTTTCAACTAAAACATAGTGCTTCAACCAACGTAATGCAGTTTCAACTAAACGTAGAGCACCCAATGATGCACATGGCAGTTTTCAACTATAACATAGAGTTCTTAGACCTGCACAAGGTGGTTTTAACTAAATACATAGTGCTTCATCTGGAGCATGGTAGTTTTAACTAAAAATAGAGCACTCAACGATGTTATGCAATTTAAAATTGGAGTTAGAGCTTAGAGCAACCCAACCTTTAATATTTCATGGATATGGAATTCTGGTAATATCTACTACCTCCCTTCTCGCTTCTAGTGTGTTCTCCTATTTCTCCATACCTCTTGACTCCGTTCCTCTACTCTATGTCCTCCCCCTTGCATTCTCTCCCCTTATTTTCCTTTTTCTTCTCCTTATGTGCTCGTCTACCTAGGTGGCCCGTATTCCACCCTCTCAAACCTTGATCCCCTGTCTTGAGCCTCCTTTCTTCAATGCCTATCCCCTATCATATATGTTTTATTCCCATATTTTCCACCTTTGGAAAATTAGTAGCATCATAGGCTATCTCATAGGTTTCACTATATAGGAAAGGGATCATTACGTTTTATTTTTTGAAGAATGGCTCTTTTAAATTTAAAATATCATTCTCATGATATTTATAAACCTTAAAATATATTTATTTTATTCACACAATTTCACTATTGCTTTTTTAATAAAATATATCTATTATATATCTATATATTTTCTAAAATGAATTCTCTTTCATTTTATGAATTAATTAAAGATTTTTAATGAATTCTCTATTATCATTAAAATGAACACTTTTAATTAATTTAAATGAAAAATCATTTATTAATCACAAATGAAGTTTACTAATGAGCTCCAATGAGCCAAACATTATTTACTTAAACTTCATTAATTAGTTTAAAGGAATCTTCATTTAGCATATAATTTTAATTTGCTTTCTTTTATAAGGATGATGCTCTACTTTTAATTCTACATGACAGTTTACCTTATGCATCTATATACATTTTACAGGTGTTCTCATATAGAAAATTCAATATTAAACTACTCAAGCCATGATGAAGTAGAGAGCAAACACATTTATACAATAATAAAAAGCGAATCTTTCCATCAACCCAATCACCTATCTTAGCCAGAGATTTTATGATAGCTACTAGGCTATCAACTAAATCTTAAGGTGATCAGTCATCGATGATTATCCCTTCCGTCTATGCATGCCTATATGAAGGTATTTATCCATGTTACCTATGAGTACCTTAATCATCATTTCCCCTAATATTTGATAACCTCATTTTTGGTGGGTGACTCTGCATGTTCCACCTACAAGTGTACTTTATCCTACACACTTGGCAATATGTTAGAGATAACATGCCCTTATAAATCAACTAAACATCATATAGTTGGTTCAATTATTCAAACTATGTATCACCACATCATAGGTTAATACATTTTTTTCTTGTGCGATAAAGTCATCTAAGGAGGGTCATGACATCCTCCCCCACTAGGATTAAATATTATCCTCAGTGTTTCTAGTTTCTCTTTTGTTTTTTAATAGAAATTAAAATTATCACATCATGTAGCTTCAAACAAAAAGGAAAATTATTTTTGCATAACCTCCACTTTCTCCCAAGTGGCATTCTTCTTAGAGAACTAGTCCCACTAGACCTTACACTATTTGAGAGTCTGATTCTGTAGAGATTTAGAATAAAACTTAAGAATATTCACTGGTAGTACTTCAATGGCCTTCGAATTTACCATCTGCAATTTAGAAACATCCCACACATGTTCAGGGTCAACAACATATTTCCTAAGAAAGGATATGTAGAAGGTGTCATGGATTTTAGATAGATTAGGTGGTAATGCAAGTCAGTATGCAATCATACTGATATTTTTCATGATTTCGAAGGGCCCCACAAAATGTGGATCCAACTTCATGGATTTGATAGCACTTTTCTTTGGATTAACCCTTAAGAACACCTTATCTCAAATAGAATACTCTCTCGGATTCCTTTTTAGATTTGCATAACTCTTATGCTAATCCACAACTTCCTTAAGCCTTTGCCTAATTTCATTTAGCTGCTCTTCCATTACCCTGACCATTTTTGGCCCAATCACAACTCGATCCTCTAGGTTATCCCAAGAAAATGGTGTTCTACACTTTCACCCATACAAGGCATCAAAAGGTGCAATTCCTAGAAAGGAGTGATGTCCATTATTATAGGTAAAATCTACCAATGGTAGATAATCTTCCCATTGAGATTTGTGATCCATGCAGTACATGGAGAGCATGTCTTCAAAAAATTGGTTTACCCATTCAGTTTGACCATCGGTTTCAGGGTGGTATGCTGAAATTATATTCAATTTCTTACCAACTGCACTATGAAGGGGTTTCAAAAATTTAGAAGTGAATTTCGAGTCTCTATCTGAGATGATTACCTGAGGAAACCCATGCAATCAGAATACCTCTTTAATGAATCTACTAGCGACTACCTGAGCATCATTAGTGGTAATTCCTGGTATAAAGTGGGTAACCTTATTCAATTTTTTGACCACTAAAAATATGGCATCATTTTGATACCGAGTCTTGGGTAAATCCACAATAAAATTCATAGATATAACCTATCATTTTTCCATAGGTATATCATGCAAATGGATTTTTATTGCAGGATGCTAGAATTATGCCTTAACTTTATGACATTTAAGGTACCGAGCAACAAAATATGTGATATCCTTCTTCATTCCTACCCAAAATAAGGCTCTTTTCATGTTTTCTTTAATTTTGGCTCCTCTTGAATGAGAAAAATAAAGAGATTTATGAGCTTCTTGCATTATCAAGTTTCTCAAATCACCCATATTTGGTATGACAACCCTTCCCTTATAACACAGAAAGTAATATCTCACACTAAATTTTTTATTTCCTTTAGGATTTCTATCCATATTGACTCGAATTCCTTGGCAATACTCATCCTGAGATTGCTCCTATCTCACTCGATCCATCAGGTCCATGTGAATCCTATTTATGGCTATTAATTTATTTCCTTCTACTCAAAGTATCAACTACTTTATTCTCTTTTCATTTTATGTACTCAATCTCGAAATCATACTTAGCAAGGAATTCCACCTGTCTTCTCTATCTTTCATTGAGTATTGGTTGTGTGAATATATATCGTAGAATTTTATGGTCCATATATAATTCAAAGGGCCTTTCCACAAAGTATTGGTGCCAAACATTTAAAGCATGCAGTAATGTAGCTAGCTCCAAATCATGCATAGCATAATTAACTTCATGCTACTTGAGCTTACTTGAAGTATATACCACTACTGACTCCTCTTATGAGAGTACCCCATCCAACCCATCTATCTATGCATCAGTGCACACTGAAAAGTCATCTTGAGGATCGAGAACCTTTAGTATCAATGAGGTAGTAATCTTATGCTTTAGTAGTATAAAGACAACCTCACACTTCTCTGACCACTTGAAATCATTCCCCTTCTTTTGAAGGTTTGTTATGGGTCCAACAATCTTGGAGTAGTCCTTTATATAATATCTATAATAGCCTGTTAACCCTATGAAACTTTGTATTTCATTCACATTAGTAGGAGTGGAAAATTCATAATATTCTCTATCTTTTATGGATCTACATCAATCCCCTTTTCTGATATAATGTGTCCAAGATATTGTACCTTTGGAATATAGAATTCACTCTTAGCCAGATTCCCATAAAGTTGATTCTTCCTTAAGAATTCCAACACAATCCTTAATGTTTATCATGCTCTTCTTTATCTCAAGAGTATATAAGGATATCATCTAGGAATACAAGGAAAAAATAATTCAAGTATCTTCAGAACACTGATGCAGGAGCATCCGAGGGCAGCAAAGCAATCGAGCATCAACCAAACTTTTTGTTGTTATTTTTTTTCTAAGTGTTGCAAAGAAAAATATGTGTCGCGATATCGCGACACAAAAAGTGTCGCGATATCGCGACCAAAACAGGAGATAGAGAAACGACGGACAAAAGGTCGCGATATCGCGACATGTCGCGAAATCGTGACCAAAGCAGGGGAAACAAAGGTGCGGAGGACCAAAGGTCACGAAATCGTGACCAAAGCAGGGGAACAAAGGCGCGGAGGATCAAAGGTCACGAAATCATGACATGTCACGATTTCACGACCAAAGCAGGGAGCAAAGGCGCGGAAGACAAAAGGTCGCGAAATCGTGACATGTCGCGATTTCGCGACCAAAGCAGGGAGCAAAGGCGCGAAAGACAAAAGGTCACGAAATCGTGACATGTCACGATTTCGTGACCAAAGCAGGGAGCAAAGGCATGGAGGGCCGAAGGTCACGAAATCATGACATGTCACGATTTCGCGACCGAAACGGGAGAACGGAGGCCGACAGGAAAAATGGCGCGATATCGTGACAGGTCGCGATATCGCGGCCAAAATGGAGAGAGAAGGCTTGAAGGAGGAAATGTCGCGATATCGCGACATGTCGCGATATCGCGGAGTAGGAGAGAGAAGGCATAGAAAGGAAATGGTCGCGATATCGCGACATGTCGCGATATCGTGACCAAACAGAAAAACACGCACTCCCAGCTTTCATAAAGGCGTCCCTTCGTGCGCGGCAAGTTAGCGGTAGTGAAGCAGCAGTTTCAAAGGAGGATTTCAACGGGCATGTTGGCCACTCACGCAGGATATCTAGAGACGCATTTATAGCAACTAACAACAAGCAGCAGATCGAGAAGAAGATTCCGTTGGGTATGGCAGCCAGTCGCGCACCTCACCTAGAGTCTCATCAATGCGACTTTCCAGTATTGTTCCAGGTGGCAATTGTAGATCGTGGGAAGTTTGAAAACACAGAGGATCGGGACCTCGATAAAAACCCATGGATTGTAATGAGAGGGGGTTGGAAAATGGCAGATTGCTGTATATTCTTGTAAAATTCTTTCGAAGTATTGAATAAGAAATTTTGGGCTCTTGTTTTTCTGGTTCCTTGTCTTGTGTTAGAACTGTTCTCCACCAAGTGGTATCAGAGCCAAAAGTTCCTGAGTGTGTAACAGATCGCCGGACGTGAGGCAGTTACACCAGGATCTATGGGAGGGCTTGTGATTGGGTGAACAGAATGCCTCCAAGAAGAAACCCTGTTGGTGGGAGAGGCATGGCAGCAGCGGAAGATGTCCGAGCTTTGCAGCGGCAAATGCAAGCCCTGCAAGAAGAAATGCGTAGAAGATTGGAACCAAGAAGAGATGAAGGTAGTGAAGAGGAAGATGACGAAGAAGAAGACCAACCTGAGGAAGAAGAAGAAGTAGTAGATCCTGCTCAAGCCAGACTATACAAAGCCATATCCCAGATTGGGAAGAGGCCGAAGATGGAGGTTTCCACATATTCTGGGAACCTTGATCCAGAGGAATTGATCGACTGGATCAACGATCTGGAAGAGTACTTTGAGTACGAGGAGGTTGAGGATCCTGATAGGGTCAGATTCGCAAAGACCAAACTGAAAGGTCATGCCAGCATTTGGTGGAAGGGAGTGCAGCTGGAGCGAAATAAGAGAGGAAAAGAGAGAATAACAAAATGGGAACGAATGGCAGAAAAGCTGAAGAGGCAGTTCATCCCTGGTGATTATGAGTTAGACCTGCTAAAGAAAATGCAAGGGCTGAGGCAAGCAAGTAAGTCTGTAAAGGAATACACAGAGGAGTTTCATAAAATTATGATCAGAACAGGCCACTCAGAGGCCAACAAGGAGAAGGTAGCCCGTTACATTAATGGGTTACGAGCAAGTATTCAAGAAGAATTAAGTCTGGTCCGGATGACCACCATAGAGGACGCTTACCAATTTGCCTTAAAGGTTGAAGAAAAGCTCAATAGGAGGTTTGAGAACAAGCAAAGAGGAAGAGGTCATGGCGGAAGGACCGGTGGAAGGACCAGTGGAAGGAGGGATGAAGATTCTTAGAAGAATGGAGAAGGTAGCAGCAATCAGGAACAAAGGAGAGAAAATACCTACCGCCCCGTAATCAGAATAATGATTACCGAGGAGGAAGGGGCAGAGCTGGACGTGGCCAGGGAAGAGGAAGATTTCGTGGAACTTGCTTCCAGTGTGGGGAAGAGGGACATCACCAATATGAGTGCCCACAACAACGAGAAAGGAATAATCGGAGGCCGAAAGGAAATGCCAGAGTCGTAGTCGCTGATGAAGATGCTGGATCTGAGCATTCTGAAGAAGCTGAGAGAGGAGAAGTAATGATTGCAAGGAGAGTCCTGCTGAATGAAGAGGGAGCCACAGATCAGAGGAAAAGCTTATTCCGCACAAGGTGTAAATGCGCGGGTAAGATTTGCAATATTATTATTGACAACGGTAGCACGGATAACCTAGTTTCAGAGGGAATGGTTACAAAGCTACAACTGGAGAGGAAGAGACACCCGCATCCATATCGGATCACGTGGTTGCAGAAAGACCATAAGGTTTTGGTCAATGAACAGTGCCTGGTAAAATTTAGTATTGGGAATTACCGTGATGAGGTCTTGTGCGACATTCTGCCCATGGATGCGTGCCATTTGCTGTTGGGAAGGCCATGGCAGTTTGACAGGTGTGCGGTTCATGATGGCCATGCCAACACCTATTCCGTGACCAAGAATGGAATGCGTCATAAGCTGAAACCCCTGAAGGAGGTGGAAGAAAAGGTATGTGGCAGTGCAAGAATTTGCTTGGTTGACGGAAGGAAATTTTTAGATGATTTAAAGCATGAACATATGTGTTATGCATTAATTCCTAGAGTCAGGGATACGAGAATGCAAAGATACCCCAGCAGAAGTCCAAGATCTGTTGGAGGAATTTCTAGGATATCATATCCGATAATGTGCCCGAGGGTTTACCCCGATAAGGAAGATCAGTCACCATATCGATTTGGTGCCGGGGATCAAGCTTGCCCAATAAAGCTGCACATAGAATGACGCCTGTAGAAACTGAGGAGCTAAACAGGCAGGTCCAGGAGTTGTTGGAGAAGGGACTGATTCGGGAAAGCTTAAGTCCATGCGCAGTACCGACAGTGCTAGCGCCAAAGAAGGATGGAGAGTGGAGAATGTGCACAGACTCTCGAGCCATCAACAAGATCACAATAAAATATAGATTTCCATTGCCAAGGATGGATGACATAATGGACTGTTTGAGTGGAGCCAAGTACTTCACCAAAATTGACCTCAAGAGTGGTTACCACCAGATCCGTGTCAGGGAAGGAGACGAGTGGAAGACAACCTTCAAGACCAGAGAGGGCTTGTATGAGTGGTTGGTCATGCCATTTGGGCTATCCAATGCACCAAGTACCTTCATGCGGGTGATGAATGAGGTACTGAAAGAGTTTTTAGGAAAATTTGTCATTGTCTATTTAGATGACATATTAATATTTAGGAGAACCCTGGAGGAACACCTGATGCATATCGGAAGGGTTTTTGAGAAGGCTGTGGGAGGAGCAGTTATTAATAAATCTGAAAAAGTGTAATTTTGTAAAGAAGGAGTTAGTATACCTGGGATTTGTAATCTCAGTAGAAGGTCTGAAAATGGACCCGAGAGAAGGTGAGAGCCATCATGGAATGGCCTACCCCGAGAAGCACAATAGAGGTAAGATCATTTCATGGTCTAGCCAACTTTTACAGAAAATTCATTAGAAATTTCAGCAGCATTTGTGCACCCCTCACAGAAACAATGAGAGGGGATAAGAAAGAATTCAAGTGGACCTTAGGGGCTGAAAGGAGCTTTGATGCATTAAAGAAAAAGGTCACAGAACAGCCTATTTTGGCACTTCCAGACTTTAACAAAGTATTTCGGGTAGACTGTGATGCCAGTGGCAGTGCAATAGGGGCTATACTGAGTCAGGAAGGCAGACCTGTTGCTTATTTTAGTGAGAAGCTCAATGATGCTCGAAAAAAGTATTCAGTTTATGACCAGGAATTTTATGCTATAGTTCAGGCTCTAAAGAAGTGGAGGCATTATTTGTTGCCAAAAGAGTTTGTTCTATTCACTGATCATCAGGCATTACAGTACATTAACAGCCAAACAAAACTGAATCAAAGGCACTTGAAGTGGGTTGAGTTCCTCCAAAGCTATACCTTTGTGTTGAAGCACAGAAGCGGAAAATCAAATAGAGTTGCAGATGCCTTAAGTAGAAGGCAGAATCTGCTGATTGAAATGACAGTGGAAGTGGTAGGATTCGAAGAACTGAAGGGTCTTTATCCTGAAGATCCTGATTTTGCAGAAGCCTGGACGGCTTGCTTGGCACCTGTTACTGTGGACAGGACAAAATGGTTGGATTTTCTAATCCAAGATGGAATGTTGTTCAGGGGAAGTAAATTATGCATTCCAAGGAGTTCCATGCGGGAGAACTTAATCAAGGAAAAGCACAGCGGGGGACTGGCTGGACATTTTGGTCGGGATAAGACCATTGCCCTGGTGAATGAAAATTACTACTGGCCGCAACTTCAGCAAGATGTGAAAAGGTTTGTGCAAAGTTGCAGAATATGCCAGATGGCAAAAGGCGTGAGGCAGAACACAGGATTATACCAGTCGTTACCTGTACTTGAGAGGCCATGGGAGGACATCAGCATGGATTTTATTCTTGGGTTGCCGAGAACACAGAGGGGAAATGACTCTGTATTTGTGGTGGTTGACAGATTCTCCAAGATGGCACATTTTATTCCCTGCCAGAAAACAAGTGATGCGGTTCACATTGCAGGGTTATTTTTCAAAGAAGTGGTACGACTTCACGGTCTACCAAAAAGCATAGTTTCTGACAGAGATACAAAGTTTGTTGGGTATTTCTGGAGAACATTGTGGAAGAAGCTGAAGACAGATCTGAAGTTCAGTTCTGCATACCACCCACAGACCGATGGACAGACAGAGGTGGTAAATAGAAGCCTGGGTAATTTATTAAGATGCTTGATAGCAGATAAACCCAAGGGATGGGATTTGGTTTTGTCGTAGGCGGAATTTGCATACAACAATTCTATCAATAAGAGTACAAACAAATCTCCATTCCAAATCATATATGGAAATAGTCCAAGAAATGTTTCTGAGCTGAGGAAATTAGATAAAGGAGAAAAGTGCAGTGCAGAGGCTGAGGAATTTGCGAAACAGATGAAAAGCCTGCATGAAGAAGTGAAGAAACAAATTACAAAAATGAATACTCAGTATAAAGCAAGAGCAGACCAAAAGCGGCGGTTCAAAGAGTTCGAAGTGGGAGATGAAGTCATGGTCCATCTCAGAAAAGAAATATTTCCAGCCAAAACTTATAACAAGTTGAAGATGAAGAAGTTTGGGCCATGCAGAATACTGGAAAAACGGGATTCAGGCAATGCATATGAAGTGGAATTGCCAAGTGGGCTTGACATTTCACCTATTTTTAACATATCAGATTTAGTGGAATACCATGAGGGAAACAATACAGAGGCACCAAGTACAGAATTGTGGAGCATTCCAGAGTCTAACCCGACCACAGAAGAGATCGAAGAAATATTAGATACTCGTGAAGGCAGAAGCACAAGGAACAAACAGTATTCTGAATATTTGATCAAGTGGAGGGGCAGACCTGTAGAAGATGCAACTTGGCTGTCAAAAATAGAGGTTGACCACCTGGGTCTTCCTCTCAAAGATCAGAAGTGAGGATCACTTCTCAATCCACCCCGGGTGTCTGATGCAGGAGCATCCGAGGGCAGCAAAGCAATCGAGCATCAACCAAACTTTTTGTTGTTATTTTTTTTCTAAGTGTTGCAAAGAAAAATATGTGTCACGATATCGCGACACAAAAAGTGTCGCGATATCGCGACCAAAATAGGAGATAGAGAAACGGCGGACAAAAGGTCACGATATCGCGACATGTCGTGAAATCGTGACCAAAGCAGGGGAAACAAAGGCGCGGAGGACCAAAGGTCACGAAATCGTGACCAAAGTAGGGGAACAAAGGCGCGGAGGATCAAAGGTCATGAAATCATGACCAAAGCAGGGAGCAAAGGCGCGGAAGACAAAAGGTCATGAAATCGTGACATGTCACGATTTCGCGACCAAAGCAGGGAGCAAAGGCGCGAAAGACAAAAGGTCGCGAAATCGTGACATGTCGCGATTTCGTGACCAGAGCAGGGAGCAAAGGCGCGGAGGGCCGAAGGTCACGAAATCGTGACATGTCACGATTTCATGACCGAAACGGGAGAACGGAGGCCGATAGGAAAAACGGTGCGATATCGCGACAGGTCGCGATATCGCGGCCAAAACGGAGAGAGAAGGCTTGAAGGAGGAAATGTCGCGATATCGCGACATGTCGCGATATCGCGACGGGAGCAGGAGAGAGAAGGCACAGAAAGGAAATGGTCACGATATCGCGACATGTCGCGATATCGCGACCAAACAGAAAAACACGCACTCCCAGCTTTCATAAAGGCGTCCCTTCGTGCACGGCAAGTTAGCGGCAGTGAAGCAGCAGTTTCAAAGGAGGATTTCAACAGGCATGTTGGCCACTCACGCAGGATATCTAGAGACGCATTTATAGCAACTAACAACAAGCAACAGATCGAGAAGAAGATTCCGTTGGGTATGGCAGCCAGTCGCGCACCTCACCTAGAGTCTCATCAATGCAACTTTCCAGTATTGTTCCAGGTGGCAATTGTAGATCGTGGGAAGTTTGAAAACACAGAGGATCGGGACCTCGATAAAAACCCATGGATTGTAATGAGAGGGGGTTGGCAAACGGCAGATTGCTGTATATTCTTGTAAAATTCTTCCGAAGTATTGAATAAGAAATTTTGGGCTCTTGTTTTTCTGGTTTCCTGTCTTGTGTTAGAACTGTTCTCTACCAAACACATTGTTCATTAAGTTCATGAAAGAAGCTAGGGCATTAGTCATTCCAAAGCGTAGAACCGTAAACTCATAATGCCCATACCTAGTTTTAAATATCATTTTGTGAGTATCATCCTCATGAATCCCTAATTGGTGATACCCTGACCTTAGGCCAATCTTAGTAAACACCTTGGTATCCTTTAGTTGATAAAATAAATATTCAATCACAGGTAAAGGATACCGATTCTTGATTGTAGCCTTATTTAGCATCCTGTAATCAATACATAATCTTAGCGAATCGTCCTTCTTTTTCATGAATAAAACTAGCACACCCCACAGTGACACACTTAATTTTATCAAACCTTTTCCAATAATCCTTGAAATTGAACCTTCAATTCTCGTATTTCAGTAGGATTCATCCTATATGGGGATCTATGGATAGGTTTGACTCCTATCATAAGTTCAATTATGAAGTCAAATTCTCATACAGGAGGTAGTCCAGGTAAGTCCTCTGGAAATACATCCTAAAAATCCTATAAAATTGTATGTTGTCTTAGTATTTCTCCTTTCTCATGGTCCTCCACTTCATTTAGTTTTACCACATACACTATTTGTTGAAGATACTTAGGCTTATCCCATTAAGCCTAAGTTTATATTGCATTATTATTATTATGTCTTCTTTTATTGCACTTTGTATGCATGTGAGGCATAGTATGCCCACATAAGACAGAGTTGTTAGGTGTTAGTTAACTACTAGAGATCTTGTTTGTCTCCTAGCAAGTTAGTTGCATCCTAGGTTAGCAATTAGTTAACCATTAGTTAAGTGGTTGGCCATTTGAGGCAACTTGTTGCAACCACTTAACCTACGTAACATCTCATTGTATTCCTATATATACTTGCATATTTCATGAATAAAATAGCTTCATTATTGATATTCCTACATCATTGGTATCAGTTAGCTTCAGGAGAGTGCAGGAAGGAGGATAGAACTACCACTTTACTGCTAGATCCTAGGAGGGTGTTGAGTGGAGTTGACTTGAAGTCACCTACAACACCAAGTGAAGCTGAGGTGACAGAGGGTAGAAATTACCCCTGCACCAGGTGTTGACTATCAGTTGCACCAGTTAGAAGTCAAATTGTGGAGGTGGACATTGCAGATCTACCAAAAATATTTCCCAAAAACAGATTGAAGTGGAGCAAAATATTGGTTTGCAATTTCATGCAAAATTGAAAATTTTCTTTTATTGTGAAAGAATTTTATAATTCATGCAAATAAAATATTAATGTTCTTATTAATATTATGTTTAAAAAAACTAAAAAATTATATGCATGAAAATATATTTTTTTAAATATTAATATTTTTATTAATATTTTATTAAAAAAAAAAAAAAGCTTACTGCGAGCTTTGCTCAAGGCGATGAATTTCTTGTGGTAAAGGCCACACTAGTCAACGTCGACCAGCACCCGAAGACCACCATAATGGTGGGCTACCATCATGTCAATTTATAAGGGTAGGCCAGTTCCAGTGCTAACCACCAAAGCTTAGCAGCCACCAGGATCGATAGAAACTGGACCTCCTAGCCCCTGACCGACCACCAGAGCTCAGCAGCCACCAGCATCGATACCATCGATGCAAACAAGCCGGTGCTCGAACATCAATGTTTTTGACCCTTTATCCAAGATTAAATCGATACCACAATCGAGAGGGAAGTTTTTCCTCCCCCGATCGTTGCATAGGAGGCACAGGTGAAACCAACAGCCTCTAGCTTGCTGAGATCTGAATAATTCCAACGATATCCTAAACCAGCTACACCTAGTTTTCCTAGCATAAGAGAGAGGTTTTCGACTAGGAAACCATTTTGGCACGACGTTAAAAATCTGACCTGCTGCATCATCTACAAAAATTGTAGTATATTGCAGATGTTTCCTGGTTCAATTCAGCAAAACTCCCGACGATCGTAGACAACCTTGCAGTGAAATCCTGATGAAGAAATCGTTTATCCAGAGCGAAGGAGTTTTCGACAAGAAATTTTTTTTTTTTTTTTTAGGTTTCTTTTTAAATTTTATTTATCGGCCACTGAAAAGTTAACGTCGACGACTGACAATGGGGAGGCGGTCACGAAGTGTTTCGATAGATCGTAAGTTTTTTCTGGTAGGTGTAGGTAAGGTTGCGTTTCAATTTATTTAATGGGACGTAACTATCCCACATCACCCATGCTCTGGGGAAAATAGTTCTTAAAAGCACTTTAGCACATAAAGTGCTTATGAACACCATACAGTAGTCACCCTCGCGCCCGTCTTAACACGTGCGCGCCAGTTGTTGGGCACTTTGTGAACATTTAGGTGGTTGGTGGCCTCTATTACCTACTTGATTGGGCTCAGTCTTGCTACTCTTTTACCACATGGTGGATGCTCTATGGTGGAACCATTCCTCTAGGCAGTTGTGG
Organism: Wollemia nobilis; assembly: GCA_028583015.1. NCBI lineage: Eukaryota > Viridiplantae > Streptophyta > Pinopsida > Araucariales > Araucariaceae > Wollemia > Wollemia nobilis. Next base: position 521,252 of record JAQPPZ010000340.1, read on the forward strand.
GGCAAAGTGATAGTCGCCTGCAGTTGATCGGCGGGTTGACCATCAAATCCAAAAAAATTATTTTTTGGCACTCGAAGAGATTTTTTTGGTGTGAATTCGAATGAGAGGGAAACACAAAAATGAGAAATTTTAAAATTTTGAATTCAAATTTCAAAATATTTGGCGCCAAAAACCTACAAAAAGGAGAAGCAAACTTCCCAAGGTGATATCTTTCTCAATATTGGTCTATTTTTGACCAAATTTTTTTCGTTGTTTTGCAAATTCAGTACTCTATCCATCTATTTTGCCTACTCGTCCAAATTTTGCATTGTAAAGGCTAAAAATTGCAATTTTAGTGCTAACCTTTTGAAATTGCAAATTGAGTTGTAATTAGCCTAATTTTGTAATTTGGAAGGCAAAATTGGAAAATCTAGGCATTTGTTGCATAGGAAACTGAAATTGTTCCTAAGCCTCGATTAATATTTTACAAGACCATTTTGTAATCCTCCTAGTCTAGCATATACTAGAAAAAATATGGCTCAAGACCTTAGAACAAACATGGAAAACCTCACCGAAATAGTAGACATTTTGGCAGAAAAATTAAGAGATATTTTTGTGCAATATAATCCTGGTGAACTCAAAATCCACCATAATCATGTAAAAAAGGCCAAATTTGAGTTTAAGATGTATGATGGATCCAGAGATTTGGATGTCTTATCTGCATGGATTTTTGATATGAAAACTTGGTTTGCTTATGCTGAAATACCGGAGGATGAACAAGCTACATTTGCTACACTCAAACATACAGGTTTAGCAAAAGTTCTCATTATAGAAATATAGAGCCATAATGCCACCATGACTTGGAAATAATTAACTCAAATTCTGAAAAACACCTTCTTTCCACCAAACTACCAAAGTGACCTCACTACCAAGTGGTATAGATTGAGGCAAACCTATGGGATGTCAATTTCTGATTTCATATTCCAATTCAATAGGTTAAGGGTATTGCTTGGTGTGAAAGATTTAGAAGATGAGTTGATTAATAAATTCACTCATGGCTTGCAAGATCAAATTTTTAGGGAGATCAAATTTAATATCTTCCTCACCTTGGATGTGGCATTCAATAATGTTATTCTTGCAGAAGAGAAAGTTTGTGCATATCAAAAGTCTCATTAATCATAGGAGGGCTCTTCCAAAGGCAGGAATCAGCATCAACTAAAGGTGAAGAGTAATTCTCAATATTCCCCTCATTCTTCTTCTCCTCCCACTTCTCCTAAAACATATTCTTCTTCCTTTCATGCTAAATATTCTTCTTCTTAATTGTATTGTGAATTTTGTAAAAAGCATGGACATGTAAAATCCAAATGCTATACTTTTGAGAAGTTTAAGAAGAAGAAATCCCTAATTGTACATCCTACACATGATGAACCACAATATGGTCCCATTTTGGCTATAGGGATAGAAGAAGAATATCTTGCTTTAAAGGGTAAACTAAACAAAATTACCCAAATGTCCAATGTATTTGCTCAAGGGGGGTGTGATCATTTGTTTGTCACTAGAGCCCACTTGATGCATGATTTATATGTCTATTGTATCATTGATAACGGATCATAAAAGAACCTCATTGTGAATTCCATTGTGGAGAAGTTGAAACTTCCCATCAAACCACATCACCAAACTTATGCACTTGGGTGGAAAGATGTAGACTCCACATCCAACATCACCCATACTTGCACCTTGAATTTTTCTTTTGGTGATAATTTTGTGGATAAAGTTAGGTGTGATGTCATATATATGGGTTGTTGTGGACTCTTTCTAGGTAAACCCTATCAATTTGATAGGAATTCTATTTATCATGCTAAAAATAACACCTACACATTGGAGTTGCATGATAAAAACTACTTGATACAAAGCACTACACCTACTTCCAATTTTATGTTAAGTTGTAGGCAAGTAAGGAAGCCATTGAGTCAAGCACTTATTTTGGCTCCTACTAGCATTTTTCCCACACAAAATGAAGAAAAAGCACCACCTAAGGAACATGCAAAGGAATAATTTTCACTCCCACATGATGAACAATCACAAGAGCAAGTGGTTAAGGAACCCACCATTCTCACTCATGAGAAATATGCCATTGATTCCATTGGTATAATTTTGGATACACCTACAACTATTGAACCACTTGTTCCATAGAAGTTACCTTTGGCTTTTCCCACTCCCACCATTGCACACATGGAGGAGCAAGATAATGTTACTTCCCTTACTGAGCATAGGTAGAGCCTTCTAGGCAAGATACCATAGGACTTGCAGGAGACTCCCCAGGGAATAGTGCGAAAGCATCACAATCCTCACTAACCATAGGTTGGAGGCATAGCTTGGGTTCCTTTGGATGAGCATCGATTTCTAGAGATACCATTTCAGGACCCTCTTTTGGTACCTGATCCTATTTTCAGCCCTACATCAGCAGTGGGACCTGATCGTCAGCTTCTGCTCATTTCAGATAGAATTTTCGAGATGAAGACTCATCACACTAGACAAGGTTCTTCCACTACTTACCTTGTCTCTTGTCATGATAACTTTCCAAACATGGCTCACTAGATTCCTCACCATGAGATGGCCCATGAATTTCCACATTTGTTGAGAGCATTGGGGTCCAATGCTTATATGGTTGGGAGGAGTGTTGAGGATACTTAGGCTTATCCCATTAAGCCTAAGTTTATATTGCATTATTATTATATCTTCTTTTATTTCACTTTGTATGGATGTGAGGCATAGTATGCCCACATAAGATAGAGTTGTTAGGTGTTAGTTAACTTCTAGAGATCTTTTTTGTCTCCTAGCAAGTTAGTTGCATCCTAGGTTAGCAATTAGTTAACCATTAGTTAAGTGGTTGGCCATTTGAGGCAACTTGTTGCAACCACTTAACCTACGTAACATCTCATTGTATTCCTATATATACTTGCATATTTCATGAATGAAGCTATTCCTATATAACTATCCCTCCTATCTTTAGGGCCTTTTCAGTTGTATAGCCGAAAACATTTGAGGTTCAAACACCCCTTTTTTTCTATGAATTCTTAGTCTCTCTCTGCCTTCCTATGAATACTCAATCCATCGGTCTTGTAAATTGACTAAGGCTTTATGATCCTATAGCCAATCCATCCCTAGGATCATATCAAATATGTGTAGGGGAGTTTCATATAAACGATATTTTGTAGTCCCTTCATATAGAGTAACTTCTTCCATAGGATAACATTTGTTTACCGAGTAGGTCTACCTAGAACCGTACTGAACCTTCCACCCATGATCCAAATGTCCAAGCCTTTCCAAAACAGTCCTTTCTAGGCTAGATGTTAGTGGCTCCACTATCTATCAAAATGTTTACTTGATTATTGAAACCTTACCTTTCACAAGTGATGGGGTGGTTTGTCCCTCTAGCTTCTGCTTCTTGATTGCAGCATAGATTCGATGTTCTGGTTCCTTCCATTTTGCATTAGCTATGCTAGTCCCTACTCGAAATGGACATTGATTATAGTAATGAGATCCTTGATAATTGTAGCACCCTTCCTTGGGTCCTTGCTATTTTTTTAGATTTCTCATTCTCATTCTTAACTATTGGAGTTGGAGATTGTGACTTTTGTGGTTGATATTTTGTGTTGTTGGGCTTGTTATCCTTCTTACGAAAGTTCTTCTTGAAATTATTCAGATTCCCATAAGGTTTATTTTTAGGATTTTTGGGATTCTTGGCCTTTCACTCTTGCTTAGCCTCCCATTTTATAAATATATTACTATTCCTATTCTTTATCTCTTGTCGTGCTTGCTCGAGCATAGTGTCATACTTATACAAAAGTGTGAATCTACTTTATTTGCTAGGTAATATGCCTTTTGCAATGATTTGGGCTTCTACATATCCACATTGTGCTTTAACCTAGATTCCAATACAAGAATGAACTTATGAACTCAAATTTTCTCATTATAAATAGGTACATATTTGAATAGCCTTACCAAATTTTTTTAGTACACCTCTACTACATTGGTTCCTTGTATGATACTAGAAAATTATTCAAACTTAAGGGCATAGAAATGCTCTATTAGGAATATCTTATTAAATATACTTTTAAACTCTTCCCATGGAGTATCAACGGGTTCAATATTAGTTTTCTCATAGTGGGTTTCCCACCACTCTAGAGTAGCCCTTTCTAGGTTAATCATAGTCCAAAGCATTTGGGTTCAAAATGAGTAGCCTTTTACCGTAAAGTGAACATTTGCTTCTCTCAGGCTCTTAGACATGCTTCTATTGCATCCCCACCACCCTATCAATCAAAATTGGAGATAATGATGTTTTTTATGTCCATAGTTGTTTTCTTTTATGCTAAGGCTCTGGATTGTACTTGTTCTATAGTTAGTCCATTATATAGGCTAGTATTTGAGCCTTGAACTTGTGAATTCATATTTACATTCATTTTGAGCAACTGTCTTATCTAATACTGCATAGCAACGACCGTAGTGGTGAGGTCTTCTACCTCCCTATTGGGATTTTTTGGTTCCCCATCCTAGTTTCCTTCTTCAACATTACTTTTATGATTTTTTCTAGGTATAGGCCTCCCTATTCTAGTCATAAGTGCTATATTAACCTGATTCTATCCAAGAAAGAATATTAGATTATAGTTTCATCTTAAGTTGTATCTCTACTCAAGCCATAATATAAAGTTATCTTGTTATATATGTTAACAAACTAACTAGGGTAATAGGATGTACCACTGATACCAAAGACTATACTAAGATATCCTGACATCCATGCTCCCTTGGGGTTTATTCCCATCAGATTCTATAAAATAGGGTATCCTAGATCATCCCAGCTTTATACTTCACCTTAAGCAAGCCTTCATTGGATCCATATAATTCCCATTTAGCATGCATAGAAGCTCTATATCCTTGTACCTAGAGCTCTAATACCAAATGTAATGAACCAAAAACATACAAACAAAAAATTACAAAAATAGAAGTCTTTTTTTAACTAAGGATATGGATACATGAATCCTTCATGAACCCCTAACCCCAACTAACATTTACCTAAAGTTTCAATCCCCTAAGTTTTCCTAGAAGTTACATCTCACGAAGTACCATAACACAAATATGCATGTGTAGACATAAAATGTGTCACTACAGATAAGCTCATCTGTCCCATCATTCTCGATGAGCTAGACCTATCACCCTCAATCCATCGAAGGTATACATGCATCTTCATATCCTACACAAATTATTATGTGTATGTATACTATGAGTATTACATGTTAATCTATCTATCTCATCTCCATGACAAGCTATATTAACTCAGATGTAATTCTCTTTACAACTTAATCCTTTATCTTCCTAAGGGGTCTCAATTTCCTTAGGTCTCCTATGTTCATCCTAAGGGGTTCTCAATTCCCTTAGCTCACCTTTGAGTTCACCTTAGAATTCTACACTTATATTCCTATCATTAAGAAATCAAATAATGATACGTTTATATGCTACAACATCAAAAAGCAATCAAACAATGATAGAGAGAATAAAAAAAGCTTAACACTTAAAAGATAATATATTACCTAACATAACCAAATACAAAAATAAAGTAAAATAACCTTCACTAATCCAATAAACAATTATCTCATTAATTCTTACATGATAAATCCTTCCTACTCTAAATAGTATCACATTATCTGCATTGGGTATATCTTCCCTTAATTCTAGTCTATTTTATCATAAGTAAATAAACGTAAGATACAATTACCTATTCTTTATTTCCATTGAACTCCTATCTTCTCCTTGCTTTCCAAAAGTTCTTTGAGGGTAGTAGGGGATCAGGATACTCATGGTTTAGGATAGGCATGCCTTTAAATGCATCTATTCATTTACTTTACCAAATTACAACTATACAAAATTCAATAAAGTTTCTAACCATCTAATGCATAATGGATATCATAAAAGAACCCTTACTTTTATTTTCACCTCCGAAGTTCCCTTGGAGAGTCATCCAACATGCACCACTTAGATCAAGGTCTAAATTAAATTAAATTCATTTATATCTTAAAGTATTAAAGTCTCATACCCTTAACCTTTAAAACAATCCTCTTCTTTTCATTCCCTAAACCAAATCCCCATAACTTCAATTTAAAGAATAAATCTACATCCCTTTTAATTCACTATTTCCAATCCATCAATTCTTTTTTAAAATAGTAAAGTTCCATACCTTTAACCTTTAAAACAATAATTTATTCATTCCTTAAATTGAATTCCCATAACTTCAATTCACGAATAGATCCACATCCCATTTAATTTACATCTTCCACATCCCATTTAATTTACATCTTCTAAGATAATCAACATTAATCAAAGGGGTTCTCCTTAAATTAAAAATCTTCAATGCCTTTCATAAAAATCAAAGGTTCTTTTTTTAATTAAAAACCTAAAATATATCTCATATAAATCAAAGGTTCCTTTTAATTAAATCCTTATATAAATCTCATATAGATCAAAGGTTCCTTTTAATTAAAAACATAAAATATATCTTATATAAATCAAAGGTTCCTTTTAATTAAAAACCTTAAATAAATCTCATATAAATCAAATGTTAATTTTAATTAAAAACCTTAAATAAATCTCATATAAATAAAAGATTCCTTTTAATTAAAAACCTTAACTAAATTTCATATAGGTTTTAATTCAAAATCTAAAATATATCTCATATAAATCAAAGGTTCCTTTTAATTAAAAACCTTAAATAAATCTCATATAAATCAAAGGTTTCTTTTAATTAAAAACCTTAAATAAATCTCATATAGATCAAAGGTTCCTTTTAATTAAAAACCTAAAATATATCTCATATAAATCAAAGGTTCATTTTAATTAAAAATATTAAATAAATCTCATATAAATCAAAGGTTCCTTTTAATTAAAACCTTCATTATATTTTATATAAACTAAGGTTCTTTCTTATTGAAAATATTAAATAGGTTTCTCATAAAACAAAGGCTCTTTTAATTAAAATAAGACATACAACACCTTCCCTAATGCAAGGTCTACAACTAGCACCCAACGCCTTCCAAGGTGGATGTTGAGCAACTACGACAAACCTAGCATCTAAGCACTAGAACCAGGAATGCTCTCACTAAAATGCTAATTGGTTTCTTCCTAAAACTATGCTCGTTAAAACCTATTGTGGTTTTCTTTACAAAACATTGCACTCATTAGTACAAGGTGGTTCCAATTAAAAAAAGTACCCAATGATGCACATGGTAGTTTTTAACTAAAACACAACACTTCAACCAACACAAGGTAGTTTTAATTAAAAACATAACACCCAACAATACACATGGCAGTTTTAACTGAAAATAGAGGAATCAACAATGCACATGGCAATTTTCAACTAAATTACAGTACTTCAACTAGCGTAAGGTGATTTAATTTAAAAACAGAGTACCCAATGATGCACATGGTAGTTTTAACTAAAAACAGAGCACTCAACGATGCACATGGTAGTTTTCATCTAAAACATAGTGCTTCAACCAACACAAGGGGGTTTTAATTAAACACATAGCACCTAATGATGAACATGGTAGTTTTCAACTAAAATACAAAGTGCTTCAACCTGCACAAGATGGTTTTAACTATACACACAACACCTCATCTGTTGCATGGTAGTTTTAACTAAAAATAGAGCACTTAATGATGTTATACAATTTAAAACCAGATTTAGAGCTTAGAGCAAACCAACCTTTAAGATTTCATGTAGATGGAATTCTTGTAAAGTCTTCTGCCTCCCTTCTCACTTCTGGTGCATTCTCTTCTTTCTCCATGTTTCTCGCCTTCGTTCCTCTGCTCTATGTCCCCCTCATTTCATTCTTTCCTTCTTTTCCTTTTCTCCATATTACGTGCTCATTTGCCCAGGTGGCCCGTATGTCACCCTCTTGAACCCTGAGCCCCCATATTGAGCCTCCTTTCTTCAATGCCCATCCCCTATCCTCTTTGCATTCTTCCCATATTTTCCACCTTTGGAAAATTAGTAGCATCGTAGGCTATCTCATAGGTTTCACTATATAGGAAAGGGATCATGACGTTTTATTTTTTGAAGAATGGCTCTTTTAAATTTAAAATATCATTCTCATGATATTTATAAATATTAAAATATATTTCTTTTATTCAAACAATTTCACTATTGTTTTTTTAATAAAATATATCTATTATATATCTATATATTTTCTAAAATGAATTCTCTTTCATTTATTTCAATTAATTAAAGTTTTTAAATGAATTCTCTATTATCATTAAAATGAACACTTTTAATTAATTTAAATGAAAACTCATTTATTAATCACAAATGAAGTTTACTAATGAGCTCCAATGAGCTAAACATTATTTACTTAAACTTCATTAATTAGTTTAAAGAAATCTCCATTTAGCATATAATTTTAATTTGCTTTATTTTGTAAGGATGATGCTCTAATTTTACTTCAACATGACATTTTACCTTATGCATCTATATACATTTTGTAGGTGTTCTCATATAGAAAAATCAACACTATACTACTCAAGCCATGATGTAGTAGAGAGAAAACACATTTATACAACACCAAATAGGGAATATTTCCATAAAATCAATCAACTATCTTAGCCAACGATTTTATGATAGCTACTAGGCTATCAACTAAAGCTCAAGTTGATCATCCATCGATGATTATCCCTTCTGTCAATGCATTCCTATATGAATGTATCTATCCATGTTACCTCTGAGTACCTTAATCATGGTTTCCCCTTATCTTTGGTACTCTCATTTCTAGTGCGTGACTCTGTTTGTTCCACCTACGAGTGTACAGGATCCTACACACTTGGAAATATGTTAGCGATAACATGCCCTTATAAATCAACTAAACATCATATAGTTGATTCAATTTTTCAAACTAGGTATCACCACATCAGAGGTTAATACATTGTTTTCTTGTGCCATAAAGTCAGCTTGGGAGGATCTTGATAGAAAGACACTCTCCTTGTTTGATGCACTTGCATGATTATATTTTACTTCATCATTATTTAACCTTGATAACCAGTGATCATGGGATAGATGATTTGCCTTTACAAACTTCATGTGTTTTGTTTATAAAAATAACTTGTTTTTAAAAAGAATAAAAAATGTTGAATAAACAGTTTATTTATTTAGAAAGATCAAAATATGTTGTTTAAATAAATAGTAATTTGAGTTAATAAGAGCAAAATATGTTGTTAAATAAATAGTTTATTTATTTTAAAAAAGTAAAAGATGTTTCTAAATAAATAGCTTATTTACTTAGAAGAAGCAAAAGATGTTGCAAAATAAATAGTTTATTTATTTAAGAAGGACAAAATAAATATTGTTTAAATAAATAATTGAATTATTTTAGAAAGGTAAAATTAAATTCTTAATAATAAAAAAATATATGTTTGCATTTATGTGCCTACGAAGTCACCGCACACCCATCAGTTGACCCCCCTGAGACATTATGGTGATAAGATGATATTCGATGGAATAGGTTGAAATGTCCTTTGGAGAATCGGTTAGGCCAAAATGCATGAATATCCTCTAACATAATAGGAATACTCTTTATGGTGATCACATTGGGAAGAGAAGGAAGAGGGGTGTTCACCCTACCTCCTGTTAGAGGTTGGTCGAGGAGAAATGGTGGGTAGGCAGGGAACATGGACCGAGGAGGCAGAGAAGACATCGAAGGATAAATTCTTGAAGGAAATGGAGGAAGGGAGGACAAGAAATAGTGGGAGCATCCATCGAGCAAGATATATGAGCATCCATTGAGCGGGAGTGACGAGTGACTTATAAGCAGTGCAAAAAACCTAAATCTACGGGTGAACCAGGTTGGTCTCCATCCAAATCTAGTTGTTATGTTTTAATAGCTATATATATTTTTAAGACCTCGTAGCTCTATATTTTTCAGAACTCAAAGTTCTATGTTTTAGAGAGCTCGTATATCTATGTTGATAGTTCATAGATCTATATTTAGAGCATCGAAGATCTATGTGTTTAAAGATCTTGTAGCTCTGTGTTGAGAGTTCATACCTCTATGTTTAGAGCATCAAAGGTCTATGTGTTTAAAAAGCTCATAGCTTTGTGATGAGAGCTTGTAGCCTTATTTTTACAGTTTCAAAGCTCTATGTGTTTAAAGAGCTCATAGCTCTGTGTTGAGAGCTTATAGCTATGTGTTGAGATATCATAGCTCTATTTTTAGAGCATCAAAGCTCTATGTGTTTAAAGAGCTCATAGATCTGTGTTGAGATCTCGTAGCTCTATGTTTAGAGCATAATATATCTATGTTTTTAAAGATCTTGTAGCTCTATGTTTAGAGCGTTGAAGCTCTATGTTTTAGAGTGCCATAGCTCTATTATTTTGAGATCTCGTAGGTCTATTTTTAGAGCATTGGAGCTCTATGTTTTAGACATCTTGTAGCTCTATGTTTTAGAGCACCATAGCTCTATGTTTTTGATAGCTTTTAGCTCTATGGTGAGAGCTCATAGCTCTATGTTTTAGAGTGCCATAGCTCTATGTTTTTAAGAGCTCATAGCTCTATGTTTATGAGCACCAAGGCTCCATGTGTTTAAGAGCTTGACTCTACGTTATAAGAGCATCATAGCTCTATGTTGTTTTTAGAGAGTCATAGCTCTATGCTTTAGAGTGCCATAGCTCTATGTGGTAAGAACATCGTAGTTCATAACTACATGCCACAATATGTGTAGCATCATGGCATTTATACACTCCATTGCAATGATGTAGATGCAAATATATCATAGTTACTACGATCGTTAGCAGTCGACTAGATATGGTCATGGTATCTAGGGTGGGAAGAATTAAAGCTACTCAGATCCTTTTACACATTATCGTGTGATGGATGTCTTAGGATAAATGCATGGTAGGGTAATTTTTTAAGATGCCCAATTCGATGCAGGGTTATGCATAAGGGGTTGGACTCGAAATGTACTTTAAAAAATGGTAAATCCTAATCCAAATAAAGGTGAATCATGGTGATTCATAAGCAAATCAAATCAATCATCTTCACACCAAAATTTGGGATATTTTAAGACCTAAAATATAAGGTCATATTTAGGGTACATTTTGACCTATTAAATCATCTTATAACTTCATAAACATACCACCATTAGATTAGGCTTAAAAGGCTCTTTCCAACAAGTACAAATATGCCTATGTTTGGATATATTTTGTGGTGAATTGACCTTAAGAAACAATTGGTCCTAAAAAATTTATGCAAATGGGTCGACGTCGAGGGTCCTCATATTTGCCAATTTCCAACTTTAGAAATCCTAATATTTGCCCAATTTGTGAATATTCGCTATTGTGCATAACCCTGATTGGATGTCGTGAGTGAACCCTCCTTTGCAAAGTTGCAGCCATCTTGGGAGTCTCCTTTAGTTACCATTCATTGTCTTCTTTGTATAATTTAGGAGATAATAAATTAATTAGATTATTATTTTGTAATTTAAGGGTATATTACCTTTTGTTATGAAATAGATGAATTAGATGATTATTTTGTAATTTAAGGATATGAGACCTTTTATTATGAAATAAATGAATTAGATGATTATTTTGTAATTTAAGGGTATGGGACATTTTGTTATGAAATAAATGAATTAAATGATTATTTTGTAATTTAAGGATATGAGGCCTTATGTTGTGAAATAAAATGAATGATGGTTATTTTTTAATTTAAGGGTATGAGACATTATGTTGTGAAATAAAATGAATGATGGTTATTTTATAATTTAAGGGTATGGGACCTTATGTTATGAAATAAAATGAATAATGGTCATTTTGTAATTTAAGGGTATGGGACCTTATGTTATGAAATAAAATTATTGATGGTTATTTTATAATTTAAGGGTATGGGACTTTATGTTATGAAATAAAATGAATGAATATTATTGGGAGTTTAATGGTATGGGACCTTATGCTATGAAATGAAAAAAAAGGTTTATTAGAAATGAAGGTAGTTGTTTGAGTAATGAGATGGGTGAACCTAGTTCCTAGCATTTAATATGGGACATTAATTGTTGAGAAGTTTTTTTCATTTATTTAAAAGTAAAGCACATGAGCTGATGCACGATTGACTGAATCTCTCAAGTTGACTAAAGGTAAATGGCAAAGGTAGTTTCCATGATTAATACTATGTATTAGTAAATTGAAATGCACGGGTTATTTGTATAGTTGAAATTTGGCATTAAATTAAGTAAGTGTATATAGAAGCATGTCTATCTAGATCCATGAGTTTCCTGATCCCCTAATATCATAACTTGATTGGTGGAAGAGTGGGAAGACCATAATCATGATATGGGCCAATTCACAAGTTTGCTCTCTACCTTACATATTGTATTTCATGCATTAGATTAGATTGTGGGGATATTTTCCCAATGAAATGGATGTAAAGTATCATGGAAATTATGGGATGTACCATACTTATTTATGTATCTAAATTAACATTGCAAATACTATGCTTAGTACTTCTTTTTTCAAATTATTGCATTTAAATATTTAATGTATGTCTATTTGGTGATTGTTTCTTTACTCATAATTATTATTTTTGTTAGTCAATCCATTTTGTTAGATTTAGTATCTAGATATTTAATGCTCGTGTGATTAAAATAATTAATCATTAGTAGGTTCTAGGTGAACTTAGTGGATACCCTAAGGGCTTGAGACCCCATTAGGAATATTGGTAACTTGGTTTCGAATATTGTACCAGAGTTAAGATAGCTTGTCAGTAGACAAGATCAATAGCTTAACTTGTAGTACACGTAGTATACCACACATAACGACTTGTATAGATATGGATATGTGTGTAAACCTCATAATTATTGAAGGTAGTAAGTCTAGCTCATTAATATTGATGAGAGGAATGGACTTATATGATCAACATAAGATAGAATTGTGTAGAAAAAATTGCATGAAGGGAATCTTGTGTGGTATAGTTCTTGAGAAACTTAGGGGATGTCAAACAATAAGTTGGTCTAATATTGGGTAAGGATTTATGAATCCTTCTCCTTAGTCAATATATATATATATATAGATAAACTTTATTTCTCTTTGTTTTGTATGTTTTCTTATTTTTTTTAATTTGTGATATTACATTTGGTATCAAAGCTCTAGGTTTATGGGTATAGAGCTTCTTATGTGTTGTAAGAGATATTTGGGGATCTCCAAAGAGGCTTGATTGGGAATAAGATGAAATATGGAGTAACCTAGAGTCACTGCTATTAGGTTCTAATGGAATTTATTTTGAGGAATGATGGATATTAAAGATAACTTATTATGGGATTTAGTATTGATTATATATCCTCATTTAGGAACCTCCTCCTAGTTATACCTATAATTATTAGAAAAAGAACTTTGTATTATGGTTAAGTTAGTGATTTAGTTGGGGGATAAGTACAACCTAACTATTTTTTTGGTTGAAACCAGTTGAACATGCCACCCAAGGCCAAAATGAGAAGACCTCCACCTAGAGAGACTCGACAAAGAAATGTTGAAGAAGAGATATAGAATGAAGATCTAGGATTTTCCAATGTAGGAATAGAGGAACTTACTACTACAGTTGTTGATTTGGAAGATCAGTTAAGTCAAGTATTGGAAACCATGGTAAATCAAAAATTATAGTCTAGAGATTTGAAATTCAACCAAGTTGAGGGGCTGATAGTAGAACAGAAGCAAGCAAAAACCCTCTTAGGGAAATATATGGTGAGAGACATAAATAATGTATATATCTCCAAGTTTTATGGAGAAGGGGAGGGAGACACATCTAAAGCTTGGTTGAGATAGTTGGAAGTCTTCTTCACAGTAAAGGGGTATTCTTCAGTTACCCAAATAGTTTTGGCTACTATTTACCTTGAAGGAGCTACCCTAGACTGGTGGGAGACTTACTATGAGGAGACAAATATTGAATCAATAGACATTCCATGGAAGAAATTCATAGTCATATTCAAAAATAGATTCCTCACGAAACATTTCTATCCATTGAATTTTGAATAGTTTGCCATCCTAAGACAAGGGAGTAACTTAATGGAGGCATACTCCCAAAATTTGGTAAATATATTGAAATATGTACCTACCTATAATGAGAAGATGTGGATTCATAAGTATACTCATGCATTGCAGTCTAGGATAAAGCATGACATAGAAATGTAGTAACCTAAGTCTTTACAGAAGGTTTATGATTTGGAAAATAAAGTAGAGTCTCATTTTTGCTATAAGTATGAAAACCTAATCGACCAGGAAAATTAGGAACTAAAGAATAGGGATAGAAATGGGGTTATAAATGGGAGGTAGAGAAATAATGGAAGGCTCATAACCCCCAAAATACAAGTAATAAACTTAGTGGAGATCAAAATAAATTCAAGAAAAACTTCTTCAAGAAAGGTAACAAACCCAATAATGCTAAACCTCCTCCACAAAAACCATTAGCTCTAGTACCAACGATTAAGAATGAGGAGTAAAAAATAAAAAGAAATAACGGTCCAAGGATGGATATTACCATTGAAAATGGGATCACTATGATAATCAATGCATGTATCAACCGAGGACAAGCACATCCAATAATAAAGTAAAGGAGTTGATGCATAAGATCTATGCTACAACTAGGAATCAAAAACTTGAAGGGCAAGCCACCCCATTAATAAATAAAGGTAATATATTTGATAAGAAAGTAAATATCTTAATAGATAATGGAGCCACCAATAGTTTCATTTCTTATAAATTAGACAAGGATATACCGAAAAGGCTATGGTATTTGGCTCATGGATGGAAGTTTTAGTATGGTTCTAGACATACCTACTCCATAAACCAATGTTTACCAATGATGAAAATTACTTTAGAAAGTGGAACCATGGAAGGTTACCTATATGTAACTCCACTTCATGCCTTTGATGTGATCCTAGGGATGGATTTGTTATAGGCCCATCAAGTCGTAATCAATTTCCAAGATATATGGATTGAGTATTCCAAGGGAAATAACTAGAGGCTACAAATTTATAGCAAGCAAGGGTTATTCAAGCCCTAGATATTGTCTACCATGTAGTTGAAGAAAGCCCTCAAGAAAGAAGTCATTTATGTTGTAAAAATTAATAAAGTTGAGAGAGATTAGAAAGAAGATGTGATTGAGGTACACTCAATTCTACAAGAGTTTTAGGATGTATTTCCAAAATATATACTAGGGCTTCCTCCTATGCGATAATTTAATTTCACTATCGATCTTATACCAGGAGAGGAACCCATCGATGATATACGTATAGGATATCACCTATTTATATAGAAGATTTAAAGGTACAAATATAAGGGTTATTGGATAAGGGGTTGATAAAACCAAGTGTGTCACCATGGGTTGCACTCATTTTATTTGTGAAAAATAAGGATGGATCTCTAAGATTGTGTATTGAATATAGGATGTTGAATAAGACCACAATAAAAAATTGGTATCCTCTACCCAAGATAAAAGATTTATTTGAC
Source organism: Wollemia nobilis (assembly GCA_028583015.1). NCBI lineage: Eukaryota > Viridiplantae > Streptophyta > Pinopsida > Araucariales > Araucariaceae > Wollemia > Wollemia nobilis. The sequence continues at coordinate 536,766 of JAQPPZ010000340.1, forward strand.
CAACTAAGACATACCACCAAGATAGATATAAGTTTAGGGTATCACAAAATAAGGATTTATGAGGAATAAACTCACAAAATGGTATTTAAAATGAGGTATGGAAATTATGAGTTCACTGTCTTACCCTTTGGACTAACCAATGCACCTTTTACCTTCATGAATTCAATGAATAATGTGTTCAAAAGGCACCTAGACCAATTTGTCCTTGTATTTATTGATGATATCCTTATATACTCTCAGAGTAGGTAAGATAACGATAAGCATATCAGGGTCATGTTAGAACTACTAAGAGAGAATCAACTCTATGGAAATCTAGCCAAGAGCAATTTCTATGATTCTGAGGTGTGCTTTTTAGGGCATGTTATATTGGATAAAGGGATCACAATGGATCTAGATAAAATAGAGGCCATGATAAATTGGTTGTCCCCTAAAAATATTACTGAATTAAGAATTTTCATGGGACTAAAGAGCTATTATTGGTGTCACATAAAGTATTTCTAAAAAATCACCTCGACAATAACTAGTCTCCAAATGAAGGGAAAGGAATTAAAGGGATGGAGAAGTGTGAGGCTGATTTCACTTTGTTGAAGCAAAATCTCAATAGTAAAATGATACTAAATATTTTGGATCCTCCAAGATATTTTATGGTATGCACGGATGCATCACTGGAAGGAATAGGAGGAGTTCTCATGCAAGAAAAATCATTAGTGGCTTATACTTAAAAGAAGATTAAAAAGTGTGAGGTTAATTATACCACACATGATTTAGAGATAGTCATTATCGTGCATGCTCTAAAGGCCTGGTACCCTTATCTAGTAGGAATACAACTCGAGCTAAGATCATACCATCATAGTCTAAAGTACATATTTACTCAACCAATGCTCAATGCAAGGCAGAGAATGTGGGTCGAGTTCCTCGCTGAATATGATTTTGAAATTGAGTACATTAAAGGAAAATAAAATAAGTTTGTGTATGCCCTTAGTAGAAGGAGACACCTAGCAACAATAACTAGAAGCTACATAAAACTCATGGATCAAGTAAGGCAAGAGGAATTTCAAGATGGATATTTTTAGGAAATTCTAACCAAGTTAAGAGAAGACCCTGAGGGTAATACAGAATTTGGGGTGATATATGACCTCATATGTTATAAAGGAAGAGTCGTCATACCAAAATTAGGAGATTTAAGGAGGATATTGATGCAGTAAGCCCATAGATCTCCTTATATGGATCACCTCAAAGGGGTAAAAATAAGATAAAACCTAAAAGGGATATTTTTTAGGTAGGAATGAAGAAGGATATTACTAATTTATGGCCTGATGCCTCAAATTATAGAAGGTCAAGATAGAATTCAAGCATCACGTAGGATATTTGTATCCCCATAGTATAACTACTTAAAAATTGTAGTTCATATCAATGGGTTTTATTGTATGCTTACCTAATACCAAGTAATAGCATGATGTAATCGTTGTGGTAGTCTACAAATTAACCAAGGCCGTACACTTCATACCTAGGAGCACCAAGGTTGATGCTCAAGTGGTGACTAATAACTTTGTTAAATAAGTGTTTATATTGCATGGATTATCAAAGGTAATTATATCAGATAGGGATTCCAAGATTACTTCATAATTTTGTAAAGCCCTACATTAGGCAATAGACACAAAGTTGCATATGATTTCAGCATACCATCCTAAAATAGATGGTCAGACAGAGTGGGTAAACCAAGTTCTAGAATATATTCTTTGAATGTATTGCATGTACCACAAGTCTCAGTGGAAATACTATCTACCATTGGTAGATTTTACCTACAATAATGGATATCATTCCTCTTTAGGGATGGTACCATTTGATTCATTGTATGGGCAAAAGTGTAGGACACCACTATCATGGAACAATCCAGAGGATATATCAGTAATTGGACCAAAAATGGTGAAGGAAATGGAAGAGTAAATTAGGGTAATAAGGAAAAGAATAAATGAGTCTTATGATAGGAAAAAGAGCTATGTTGATTTGAAGAGAACTCCTAGAGAATACTCAGTGGGAGATAAAGTGTTCCTAAGTATCAAACCAATGAAAAATGTGATCAAATACACAAAACTGGATCCACAGTTTGTAGGGCCCTTTGAGATCATTGAGAAAAATAGTCCAATCATATATTGACTCACCTTACCTACAAATTTATCAAAAATCCATGAGACCTTCCACATATTTTCTTAAAAATATATTACTGATCCTAAACATGTGTGGGATGTCTCTAACTTATGAATGATAAACTCAGAGGCAATTGAAGTAATGCCAATAAGGATACTTGAATTTTTAAAGCTATTCAGAATCGGACCCTTGAGCAGTGTAAGGTCCAATGGGACCATTTTTTGGAAATAAACTCCACTTGGGAGAAGGTTGCAAACATGTAAAAATATTTTTCTTTCTTGTATGATGAAATTTAAGCTATTGTAACAAGTTTCTTAATTTTATATGCAATTGAAAAATAAGAAAAATTAGGGATGGTGTTAATCCTAGTGAGGGAGGATGTCATGACCCTCTCAGATGGACTTTTAAAACATAGAAAAACAATGTATTAAAAAATATGACTAATATTAAATTTTGTGCAATCAAGCATCTTCATGATATAATATAAGTAATGAAGGATATGTTACTACTAATAAATTGCCAATGTGTAGGATTAGGTGCACTCATGAGTGGAAGAAATTGAGTCGTCCATTGGAGGTGAGAGTACATTAGGAAGGGGAAATGATGATAAGGAAACTTAAAGGTAACACTCATAAATACATTCATTTAAGCATGCATTCGGTTAAGGGATAATAATAAATATCTAATCACCTTGACCCCCAGACTGATGGCCTAGTAGACATCATAAGTTCTAGAGGCTGAGATAGGCAATTAGATTGATGGAATGACTCCCTTTTTATTTTATGCACTTTCATGATTATATTTTACTTAAGCATTATTTAACCTTGATAACCTATGATCATGGGGTATATGGTTTACCTTCACAAACTTCATATGTGTGTTGTTTAAATAAATAGTTTATTTATTTAAAAAAAAGAATAAAATATGTTGTTGAATACACAGTTTATTTATTTAGAAAGAGAAAAATATGTTTAAATAAATAGCTTATTTGTTTAAGAAAATAAAATGATGTTGTTTAAATAAATAATTTATTTATTTAATAAGTGCAAAAAATATTAAATAAATAGTTTATTTATTTAAAAAGAGTTAAAGATGTTGCTAAATAAATAGTTTATTTACTTAGAATAAGAAAAATATATTTCTAAATAAATAGTTTATTTATTTAAGAAGGACAAAATAAATATTGTTTAAAATAAATAATTGAATTTTTTTAGAAATGCAAAAGATAATGCTAATTAAAAAAAAAATGTGTTTGCCTTGACGTGCCTAGGAAGCCACTGCCCACCCATCGGTAGACCCCCTTGATACATTATGGCGATAATATGGAATTCGTTGGAATAGGTTGAATTACCCTTTGGATAACCAGTCAGGCCAAAGATGCATGAAGCTCCTCTGACATAAGAGGAAGACTCTTTATGGTGATTTCCTTCGAAAAAGAAGGAAGAGGGGTTTTCACCCCACCTTTTGTCAGAGGTTTGTCGAGGAGTAATGGAGGTTAGGTGAAGAACATGGACCGAGGAGGCAGAGAAGATGTCAAAGGAAAAATACCTAAAGGAAAGGGAGGAAGGGAGGACAAGAAATAGGGGGAGCATCTGCTGAGAAGGAGAGACAAGTGTCCATTGAGAAGGAGTTATGAATAAATTTTGAGCAATACAAAAAATTCAATTCCATGGGTGAACTAGGTTGTTCTCCATCAAAATTTTGTTGTTATGTTCTAATAGCTATATATGTTTTTAAGAGCTCATAGCTCTATGTTTTGTAGAGCTAATAGCTATATGTTTTAGAGATTTTTTAGCTCTATGTTGAGACATCGTAGATCTGTGTTTAGAGCATCAAATTTGTATGTGTTTAAGAGCTCGTAGCTCTATGTTTAGAGTGGCAAAGCTCTATGTGTTTAAAGAGCTCGTATCTATGTTTTGAGATCTCATAGCTCTATGTTTAGAGTGTTAAAGCTCTATGTGTTTAAAGATCTTGTAACTCTTTGTTTAGAGAATCGAAGCTCTATGTGTTTAAAAATATCGTAGCTCTGTGTTTAGAGCATCAAAGTTGTATATGTTCAAAGAGCTCGTAGCTCTGCATTGAGAGCTCGTAGCTCTGTGTTTCGAGCATCAAAGCTCTATGTTTTTAGAGATCTTAGAGCTCTATGTTGAGAGCTTGTAGCTCTGTGTTTAGAGTGTTGAAGCTCTATATGTTTAAATATCTCATAGCTCTGGGTTTAGAGAATCAAATCTCTATGTTTTTAAGAGCTCATAGCTATGTGTTTTAGAGAACCATAGCTCTATATTTTTGAGAGCTTGTAGCTCCATGTTTAGAGCATCGGAGCTCTATGTTTCAGAGAGCTTGTAACTCTGTATTTTAGTGTGCCATAGCTCTATGTTTTTGAGATCTCATAGCTCTATGCTAAAAGCTCGTAGCTCTATGTTTTAGAGCACTGTAGCTCTATGTTTTTAAGAGCTCATAATTCTATGTTTATGAAAAATGAGGCTCCATGTGTTTAAGAGCTTGACTCTACATTATAAGATCATCATAGCTCTATTTTATTTTTAGATCACTGTAGATCTGTGCTTTAGAGCACCATAACTCTATGTGGTAATAGCATCATAGTTCATAACTACGTGTCGAAGGGTGCATAGCATTGTGGTATTTTTGTGATCTACTACTATGATGTGGATGCAAAGGTGTCATAGTTACCACAACTATTAGTAGTTGAATGGATGTGGTGGTGGCAGCTAGGGTGAGCAGTACCAAAGCTCCTCAAATCCTTCTACCCATTGCCATGTGGTGTATGTCTTAGGATAAATGCATGGGAGGATCATCTGTTAAGATGCATGATTAGATGTCGTGATTGAACCATCCTTTACAAAGTTTCAACCAACTTGGGAGTCTACTTTAGTTACCATCCATTATCTTCTTTGTTTAATTTAGGAGATAATAAATGAATTAGATGATTATTTTGTAATTTAAGGGTATGGGATATTTTATTGTGAAATAAATGAATTATATGACTACTTTGTAATTTAAGGGTATGGGACCTTATGTTATGAAATAAAAATAATGACGGATATTTTGTAATTTAAGGGTATGGGACCTTATGAAATAAAATGAATGATGGTTATTTTGTAATTTAAGGGTATGGAACCTTATGTTATGAAATAAAATTATTGATGGTTGTTTTTTAATTTAAGGATATGAGACCTTATGTTATGAAATAAAATGAATGAATATTTTTGGTAGTTTAAGGGTATGGGACCTTATGCTATGAAATGAAGAAAAAAGTTTATTGGGAATCAAGGTAGTTATCTGAGTAATGATATGTGTGAACCTAGTTCCTAGCAATTAAGGGTATGGGATTTTAATTGTTGAGAAGGTTTGTTCATTTATTTACAAGTAGAGCACATGACTTGATGCATGATTGATTGACTCCCTCAAGTTGACTAAGGAGAAAATGGAAAGGATATTTTCCATGATGAGTACTATGCATTAGTAAGTTGAATTATTTGGGTTATTTGTATAGTTAAAATTTGATAATGAATTAAGTAAGTACATATAGAAGCATGTCTATCCAGATCCATGAGTGTCTTGATCCATGAATGTCCTCACTTGATCGATGGAAGAGCAAGAAGGCTAGAATCATGAGATGGGCCAATTCACAAGTTTTTTTTCTACCTTATATATTGTCTTTCATGCATTAAATTAGATTATGGGGGTATTTCTGCAATGAAATGGATGTATAGTATCATGGAAATTAAGGGATGTACTATACTTATTTATGTATCTAAATGAACATTGCAATTACTATGCTTAGTACTTATTTTTTCAAATAATTACATTTAAATATTTAATGTATGTCTGTTTTGTGATTGTTTCTTTACACTTAATTATTCTTGTTGCTAGTGAATCCATTTTGTTATATTTAGTATCTAGATCTTTAATGCTCTTGTGTGATTAAAATATTGAATCATTAGTAAGTTCTAGGTGAACTTAGGGGATACCCTAAGGGATTGATATCCCCTTAGTGATATTGGTGACTAGGTTTGGAAGATTGTACTAGAGTTAATATATCTTGTTAATAGACAATATCAATAGCTTAACTTGTAATACACGTAGCATACCACACATAACGACTTGTGTGGATATGGAGATGCTTGTATACCTTCTAATGATTGAAGGTGGTAAGTCTAGCTCATCAATACTGATGGTATATGCTTAACACAAGATAGGCTTATACATATGGACTTGCACAAAGGGAATATTGTGTGGTATAGTTCTCAAAAAACTTAGGGGATGTCAAACAGTACATCGGTCTAAATTTGGGCAAGGATTTATGAATCCTTCTCCTTAGTTAATATATATATATATAATTTATTTCTCTTTGTTTTGTATGTTTTCTTATTTCGTGTTAATCTGGGATATTACAAGATGTGCAGTAGAGGTAATTGTCCGTGAAAACTTCTCATAGTTTAGGCATTTTTTTGTAGGATAGGCTATTTTGTTGATGTTTATTTTAATTTTGTGTTTATTTTTTAAATGAAAAGGAAAGAGGATAGGCAAAAATTTTCTTTTTAAAAGATAAGAAAATAGGGGTGGTGAATTTTCTTTTTCCAATGTAAAAGAAAATGTGAAATGTTTTTCACCTTATTTTGAATTATCTTGAAAATTTTGAAATGGAAAATGGATGTTTTATTTTTTTATTTTTTAATATTTTTTTGGATGTAGTTGAATATGATAAAATCACTACATCACTTCACTATAATATTACCATGGATCAAGAAGGTGCTTACTGATAATAATTGGAAGTGGTTTGAGAGGGTTGGATTGGAGGGGGTTACACAGGTGGAGGTGGTAGGGCAAATGAGGTATATCTATCAATATTAGTGGAGATGTGGGATCCTAACATGGGGATTTTCTATATCCTAATAAGGGAGATGACTATCACTTTGGATGATATTTACCATATATTTTAGGTTCCAATGGAGGGGTTGCCTATTTGAGTGGGATGATATAGGGAGTATGATATGGGTCATATTTCTAGATTAATGGGATGATGTGGACATCAAAAAGGGAGGCATACAGTACCTGGAGTTATACTAGAATGGAGAGTTGGGAGCATTGTCGACTTATGTTATGTTGTTGTTATCGAACATGATATTTTTGAACAACATAGAAGAAAGGTTTCCTTGAAACTAGATTAGGCTTGTGTTTGATATAATCAATGATCCTTGTGTCTATGCTTAGGCACTAATACTACTAGCTCAAATATACATCAATCTATACAATATTAAGAGGTAATAGAAAAAGGGTTTGGGATGAATTCTTCTACTATATATATTTGGTGTTGGGAGCACTTTAGTGTGGGTCATAATTTAGTATTTCCCTATGAGAGGGAATTCTTGCATCCTTATGTGCTCAAGTAGTGGGTGGATGTGGACAGGCAACACAACCACCCTCAATATATTGGATACTATTTTAAATATATATTGGTAGGGCTTAAATCTAATGATATGATATGGCAACCTTGGAATGAGGTTGATAGGTGGGATGAGGATGAAGAGTAGCTATGGTGAGTGAGACATCCTCAATGGGTAGTTGAGTGCCATGGTAGCAAGAGGGAGTTGATCTAGTTCTCACATTCTGAGGTAGTTCAAGCTACAATAGAGGGTTCCAAATGACCTTGTCATATATTGTCTCTAAGGTAATAAGAATAGCTTGGTGCATCCTCAAAATTAGCCTATGTAAGAGGAGTCTAATGAGGTGATAAACATCCTACATATGCATAACATTAGAACATACACTAATTATGATTATTGATGGGTCGTGTAGTAGCCCTGGGCACCTAGTCAAGAGATTGAGGATGTGAGAAGGGATTATGGTGATAAAAATGTGATAGTAAAATATTGCTTATGATAATAGAGATATTAGTGATTGAGTAGTGGGTCTAAGACCTGAAGGGCTTGTGAGGAGAGAGTCATGGTGGTTAGTGGTAGAGGAAAATATAGGGATGTTGATGTTATGGATGTTGATGGGGACAAAGAGGTATGGATGAGGAGTCTAAGAGATCTCTAAAATGGGGTGAGGAGTGGATGATACTCTAGGAAAATCATGATAGCTTGGTAGAGGAGAAAATATATATAATGATAGAATGGGATCAACTTTTGTAAGTCATGGAGGCTTTAAGGGAGCATATGGCTAGCATGGAATCTAATTAGAGGGACATGTATAGGAGATTATACCATATCTAGTGGGAGAAGTATATAGTTGTGGTAGACAAGAAGTACCTAGAGGCTGATATCATGTAGCTACAAGAGTAGGTGGAGGTGGTGATGCAGCTACAATAACTACCCTCCATGCATAAGTGGTGATGAGATATCGATTATAGTGATAAGAGGTGGTTCATTTTTGGGTGTATTCTATTGATGGAGTATGACATCATACTACCAGTGCAATTTGTATCTGTGAGTTTTAAATCTAGTCAATGGAGTGACTCAAGTACCAATGCTTCACAGTAAAAGGTCCCATGGTTCTAGGAACCATTAGCATCATAGGGATCTAGCTTTGGACCTTGTTGGATTGCCTAGAGATCTTGGTGGCATAGGTTAGTGACCCCAACAAGAGTTATATTAGGATAACATTGCTCATTGTACCTATTTTAATGTATATATATATATATATATATATATATATATATATATATATATATATATATATATATATATATGATGATGATGAAATTGAGAGCTTTGTTGTACATAACCTAAGGGTAAATGATGTATTTTGTGATATTATATTTATATATACATGGATTTATTTGTTGGATTTATTGCATTCTATATGTGTTAATTTATTATAATGAGTGGATGGAATAATGATATATGCATGTGATGAAATAAATGCAGTATTAATGGTTGCATATTATATTGTAATAATGTATATAAATAATGTAATGGTGTTGCCACATTAACCATCAAGCAAAGAAGTTATGGACCACTATTTAGCATACTTTATATTTATTTCTTAATCAAGGAAACCAACATGGTAATATTGGTTTGACTATATGATGGAAAATGAAATTAAACATAAGGCATGTGTGAATCAATGAGATGCTTGTATGAAATTTGAGCTCAGTTATCAATTTGTTTATCTTAGGGATAAATAATCTAGAGTTTTTTTCTAAAGACTCAAGCATCCTAGTGACCTCAAACAACTCATCTATTAATCCTATGAATCCATAAGATACTCAAGGTATCCTAGTGGGGTCAAGTCTTTTAAGGTCCAATTGTGTGTATAATGAATATTCATTTTCAATTGTGAGAAATGGTAAACTAATCAATTGTAGCATAGGCCAATAAACTATCTCATATCCAAGCATACATAGGTCTATATAAAATAAATTTGCTAATATGATAGATGTATCACCACATAGGGTGTACTCCACTATCATTCGATTTTCTATAGCCCCAATAGTGGTTAACCACATGATCTAAGGACCTGATAATTCCAAGGATTCAAGATTTTATTTGTTTTTTAAGACTCTTGGATTTTTTTACTTTTCTCTTATCCTTTTTCCAATTCTCAAGGTTATACCATGTGCATAATAGGTAAGCATGGGAAACCATTCAATTTATGGAAATAGCCATGTATGAGTTTTACATTATGATTAATGTGTGAATGATGTGCATGGCCCAAAAGAAAACCTAATTTGACTAGGAATAACCTATAGCACTTAAGGATTATTTGATATTCAGTGGAGGTTGTATGAAATAATAAGAGTGGCAAAGTGACTAAAAGAACCTAGAGATTCCTCAAACCAGAGATTACCAAAGAAATAAGGTGATATGCAAAGAAAAAATATCAAAATATTAAGGACAATATTTTTTAAAATATTTTTAGCATGGTTATGAATGGTGGAATAATACTTATACTAAATGAAGGTGCCCCTAATTAAGGAAACAAGACTCAATGGAATAAGAATCATCAAACTAATTGAATGAAAACCTATAAAACAAATGAAATGTATGAATGGAAATGATAGGAATGCATGAAATGAATGGATGCATGGAATGCGATATGATTTTCATGTATATATACATATTTTCATTAGGTATATAAATATCTTAAGTGGATGATGTCTAACAGTTTAGTCTCTTTTATTATTTCAAGGGTAGTGAGATTGTATGTTCTAGGTCCCAAATTCTATTTAATAATGAATGGACCAAGCCAATTAGCCTTAAATTTATCATGAAGGTGTGGAAAAATATTAGAATTTTTTTTATTCTCTTTAAGGATGAGGACTCCTATTTAGAATTCATGTAGATTAATTTTTTTATTATAAGCATGCTTGATATGATATTGGAATACGCGTAGACGCTCTAAGGCATTAATTCATATTTCAACAAGGAGTGTAATTTGATCAAGATTCACTTATTAGGAAGTATTGTCATCCATGAATTCTTGTAAAGAAATGCATAGTCAGGGGATCTCAATGTCAAGTGGTATAATCACCTCAACCCCATAGACAATAGAGAAATGAGTTGCCCTTGTAGGCATATGAATGCTTGTTCTATAAGCCTATAATAACAAGGCAATTTGAAGATGTTAATATTTGTGGTTATCTTTAATGAGTTTCTTTAGAATGGCTATCATTGTCTTACTGGTGGTCTTAGTCTGTCCATTGGTTAATTAGTAGTAAGGAGTCGAGAAACTATGTTGAATGTGATATTTTTTGCAAAGTACTTGAACATCCTTATTCTTAAAGGATACCATTATTAGAAATAATTTTTGAGGGGATACCAAAATGATATATAATTTGCTGAAGTATGAAATCTATAACTTGAGGTCCTATTGTACTGGTCAAAGGAATTGCCTCAACCTATTTTGCAAAGTACTCAATGGTAGTGATGATAAACGTATATCATCCCAAGGAAGGAGGTGATATTTTTCCAGTCAAATAAAGGTCCCATTATGAGAAGGGAAAAAGTACCTAAATTGGTTGTAAGGCCTATGATGGCACATGGATTAAATTGGTATTTTATTGGTATTTTTGATACTTTTTGACATATGAACAACAATCACTTTCTATAGTGGGAAAATAGTAATCCATGCAAAAAATACACTTTGCAATGGCTATCCCACTAAAATTACCATAAAAATACCATCATAAGCCTCAGATATGGCTCACTATGCCTCAACGGTCTCTAAACAATGAAGTAGAATTCCATCATAGCCACATCAATATAGCACATCCCTCAAAAGAGTGTAACAAGCTACCTTATATTTGAAATATTGTTTGGTATCCCATGATAAATCTATAGGGAGGATACCAAACTTAATAAAATACTTAACTTTATTGAGCCATGGTTTGTATGGTTGTGCTTGAAGGAAATGAATATCTCTTTTAATTTTATAACCTGCTCATGAAAATATAGACTTGAACAATATTGTGACAATGACCGATGTGACATATCCAATGGGGCTCTAGAAAATTAAGGAACCAAGAGAGGCCATTGTATCTACAAAATTATTAGTCGAGCAAGATAGGTTATTAGTCTAGTTCCAATAAAAATTTATGAGAAACTTTATTTCTATGTCTGAATAGGATTTTAAAATTGGGCATTTACATTGGTAAGTTCCATTTATTTGATAAACAACAAGTTGGAAATTGGTAAATATTTGGATGTGCTTGATGCCCATGACCACAACTTCCTGAAGTCCCAAAATTAAGGCCTCAGATTTTTGTGTTGTTTCTTTTGCATGGGAAGCTGAGCTTGAATGATGAAGATATGGGCATCCCTTATGGTGTGTAAAACACAACTCCTACACCTTATCCTTTCTCAAACTTAATGCTATCAATGAAAATGGTGATGTAAACATCATATTTAGAGGTAACATATTGTTCTTGTTTAGTGGTATTAAAAATGGGATCATCTGGTATCTCAATAAAAAAAAGGTTGATCATTAGGAAGTAGAGATTCGACGAACTGATTGACTATCACTTGACCTTTAGTGGATTTTTGACTAATGAATAAAATATTGAATCATGTTAAAAGTATTATTCATTTTGCAATATGGGTATTATTTGTAGATTAAAAATACATGCCAAACAAAAATAAATAAAATCACAATGACAGAGTACATAATAGTTGCACAAAACAAACGATTTCTATTAATCGATGGAGCTTAAAAACTCCTTTTTGAATACAACTGGGCCTGTAACCCTTTATTTGTGATACACAGTTACAAGTTATGCTAGGGTTCTCTGAAACCCTAGCTGGCACAAATGGTGGCGCTTTCGAAGAATGTATCTTCAATCCCAACAGAGTGAGTGGGCTTTGTTGTATCCCTTGCTTGGACCACTCCAGCTTAATCAGCTGCCATCAATAAAATGGATCTGCCATCAAAAACTTGCACACATTAGCACTATCAAGAAGTTAGAAATTAATAAGAGGGCTCCACTATGTGAGCCTTCGAAAACAATCTAAAACCCTAGAAAAACGAAATGCAGGAATTCAATAACAGATCAATAAAAGAAAATAAATTACTTGCTTTAAACTAATTTATACCTGTTCTCTGTTAACGCAGCTAGACCAGGTGACACCTGGAAGTAATGTGGTTGTCAAATCGGCTATGGAAGGTGCCTTGGTGCACTCATTGAATGCCCGCGTGCTTCTGGATTAAGGTTTCAGATGTCGGTCTGAGTCTGTGGTTGTGGGTAAACGCCCACGGGCACTTGGTAAACTCCCGTGGGCACTTAGTAAACGCCCGTGGGCACTTGGTAAATGCTCGTGGGCACTTGGTAAAGGGGTAAATTCCCACGGGCACTTGTGACAAGAATGGGGGATTCTACAGAATGCTACAGAAGAGATGACGACGAAAGCGATGACGGAAGCGGCGATGGATGCGGTGAAAGGGTAGCAGAAGAGAGATAGAGGAGATAGCAGTAGAAGAATTAGAATCAGAGATAGCGCATAGGAGATAGGAGAAAAAGATCGGGTTTGAGCCATCAAAGTGACTCAATTTATAATCTACTCTTAGGGCACACTTTAGGGTTTTAACGACACTTTGAACGTGTGGCTAAGATTAAAGTGGATCCAAGGGTAGAGAATAAATCTGGGTTGTGAAATGGATTAAGATGGATGGACGGATGAGATTAAATGAAGGATGGGTGGCTCAGATTAAATCATTTAAACTATTATTTAAATATATATATTAAAATATTAAAATATTAAAATAAATATTAATTTAAATAAATTTGGGGATGAAAAATGGCGAAAAAGGTGAAATTGGGCCAAATAATGGCGGGAAAGTGTGGATTTGGGCCAAATAATGGCGGGAAGGTGGATGACCGACACGTGGCTGACAGGAAGGTATAGATGACTTGCAAGTGGCTGGATTTTGGTGTCTACAGATGCCCCTTTTTGAGCTGCTTTGTGTGAAGACACAATGTAGCACAAAAACTTAGGACACCTGAAAAGCTGGATCAGACGCAACTCTCTCTCAAGACTAAAGCACAACTTTGAAGACCAAAGAATAAAAGAATATTTAAAATTTATCAGCTTACCCCCTCAATTGGCGAGCGAGAATGGTTCTCACGAGCCAATTGGAAGAAATTCGGAAGAAAATGAACCGTTTTTGCCCCAACGGTGAAAAAGGGGTTGGTGTATGAACCATCCGTTTATGTCCCAACGAGAAAAGGGGTTGGTGTACAAACCGAGAAAAGAATATGATTGAAGATGATATGAGTGATGTGAAAGATGAACCGTTTTCTGCCCCAACGGTTAGAAAGGGATTTTTGCCAAATTTTAAATTCCATGATCATGTAAGATGAATTTTACTATTAGGAAAGTTAAAAATTGATAACGGATGCCCCAACTCCTATGGGTGAATCCATACTGTTGATGAAATTGCCTTGTTGGTGCCATTGATATGCAGAGATGCAATATGAAAGAGTCCGGAACTTCAGAGATGCTCCTAGTGACTATATGGATAATTCCTCGGGTCGAAACCAATCAACCTAGGTAGCCTTAATCTCTAGCAAGACTCAAAATAATGATGATATTGAAGATTGTCCACGTTTAAGGCCCCATGAACTAGGCCATCAATGACAACTGTTGAGCAAATTAATCTTGGTATGAGGTCACTTGAAAAGTAGGATACCCAAAATTGATTTCCAATTTTCAAATAGTGAAATAATTGATGATGATAAATGGTAAGTGTCCTTATGGTGGTTTAATCCTCTTACCGAATTGCATGGATGCAAATCGCTGCAATCGCCAAGGTGATAGAATATACCACTAGATACGAGGTTTACTTTAATTTAATTTGGCAAAAATATGCATGATGAAATAAGAATGAATGAAATTGATGATAGATCAGAAGAATTGATGAATGTTGTTAATTTTGTGAAGGTTTTGAATGTTTTTAACCCAATTTGTAAATCAATGATGAATGATGCGCTTTTTGAGAAAAATGACAAAATTTGTTTCCAAAACTCGTTGTAACCTTCACAAAATGTTTTATTATGATAAGAAGAATGGATGAATGCAATTTAATGAAATTTGGAGGAGGTAAGCTTCAATTTTGCAAGTTTTGTTCTTTTATTCAATACTGACACCAAACGCCGGTATGCATTTGGAGGTCGCAGAAACGCCCGCCGGTGTTTGAATGCATCATGAAATGCCCCACTACATTTGAATGTGCCATGAAATGCCCCACTGTGTTTCAGGGCACCAAAACCAGCTATTTAAACAATTTCAGCGAGAATTTTGCTCATTTGTGCGTTCGAGCTTGAGAGAAGTGCGTCTGGGGGAATGGAGTGAAGTGGAGTGAGAAGTTGTGAAGCACGCGGGAGCTATGGCGGAGGTGGGAGCAGACGCGCCAGTGCAGCCAGCTGAGGTATTTTTTTATTTAAGCAAGTACTTTTATGTGTTTTTTTTTTTTTTTTTTGCAGTTTTTTTTTTTTTTTTGGAAAAAAAAAAAATTGTAACAAATTTTTGTTTTGTTGTTTTGCAGCTTAGGGTGTTAGAGGCACGACACCGATTCTCCCCTATCATTTCGGGGATGAGGAGGTCATTTTCCCAGGTATACTGGGAGATATTGGAGGCAGTGGGGCTAGCGGAGGCAGCCCGATTGGAGGTATTTCGGGCGGATGAGGGGTACCTCTAGGCACACCACTAGGTCTAGGGCTCCTACTAGGTCTCAGGGGTCCTCTTTTGATGGTTAGCTTAGTGCTTAGATGCAATATTTATGAGCCTTGGTGCTCTATTGTATATTGTAGCCTTTTGGAATTCATTGCATAGTTTGACCTTTATACATATATATATACATGGCTTTTATTTATTTGGTGTTTTACTCTCTTTTGTGTGAATGCCTATGTTTTTGTGATGCATGTTTTTATATGTTTTAATGTTTTTGATGCATATGTGATGGAATGGAATGCAAAATTATAGATGATTAATGCGAGACTAAGTAAATGAAATATGCACTAAGAAGCACTCATACTTTTAGATAGTTAGATTTAGCGAACTGTTATCATAATTGTTTAATCAGGGGCACCGAACTTGGTGGCTTGTGAATGGATGACGTATGGAATGACATGAATATGGAAGAAGATATGGAGGGTGATATGGAAGAATATATGGATGAATACTGTTTTACAAAGACTCAAACATGCTAGTGGTATCAAACAAACTTACTAATACCGCCTAATTCAACTAGGACCAAATGTGTGTGCATGCGAGTTCATTAACCAAATCAGAAGCATGGTAGTGACTCTAGGCAATCAAAAACCTGTGTGTGTGCAAGTGTGTTCATTAACCTCATCTTGCACAAATTAGGTAACCATTTTATGGAAAATACCCCGAAGCTAGTTTGTCCGTATGAGCATTCAGAGGTCTCTTTTTGAGGAGAGACATGTCGCCACGCAATGAGTATACTCCATTGCCAGTCAAGCGTCTATAGCCCCGGTGAAGGTTAACTCCATAGTCCATGTTATTTTTGACCTTTGTAAGCCTTGGGGATGACTACCTATCCGTCCGACTTGGACAAGTAGTACGATCCTTACAACTTATTTGGGATCGGTGGTGTGTGAAAAATGTTCATTTCCTTAGAGCTTTGGGGAATCGGATTCTCAACCGAAGTATGATGAGAATTTTACCCTATCCTTACTACTCTGTTTATATTTATATTTTGTGATTGCTTGTGATAGTGGTAAGAACCACTGTTTTATGGACTATGTTTGCATGATAGGACATACGAGGATTACCCTTTTCACTTCAAGGCACAACCCAAGGATGGTGTTATCTCTCTTTGACACAAGATGTTTTTAAGATGTGAAAATGTGATAGGTTCAAGACCGCTTTTGAAATCATTTCCCAATACTCAAGATTTTATTTAGTGTAATTTGTGATATGGCCCTAGAGAACTTTGACATGCATTTCAAAGTTTGCTTAAAACACTAGAAATGGCTGAGTGACTGAAAACATTTTGGCAATGTAAATATGTGCAAATGGAAAATGGATGTACGAATGACAATTCGGTTTGATGGATTTTGTGAAGGTGTCCCTGATTAAGGCAACATGACTTTTGCTTGACCAAATTTTATATCCAAAATATAGAATGGTCTCTAACATGATATGCAACTATGGCTGAAAATGAAATGTTATGGTTTTCAATGAGATGTATGCACATGAAATGCAATGTTTTTGAATGAGATGTATGCAACTAACAATGAAATGCAAATTATTTTTATTTTATTTGTGTTTTTTTTTTACAAGCCATGTATATATGTACATATAAAATTCAAACTATGCATAAAATTCCCTCAAGTGTATAATATTAAGTGGTTCGGGTTCTTATTCTCCCTCTAAACTGGCAAGTCTATAAGTTCCATTACCCACTCTTTCAGTGACCATATATGGACCTAACCAATTAGCCGCGAATTCATCTCGAAGATGCGGCAATGCATTGGTGTTTTGTTGATTCTCTTTAAGGACAAGATCCCCTACTTGAAATTCTCTTAGATGAATTTTGGCATTGTAAGCACGTTTCAATCGGTCTTGATAAACTTGCAAATGCTCTAAAGCATTGATTCGTTTTTCATTTATGAGTATGAGTTGATCAAGACGTGCTTGTCTAGAAGTATCATCATCGATAAATTCCTACAAAGAAATTCGCAAGGAAGGGATCTCGAGCTCAAGAGGCATGATTGCTTCAGCTCCATAGACCAAAGAAAATGGCGTTGCCCCAATGGGAGTTTTGATGCTTGTTTTGTAAGCCCATAATGCCAAGGGGATTTGTGTATGCCAATCTTTATGATTTTCTTTAACAAGTTTCTTAAGAATAGCAATTATGGTCTTATTGGAAGCTTCGGCTTGTCCATTGGCTTGTGGGTAGTAAGGAGTTGAGAAACTATGTTGGATATTATACTTTTCGCAAAGAGCTCAAACATCCTTATTCTTAAAAGACTTGTCGTTATCAAAAATTATTTTAGAGGGAATACCAAAATGACAAATGATATGGTGAAGTATAAACTCCACAATTCTAGGACCTGTCGTGCTTGGTTAGAGGAATAGCTTCAACCCACTTTGTGAAGTATTCGATGGCTGTAATGATGAAAGTATGTTGTCCTGAAGAGGCAGGTGAAATCTTGCCAATTAAATCGAGACCCCATTGTGAGAAGGGCCAAAGGCTTTGGATGGGCTGTAAATCTTGTGATGGTATATGGATTAAATTAGCGTGTTCTTGACACTTTTTACATTGTTTAACATATTTGCAACAATCTTGTTCCATAGTGGGCCAATAATACCCCATACATAAAATACGCTTTGCAATGGCCATTCCACTAAAATGACCACCACAAGTACCATCATGGGCTTTAGCAATAGCTCTATGTGTTTCACCTGCTTCTAGACAGCGGAGGAGTACTCCATCATATCCACGTTTATACAACACATCCCCCAAAAGAACAAAACGAGCTGCCTTTTTCTTAAAGCAGCGGTGGGCAGTTCGAGACAAATCAGGTGGAAGTGTTCCAAACTTGAGGAAGGCTACTATCTCACTAGACCAAGGCTCATATGGATCCAAATGGATAAAGCAAACATATTTTTCAGCTTTAGACTCAGCACGGACAATTGCAGACTTAGAGATTGTGGAAATGATTAGGGGCTGTACCTCTCCAAGGGAGTCCTTTGGAATCAATGATCCAAGAGAGACCATGGCATCCGCAAATCTATTAGTCAAACGAGGCAAACTAGTGATCTCATACCAATCAAAATTAGAGAGCAACTTCATTGCTACATCATGATAAATCTTAATGGTAGGTTCTTTGGCTTGGTATTCTCCTGTAATTTGTTTAACCACGAGTTGAGAATCCCCAAATATCCGAATACGCTTAATACTCATAGCTATGGCTGATTGAAGACCTAAAATTAAGGCTTCATACTCTGCTGTATTATTGGTGCATTGGAAGTCTAGTTTGAATGATAAAGGGATGGGAATCCCTTGAGGTGTATGAAACACAACTCCAGCGCCCTGACCTTTCGCACACTTAGAGCCATCAAAGAATAGCGTGATGTCAACATCTTCCTCCGGAATGATGTCCTCTTATTTTTCAGTGATAGCAAACACCGAATCATCTGGGATCTCAATAATCAAAGGATGATCTCTAGGTAGCAGAGCTTCCGCAAGTTGATCGGCTATAACTTGACCTTTAACATATTTTTGGCTAATGAATTCAAGATCGAATTCGGTAAGCAACATTATCCATTTAGCAGTACGAGTGTTATTATAAGTGCGAGACATCATATAACGCAGAGGGTTTTCTATAGCTATGACATATGTTGTATGGCTAAGCATATAATGACGAAGTTTCTTAGTGGCAAAAACCACTGCTAAGCACAACTTTTCCACATAAGCATATCAGGTTTCATAGTTTACCAATGTTCGACTAATATAATAGATAGCTTGCTCGCGATTTTGTTCATTCTTTTGTGCAAGCATTGTCCCTAAGGCAAAGTCCATTGCTGAGATATAAAGGTTGAAAGGGACCCCTGGACGAGGCGGAGCTAAGACTGGCGGAGATGCTAAGTACTGCTTGATGTCATCAAAGGCTTTCTGACATTCATCTGTCCATGAAAATTGTACCCCCTTTTGTAGTAGGTGGAAAAATGGCCTACATTTATCAGAAAGTTGTGCAATAAAGCGACGGATTGAATTAATATTTCCTTGCAAACTACGCAACTCCTTCAAATTAGTTGGGGGACACATTTCCATAATGGCTTTGACCTTGTTTGGGTCCACCTCAATACCTCGTTTAGAGATAATAAAACCTAGGAGTTTGCCTAAGGTAACACCAAAGACACATTTCTTAGGGTTCAACCTTACTTTATGCTCTAGAAGTCTATCAAAAACTTTTTCCAATACATCAAAATGCTCTTGTCGAGTTTTAGATTTTGCCAATAAATCATCCACATAATCTTCAATAATATTATGCATATAATCATGGAAAATATAAGTCATGGCTCGTTGATAGGTTGCACCTGTGTTCTTAAGGCCAAAGGGCATCACCCTGTAACAAAAAGTTCCCCAAGGTGTGGTAAATGCTGTTTTGTGTTGATCTTCAGGGTTTATTCGAATCTGGTTGTATCCTGAAAATCCATCCATGAACGAAAGCATTTCATGACCAGCACAGGTGTTGACAAGAGTATCAATGTTTGGAAGAGGAAAGTCATCCTTAGGACACGCTTTATTTAGATCTCGAAAATCGATGCAAACACGTATCCCCCTGTTAGGCTTGCGAACGGGTACCATGTTAGAAAGCCACTCAGGATAATCAATCGGGACGACAAATTTAACATCCAGAAGTTTTTGAATCTCCGATTTAACTATGAGGGCCACGGTAGGATGCATTTTCCTAAGTTTCTATTTGACAGGTTTAGCATCTTTTTGTAAGGTGAGGTTATGGAAAACCAAATTAGGGTCTAGGCCTGGCATGTCTTTGTAAGACCATGCAAATATCTCCTTCTTTCGCTTGAGTAGAGCAATCATTTTCTCTTGTTCCTCTGATGATAGAATTTTAGCCAGTTTCACAATTTTGGTGCCATCTTGGTCTAGACTAAGGTCTACATCGATAGTTTCTTCAATAGACATGTGGGAACCTTCCTCAAGATGATGGGGAGTAGGGATCAGATTTATGTCATCTAAAATGTCATCAAGCTCCTGTGCCTTGCTCTCGTCTATGTCTGCCTAGAAGACCTCTGGCTTAGAAGATGAAGGTGAATGTGGAGGTGAAGGAGGAATGTAGTTGACGGAAGCCCTTAACAATTCCTCAGAAAGGATGAATTCTGAAATAGATGGAGGGAATGAAATCTGATCCATGTCAATCAGGCTTGGGTTGATCGGGATTGACTTATCCGGATCATATGGATTATGGAGCGGGGTGAATAAGTCTTCAAAATTCATTATCGACTTATGGAAGAAAGGATGGGCGGAATGGAAAGGAACACCGGTGAAGACCTCGGAAGACCTGAGATGCAAAACAACATAGTTTTTCAGTTTTTTTTTTTTTTTGTAGTGGTGAAAACCACTATTTTAGTATATACATATAATACAGGTTTGGATTATGGCTTATGGATGTGGCGAAGGGGGTGGTTCACCTCGTTCTTGTGGAAGAAGCAAGCGAAAGATGGCCTCTTGGAGAGGGAACAATTGGAGATAAAACTCATCTTGTTCAGTGAGGGGAACAATGGGCGCCGACTCTTCTTCAGATTCATCACCATTTGACATGACGTCAAATTCTTCATAGGCTTCATCTTCGGATTCGTCGGGGTGGAGGATTTCTTCTTCTGAATTAAGATTAATTCTTTGAAAAGCTCATTCAAAAGAAGAAAGGGATGGAAGTGGTTGGTAGCCTAGACCAAAATGCTCAGTGGGTCTCTGGTATGGCATATCGATGCGTTCAGTTAACCCTTGCTCGTATCGACCTAATCCAAATTGCTGCAAATTATGTCTGTGGAAATAGCGAGAGGGAAAACCCTCCATCCTTTCGATATTTGCAGGGACTGGATGCTTGGGTTCTAGTATGGTGGTAGGACTAGAAGATAACTCTATTCCCCCATATACAAAATTAATGGAATTTGGCATAGAACCCATGTTATAAACCGATCCAATGGATAAATGTTGGTCATGTGGACGACTAAAATATTTAACTGTTTGCACATTGAACGGTGTGATGTGGACATCTTGGATGGCATACTCACCAATACCGCATCGATGATATGGACCTTGACTTGGGAGGGAGATGGACTAGATGATGGAATAGAAGAATGTGGGATAGAAGAATTGGAAGGATTTGGTTGGGTTGATGCTTCACTAACTTGTGAAACATCAGCTGGTGATGGTTGGGAATATGGAGGAATAATAGGTGATGTTGAAGAAGGTGTAGAAGAATGGGGTAATGACGTGGAAAGAGATGATTGGTCATGGCCACATGTGCATGTGGTCACTGATGAAGAAGAAGGAAGATTAGTTGATGAAGAAAGTGGTGAATGAAATGGAATAGCGGAAGAGGAAGATGGTTGTGATATGATGGGTAGCTCCTCAGGAATGGGATCTTTAGAAGAAGATGGTATAGAAGAAATATATGGGGTCAAGAAAAGATGAGTGGATGGCAACACAATCTCATAAGGATTTGAGACATAGTTGTAATGTTTGAAGGGTTCTGTGTCAGTAGGTACACAATGAACCTGTCCTTCATATACATACTTCAGACATTGATGCAGTATAGAAGGGACACATCTCATATCCCTAAGCCAAGGCCGTCCAAGCAATACATTGTATGACATGGTCCCTTCCAAGATGTGAAACAAGGTATGCAAAGTTCGGGACCCTACCTCAATGGGCAAGATAATTGTGCCAACCGTGGAAGATAAAGCATCATTGAATGCTTTAATAGTAAAAGTCGACTTTGTGATAAGGGATGGCAACAACTTTAGATGACTCAATGCCGATGTTGTAATGATATTGATTGAGGAACCGGTGTCAATTAAGACTCTCTTGAATGGCTTGTTATCAATCTTGGCCATGATATGTAGTGGAGGATCTATACTTTCTGTTGACATAGGTTTGATTTCAAAATCATAGAAAGTGATGGAGGGCTCCATGCATGTTTGAATACTCACCACAAAGTTTTTGAAGGCATTAGTATCTTGAGTTTGAAGCTCGATTGACTTTAATATTTCCATTAATGCCTCTCTATGCGGGGGAGATTGTTGAATGAGGTCATAGATCAATAACTAGGAAAAAGCCATTTTTAAACTGGTAGTTAACTGGCTACTCAATGACATGATGGGTCGTTGGCGTTGAGTAGAATGATTTAGCGATTATTGAGAAGTACTAGCACGTCGTTGGGTCACTATTACCTGAGGTGGACTGGGGTTTTGTACAGGTGGTTGTGGTTCAGCCTGATTTGGTTGGTTCGCCCTTTGACCCCGGGTTACTACGTTAATAGTACCCAAAAAACCTTGGTATTGTTGTACATGGTTGAATTGATTAGGAGGAGTTACCTGAGTTACTCCCCCTGAAGTTGTTGGAGCTTCCTCCCGATGTGGAAGGGGTGTTTGAAATATACCAAGATTTTGATTTTGTTGGGCTAAGGGGCTATCCAATTTAATGGCTCCAATCTCAATAAGATCTTGGATCACATGTTTGAAAGTTGTACAATTATTGATATCGTGCCCATTTTGCCTATGATAAGGACAAAATAGGTACTCTTTGTAATACTTCCCCCTTCTAGATGGGTCTAAAGGTTTAAACTCAGGTAACGTTAATTGATTTGTGCTATATAACTTGTTGAATATGACCGCATATGGTTCATCTAAAGGTGTGAATTGTCGCTTGGGACGATTGTTTTGCCAAGGTCGAGTTTCCATGGTTGGCCCAGTATTGGGAGTCGGTTGAGTAGGGGCGGGTACCACATGATAAGCAATTGGTTGCGGTTGACTTTGCATTACTTGTTTTTGTTGAGCCATTACGGGCTGACTCGCCACCACTTGATTAACTTGGTTAACATTTGAGGTCGTACTAGCCTGTGTTTGTTTGTTTTGGCCATAATTATTATTTCGTTGTTGGCCCTTTTGTTGCCATTATTTTCTATGGGGTTTTAAAACACCCTCTTGGACTTTAATGTCTTCTATGGTACTTTCTTGGGCCAAAGCCTCTTCAAAAGTCCTATATTGTTGTAATTGGAGTAACCAAGAGATAGGTTTTAGACAACTCTGGGTGAACATTTTGGTTAACTCCTCCATTGGTAGGGAGAATGGCAGTTTATTAATGATAGCCCTCCAACGGTTTCCAAAGTCGTAAACCTGTCTCATCGTCATGTTGCTTGAGCTTGTATAAGTCGGACAATGAAACTCTCTTTTGTACATTCAGGGAGAATCGTTCTAAAAACAGATTAATCAATTTCTCGTAAGCATAAATGCTATGGTGAGCTAAATGATTATACCACTGTACAACATCTCCTCCTAATGTCTGAGGAAAATTTCTAAGCATAAGAGCATCATTATTTTGGATTCTAAAGCAAGCATGCATGAATGAGCTCACATGTTCATGAGGATCCTCAGTTCCTCAAAATTTGTCAAACTTCGATAATGTGAAATCAGTCGGATATGGTGGTGAAGGGACTGAAGGATGAATTGGTTGATTGATCAATGACCTTAGCATAGGTTTCTGACTAGATGAGCCAGGCATGTTGAGCATAAGGTTGTCAATCTGTTGTTGTATAGCATGGAGTCGAGAATCTTCATGAAAATTCTGACTCGTTTGATGATTATGATGATGTAATGGAAGAGTGGAAAATTGATGAGATGGGATGAAATTGCCTGAATTAGGCGGTGTGGAATGGACAGGTTGTTGGTATGGATGATACCTGAAAGAAGGTGATTGGGGTAGATGATGAACTAGACTAGGTTGGGAGAAATGTGGGGTAGGAATGGACACCACCGAAGATTGGGGTACCCAGGTGGGGCTTGAGCTAATAAAAGCTGGCTGGGTAGAAATTGGTTGGGGTGTAGGATTTACTACGACAGGTGGTTGAGAATTTTGTTGCTGTTGTTGCAAAATAAAATTTTTGAGATACTCCTTAACCTTATTAATCTCTAACCCAAGGGAGGTGGGATGATTGGATGAAGGTGGAGGGCAGGCTGCCATGGTAGTCATAGGAGATTGCATAGCAGGGGCACTGAAGTTGGAAGGGCAGGCTGCCATGGTAGTCACAGGGGACTACATAGCAGGGGCAATGAAGGTGGCTGAAGTAGATGGTACCTGGGAAGAAATAGTAGACTATGCCCCAGGTAGGGTGAAACCATAAATGGTTTGGGAAGAAGAGGGTTGAAATTGGTCATGGCTAGAGGAGGTTCCACCAGCCTCATAGAGAGAATTGGTGTACACCGGGTAAATGGAGGAGAAGTGGTCAGGAAGACACTACATTTGTCTCCAAAGGAGGACAATTGAGCATCTGGGAAGATGTTGGAGATGAAGCCGGCTGAATAGATACCACATTAGCCTCAAAAAAAGGGTTAGTGTAGACCTGAGTGAAACCAGCGGGTATGGTTGATGCAATATCCTGTTGAAAAATAGAATCTTGCATAGGAATCTTGGATTGGCTCAAGGATATAGCCAGTTTCATATCTTAAGTGAGTTTGCACTTGGGCCATATCAATGTGGACAATATGAGAGGAATTGTCTTCCTCCATCGGCATGGCCATGTGGTAGATGGTAGAAGGACGTGAAAGTCCTGCGAGCGAACACTCGCTCGAAATTCACTAGGATAAGTGGCCATGTTGGTGGTGGGGATGTTCTGTGAATTTCCCATTTGATTATTTAGATTTAAAATTTTAGATTGATTCCTTGTTAATACCATAGAGCAATAAATCTAAACAAATTCAGAAAAGAAGAATGCAAAACTAGAATGATAAATTTACACTACAAAAATTATCAAAAAATAGTCACAACCTAGGTTTCCACCAATGTGTCTTACCTTGCGGTTAATTAATTATTTTCTGATCTTAATCTGTAGTAAATTTTAAGTGTTCGGTTTATGAGTTTTGCATGTGATCTAATCTTGAATTATTCACAAAAAAGGTAAAAACTATGGCTAGGAAAGGACAACAAGATTCTTACTTGGTGATGAAATCCAGACAAGTTTGCTCGGGGGTGACCTATGGTGTCTAAGGCAGAAGTTTAATGGATGGAGATGAATTCCACCATCACTAAACTTCAAGCAATACCCGGTGATGAAATCCATATATCACTGTTTTAAATGCAACATGAAAATGCAATGAATTTTTTTTTTTTAAATGTTTTAGTTATCTAATGTGTACATACAAGGCTATAAATCAAAAGTTCTAATGATCTAAGCAAGAGGCTACTAAAAACATGTCATTTTATCTGAAGAAGTGGAGTACACCGTTTAAAACCCCCTGCCTACCAATGATATCAGATATCAAAGGAGCAACCGGAAGGTTCGTCCACTTCTCTGCCTGGAATCACCCAATGGCAGGAGTACTATTGACATCCAATCAATAGTCCTACTTAGATAATTAAAACAAATAATTCGTAGCTATTCTAATATGCAGCTAGGTATGCAAAATTTTTATTTTTTTTAATGCAAGCAACAATCAATAATGCAATGCAAAGAAAAATGTAATTAAAAATAACTATTCTTTTCCAGATTACTTAGTTTTTGTTCATTTTAAAGTAATGATCTGAAAAAGAAACAAAATATGGCAGAAAAACCAAAAACATAAAAAGTACAACACTTACTTGGAAGCCTACGCTTTTCTGTAAAATTGACTTCAAACGCCCACGGGAGTCTGCACAAGCTGAAACGCACCTCTGCGTTTCGTATTGGACTTCCAGATGCCCCTCTGCGTCTGCTACGTTTTTTGCAAACTCAAAAACCCTAGTTCGCTAGAACAGCGAATTTCATGATTTCGGAACCTGCAAAATAAAACAGAAAACAAGAACAGATTAGTAAAGCAGGTATTAAAAATATGAAACCCTAGGGGGTCCCACCGTGATCGCAATTTGTAGATTAAAAATACACGCCAAACAAAAATAAATAAAATCACAATGACAGAGTACATAATAGTTGCACAAAACAAACAATTTCTATTAATCGATGGAGCTTAAAAACTCCTTTTTGAATACAACTAGGCCTGTAACCCTTTATTTGTGATACACAGTTATAAGTTATGCTAGGGTTCTCCGAAACCCTAGCTGGCACAAATGGTGGCGCTTTCGAAGAATGTATCTTCAATCCCAACAGAGTGAGTGGGCTTTGTTGTATCCCTTTCTTGGACCACTCCAGCTTAATCAGCTGCCATCAATAAACCGGATCTGCCATCAAAAACCTGCACACATTAGCACTATCAAGAAGTTAGAAATTAATAAGAGGGCTCCACTGTGTGAGCCCTCGAAAAAAATCTAAAACCCTAGAAAAATGAAATGCAGGAATTCAATAACAGATCAATAAAAGAAAAGAAGTTACTTGCTTTAAACTAATTTATACCTGTTCTCTGTTAATGCAGCTAGACCAAGCGACACCTATAAGTAATGTGGCTGTTAAATCGGCTATGGAAGGCACCCTGGTGCACTCACTGAACGCCCGCGTGCTTCTGGATTAAGGTTTCAGACATTGGTCTGAGTCTGTGGATGTGGGTAAACGCCTGCGGGCACTTGGTAAACGCCCGTGGGCACTTAGTAAACACCCATGGGCACTTGGTAAATGCCCGTGGGCACTTGGTAAAGGGGTAAATTCCCGTGGGAACTTGCGACAAGAATGGGGGATTCTGCAGAATGCTGTAGAAGAGATGATGGCGAAAGCGGCAACGAAAGTGGCAATGGATGCGGTGAAAGGGTAGCAGAAGAGAGATAGAGGAGATAGCAGTAGAAGAATTAGAATCAGAGATAGCACATAGGAGATAGGAGAAAAATATCAGGTTTGAGCCATCAAAGTGACTCAATTTATAATCTACTCTTAGGGCACACTTTAGGGTTTTAACGACACTTTGAACGTGTGGCTAAGATTAAAGTGGATCCAAGGGTAGAGAATAAATCTGGGTTGTGAAATGGATTAAGATGGATGGACGGATGAGATTAAATGAAGGATGGGCGGCTCAGATTAAATCATTTAAACTATTATTTAAATATATATATTAAAATATTAAAATATATATATAAATATTAATTTAAATAAATTTGGGGATGAAAAATGGTGGGAAAGGTGAAATTGGGACAAATAATGGTGGGAAAGTGTGGATTTGGGCCAAATAATTGCGGGAAGGTGGATGACCGACACGTGGCTGACAGGAAGGTATAGATGACTTGCAAGTGGCTAGATTTTGGTGTCTACATTATTGTATGTGTGAGTCATTATATAATGTAGAGGATTTTTGCAAGCTATAACATAAGTGGTGTGATTTAGCATATAATGTTTGAATTTATTAATGGCAAAAACTATTGCTAGACACAACTTTTCCATATATGCATATCTTGTTTCATTGTTCACAAAGCATTCTACTAATGTAGTAAATTGTTTGTTCTCAATTATTTTTATTCTTTTGCACAAGCATTATCTCGAAATAAAAATGCATGGCTAAAATATGTGGATGAAATTAGATTCCAATGCGATGCAGAGTTAGAACTAGTAGAGAGGGTAAATATTACTTGATTTCATTGAAAGCCTCTTGCCATTCCTTGGTCCATGAGAAATTTACCCCCTTTGTAGCAGGTGATTAAATAGCCTACATTTTTCAAAGATTTCCACGATGAAGCGATGAATCGCTTGAATATTCCTTTGTAAGATATGTAAATATTTAAGGTTCTTTGGGAGTGGAATTTCAATAATAGCCTTGACCTTGTAAGAGTCCACTTCAATTCCATGGTTGAAGATACTGAACCCTAAAATTTTACCAAATGTAACTCTAAAGACATATTTCTTAGGATTCAATCTCATATTCTATTTGAGGATCCCATCAAATGCTTTACATAATACATCGATGTGTTCATGACATATTTTATATTTTTCTATTTAATAATCCACATAGTCTTCAATGATCATATGCATGTAATATTGGAAAATATATGTCATGACACGGTAGGTGGATCCTACATTTTTAAGACCGAATTGCATTACTTTGTAATAAAAAGTCTCCCAAGGTGTTTTAAATGATTTTTTATGTTGGTCATCAGGATTAACTAAAATTTGATTATATCCTAAAAAACCATCCATTAAGGAGAGCATTTCATAGCCAGAAGTAGATTATATGAAAGTGTCGATGTCTGATAGTGTAAACTCAACCTTAGGACATTATTTTTTAAAATATCAAAAATCTATGCATATGTGAATCCTCCTATTAGGCTTAAAAATGGGTACCATATTTGAAATCCACTCAGGGTAGTCAACAGGTTGAATAAAGCCTACATACAATAGTTTTTGGAGTTATTCTTCAACCATGAGAGTAATGGTAGGATGAAGTTTCTATAACTTTTATTTGATTTATTATGTGTTATGTCTGAAGGTGAGATTATGGAACACCATTTTGGGGTTAGGGCCAAGCATATCCTTATAAGACTAGGAAAAAATACCTTTATACTCTTTTAGAAGCATTGTGAACTACTCTTGATCTTATGCAAATAGTCCTTTTTTAAGATTAACAATTGATGGGTTACGTGGGTCTTCACTGAGATTCACATTGATAGTTTTCTTTAAGAGCATGTGTGAACCATAATCTAACTAGTGGGGAGTATAAACTAGATGAATATCATCAGTAACATTATCAAGTGTCTCAAGCATTGCTTATTTCACCTTGATGTGGTAAATAGAGGTAGGATATGGTGACGAGGATGGAGGGGTGTAAGAGTTAGAATATCTTGTTAATTTATCAAAAAGGAAAAATTTGGAAATGGATGGAGCTGATGAAATCCAATCCATGTTGATAAGGCTAATGTTGATTAAGATTGGTTTTGCTAGATCATATGGATTATGGAGGGGTGCAAACAAGTCAAAAAATATCATGTTAACTTGGTGATAATGTGGAGGTTATATTCCCTTGTACATGTTCTCAAGGAAGCAAATGATTTACAATTGATAGATTATTATGTTTGAAGGTGAACAAAGTAGAGGTAGTGGATTGATGGGTGCATCAGGTTTCTTGAGTGGAAGGAGAAGATAAAATATGAGATGCAAGATGGAGAAAACATAGAGGTAGAACTCATATTTGTTAGTAACGGGTATGATGGGGTTCACTCTTCTTCAGAGCTATCAGATGTAATTGAAAGTGCTTTAGATATATCATCAAAATTCTTCTGAATCATTGTCAAAAATAGTTTCAATAATAGATATCTCTAAAAAAATTTCAATAAAATCCTCATGCAACAGAGGTATAAATTTAGATTCTATGTACTCATCCTCACTATCCTCACTATCCTCATTATCCTCTTCAATATCCATGGTGGGTTATTGAAATTTTTTGTCAAAGAGAGTTATGGAGGATTATGGTTTGTATCCTAGGCCAACGCAATCATGTGCATCTTGATAACAAGATTAAAAAATATTATGAAGCTACTCATATCACACTTGACCATATTGTTATATGTTAACATTTCAAAAGTAGGACATGGGAAAGGAGGGATTGGATAAATAATAAATATTGGTACAAAAATATGGCTAGTATTTAGTAGGAGGAGTTGGATTGAATGAGGAATCAACTTTCCCATACACAAAACTAATGTGGTTTGGTGACAAATCCATATGTCACATGGTATAGAAATCTCTAAATTAAAGTCGTTTTGTAAAGTAATCAATGGTAGTGATGATAAATGTATATCATCCTGATGAAGGAGGTGAGATTTTTTCAATCAAATCAAGGTCCCATTGTGAAAATAGCCAAAGGACCTAAATTTATTGTAAGGCCTATGATGGCATATGGGTTAAATTGTCATTTTATTGGTATTTTTTATACTTCTTGATATATGAACAACAATCACTTTCTATGGTGGTCCAATAGTAATCCATGCATAAAATACACTTTTCAATGGCTATCCCACTAAAATAACCACCACAATTACCATCATAAGCCTCAAATATGGCCCACTATGCCTCAATGGGTTCTAAACAATGAAGTAGAATTCCATCATAGCCACATCAATATAGCACATCTCCCAAAAGAGTGTAACAAGCTACCTTCTATTTGAAATATTGTTTGGTAGCCTATGATAAATCTATAGGAAGGATGCCAAACTTAAGAAAATCCTTAACCTTATTCAGCCATGGTTTGTATGGTTTTCCTTGATGGAAATGAGCATCCATTTCAGTTTTAGAATCTGCTCATGAAATTATAGATTTGAACAATGTTGTGACAATGACCGATGTGACATCTCTAATGGGGCTCTACAAAATTAAGTAACCAAGAGAGGCCATTATATTTTCATAATGATTAGTCAAGTGGGATAGGTTATCAATATTGTGACAATCAAAATTTATGAGAAACTTTATTGCTATGTCTCTATAGGCTTTTAAAATTGGATATTTACATTTGTAATTTCTTTTATTTGATAAAAAATGAGTTGTGAATCACTTAATATTTTTATGTACTTGACGCCCATTGCTACAGCTGCCTGAAGTCTGAAAATTAAGGCCTCATATTCTATGTTGTTGCTTGTGCATGGGAAGTTGAGTTTGAATGATGAAGATATGGGAATACCTTATGGTGTGTAAAACACAACTCCTACACCTTATCCTTTCTCACACTTAGAGCTATCAATGAATAGGGTGATGTAAACATTGTCTTTAGGGGTAACATATTATTCTTGTTTAGTGGCATTAAAAATGGAATAATCTGGTAGCTCAATAAAAAAAGGTTTATCATTAGGAAGTACATTTTATACAAACTAATCAGCTATCACTTGACCTTTAGTGGATTGTTTACTAATGAATTAAATATTTAATTCTATTAAAAGCATTATTCATTTTGCAATATGGTTATTATTGTATGTGCGAGTCAATATATAATGCAGAGGATTTTGTAAACTATAACATAAGTGGTGTGATTTAGCATTTAATGTTTGAATTTATTAATGGAAAAAACCATTGCTAGACACAAATTTTCCATATATGCATATATTGTTTCATAGTTCACAAGCATTCTACTAATGTAGTAAATTGTTTGTTCTCAATTATTCTCATTCTTTTGCACAAGCATTGTCTCAAAATAAATATTTATGGATAAAATATATAGATGGAATAGGATTCCAATATGATGTAGAGTTAGAACTAGTAAAGAGGCTAAATATTGCTTCATGTCATCGAAAGTCTCTTGAAATTCCTTGGATTAAGGGGATAAATGTATATCATTTGAGGTCCCATTGTACTGGTCATAGGAATTGCCTCGACCCATTTTGCAAAGTACTCAATGGTAGTGATGATAAATGTATATCATCCCATGGAAGGAGGTGAGATTTTTTCAATAAAATCGAGATCCCATTTTGAAAAGGGCCAAAGGACCTAAATTTTTGTAAGGCCTACGATGGCACATGGGTTAAATTGGCATTTTATTGGTATTTTTTATACTTCTTGACATATGGACAATAATCACTTTCTATGGTGGGCCAATAGTAATCCATGCATAAAATACACTTTGCAATGGCTATCCCACTAAAATGACCACCACAATTACCATCATAAGCTTCGGATATGGCCCACTATGCCTCAATGGGCTCTAGAAAATGAAGTAGAATTCCATCATAGCCACATAAATATAGTGCATACCCCAAAAGAGTGTAACAAGCTACCTTCTATTTGAAATTTTGTTTGTTACCCCATGATAAATATATAGAGAGGATGCCAAACTTAAGAAATTCCTTAACCTTATTGAGCCATGGTTTGTATGGTTGTCCTTGAAGGAAATGAACATCTCTTTGATTTTTAGAATTTGCTCATGAAATTATAGATTTGAACAATGTTGTGACAATGACCGATGTGACATCTATAATGGGGCTCTGCAAAATTAAGTAACCAAGAGAGGCCATTATATTTTCATAATTATTAGTCGAGCAGGATAGGTTATAAATCTAGTGTCAATCAAAATTTATGAGCAACTTTATTGCTATGTCTCTATAGGTTTTAAAAATTGGATATTTACATTGGTAAGTTTCTTTTATTTGATAAACAACAAGTTAGGAATCACTTAACATTTTGATGTGCTTGATACCCATTGCCACAACTGCCTGAAGTCCAAAAATTAAGGTCTCATATTCTGTGTTTTTGCTTGTGCATGGGAAGTTGAGTTTGAATTATGAAGAGATGGGCATCCCTTATGATGTGTAAAACACAACTCCTACACCTTATCCTTTCTCACACTTAGATCTATCAATGAATAGGGTGATGTAAACATCGTATTTAGGGGTAACATACTCTTCTTGTTTAGTAGCATTGAAAATGGAATCATCTGGTAGCTCAATAAAAAAGGTTTATCATTAGGAAGTAGAGATTCTACAAATTGATCGACTATCACTTGATCTTTAGTGGATTGTTTACTAATGAATTAAATATTTAATTATGTTAAAAGCATTATTCATTTTGCAATATCGGTATTATTGTATGTGCGAGTCAATATATAATGTAGATGATAATTGTAAACTATAACATAAGTGGTGTGATTTAGCATATAATATTTGAATTTCTTAATGGCAAAAACCACTGCTAGACACAACTTTTTGATATATGCAGATATTGTTTCATAGTTTACAAGAATTCTACTAATGTAGTAAATTGTTTGTTCTCAATTATTTTCATTCTTTTACACAAGCATTGTCTCAAAAGAAAAATTAATGGATAAAATATATATATGGAATAGTATTCCAGTGCGACGCAAAGTTAGAACTAACAGAGAGGTTGAATATTTCTTCATATCATCGAAAGCCTCTTGAAATTCCTTGGATTAAGGGGATAAATGTATATCATTTTAGGTCCCATTGTGCTAGTCATAGGAATTCCCTCGATCCATTTTGCAAAGTACTCAATGGTAGTGATGATAAATGCATATCATACCATGGAATGAGGTGATATTTTATCGATCAAATCGAGGTCCCATTGTGAAAAGGACCAAAGGACCTAAATTTGTTGTAAGACCTATGACGACACATGGGTTAAATTGTCATTTTATTGGTATTTTTTATACTTCTTGACATATGGATAAGAATCACTTTCTATGGTGGGTCAATAGTAATACATGCATAAAATACACTTTGCAATGGCTATCCCACTAAAATTACCACCACAATTCCCATCATAAGCCTCAGATATGACCCACTATACCTCAATAGGCTCTAGACAATGAAGTAGATTTCCATCATAGCCACATGAATATAGCACATCCCCAAAAAGAGTGTAACAAGATACCTTCTATTTGAAAGTTTGTTTGGTAGCACATGATAAATATATAGAGAGGATGCCAAACTTAAGAAAATATTTATCCTTACTGAGCCATGGTTTGTGTGGTTGTGCTTGAAGGAAATGAACATTTCTTTCAGTTTTAGAATCTGCTCATGAAATTATAGATTTGAACAATAATGTGATAATGAACAATGTGACATATCCAATGGGTCTCTGCAAAATTAAGTAACCAAGAGAGGCCATTATATTTACATATTGATTAGTCGAGAGGGATAGGTTATCAATCTAGTGCCAATCAAAATTTATGAGCAACTTTATTAATATGCTCTATAGGCTTTTAAAATTGGACATTTATATTGGTAAGTTCCTTTTATTGGATAAAAACGAGTTGGGAATCACTAAATATTTTTATGTGCTTGATTCATATTGCCACATCTACCTGAAGTCCCAAAATTAAGTCCTCATATTCTATGTTGTTGCTTGTGCATGGGAAGTTGAGTTTGAATGATGAAGATATGTGCATCCCTTATGGTGTGTAAAACACAACTCCTACA
Organism: Wollemia nobilis; assembly: GCA_028583015.1. Taxonomy (NCBI): domain Eukaryota; kingdom Viridiplantae; phylum Streptophyta; class Pinopsida; order Araucariales; family Araucariaceae; genus Wollemia; species Wollemia nobilis. The sequence continues at coordinate 570,915 of JAQPPZ010000340.1, forward strand.
CCTTATCCTTTCTCACACTTAGAGCTATCAATGAATAGGGTGATGTAAACATCGTATTTAGGGGTAACATATTATTCTTGTTTAGTGGCATTAAAAATGGAATCATCTGGTAGCTCAATAAAAAAGGTTTATCATTAGGAAGTAGATATTCTACAAACTGATCGACTATTACTTGACCTTTAGTGGATTGTTTACTAATGAATTAAATATTTAATTCTATTAAAAGCATTATTCATTTTGCAATATGGGTATTATTGCATGTGCAAGTCAATATATAATGTAGAGGATTTTTGCAAACTATAACATAAGTGGTGTTATTTAGCATATAATGTTTGAATTTTTTATTGGCAAAAACCATTGCTAGACACAACTTTTCCATATATTCAAATCTTATTTCATAGTTCACAAACATTCTACTAATGTAGTAAATTGTTTGTTCTCAATAATTTTCATTCTTTTGTGCAAGCATTGTCTCAAAATAAATATTTATGGATAAAATATATAGATGGAATAGGATTCCAGTGCGGTGCAGAGTTAGAACTAGCAGAGAGGCTAAATATTTCTTCATGTCATTGAAAGCCTCTTGATATTCCTTGGATTAAGGGGATAAATGTATATCATTTGAGGTCCCATTGTGATGGTCATAGGAATTGCCTCGACCCATTTTGCAAAGTACTCAATGGTAGTGATTATAAATGTATATCATCCCATGGAAGGAGGTGAGATTTTTTCAATCAAATAGAGGTCTCATTGTGAAAAGGACGAAGGACCTAAATTTTGTGTAAGGCATATTATGGCACATGGGTTAAATTGACATTTTATTGGTATTTTTTATACTTCTTGACATATGGACAACAATCACTTTCTATGGTGGGCCAATAATAATCCATGCATAGAATACACTTTGCAATGGCTATTCCACTAAAATTACCACCACAATTACCATCATAAGCCTCATATATGGCCCACTATTCCTCAATATGCTCTAGATAATGAAGTATAATTCCATCATAGCCATATCAATATAGTACATCCCCTAAAAGAGTGTAACAAACTACCTTCTATTTGAAAGTTTGTTTGGTAGCCCCTGATAAATCTATAGGGAGGATGCCAAACTTAAGATAATCCTTAACCCTATTGAGCCATGGTTTGTATGGTTGTGCTTGAAGGGAATGAACATGTCTTTCAGTTTTAGAATCTACTCATGAAATTATAGATTTGAACAATGATGTGATAATGACCGATGTGACATATCCAATGGGGCTCTACAAAATTAAGTAACAAAGAGAGGCCATTATATTTGCATAATGATTAGTTGAGAGGGATAGGTTATCAATCTAGTGCCAATCAAAATTTATGAGTAAATTTTTGCTATGTCTCTATAGGATTTTAAAATTTGACATTTACATTGTTAAGTTCCTTTTATTTGATAAACAAAAAGTTGAGAATCACTAAATATTTTTATGTGGTTTGTTCCTATTGCAACAAATACCTAAAGTCCAAAAATTAAGTCCTCATATTCTATGTTGTTGCTTGTGCATGGGAAGTTGAGTTTGAATTATTAAGATATGGGCATCCCTTATGGTGTGTAAAACACAACTCCTACACCTTATCCTTTCTCACACTTAGAGCTACCAAAGAATAGGGTGATGTAAACATCGTCTTTAAGGGTAACATATTATTTTTTTTTAGTGGCATTAAAAATAGAATCATATGGTAGCTCAATAAAAAAAGGTTTATCATTAGGAAGTAGAGATTCTACAAACTGATTGGCTATCACTTGACCTTTTGTGGATTTTTTACTAATGAATTAAATATTTAGTTATGTTAAAAGCATTATTCATTTTCCAATATGGGTATTATTTTATGTGCGAGTCAATATATAATGTAGATGATTTTTGCAAACTATAACATAAGTGGTGTGATTTAGCATATAATGTTTGGATTTATTAATGGTAAAAACTATTGCTAGACACAACTTTTCCATATATGCAGATCTTGTTTCATAGTTCATAAGCATTCTACTAATGTAGTAAATTGTTTGTTCTCAATTATTTTCATTCTTTTGCACAAGAATTATCTCAAAAGAAACATTTATGGATAAAATATATAGATGGAATAGGATTCCAGTGCGATGAAGAGTTAGAACTAGCATACAGGCTAAATATTGCTTCATGTCATCAAAATCCTCTTGGCATTCCTTGGATTAAGGCGATAAATGTATATCATTTGAGGTCCCATTGTGCTAGTCATAGGAATTGCCTCGACCTATTTTGCAAAGTACTCAATGGTAGTGATTATAAATGTATATCATCCCATGGAAGGAGGTGATGTTTTGTCAATCAAATTGAGGTTCCATTGTGAAAAGGGCCAAAGGACCTAAATTTTTTGTAAGGCCTATGATGACACATGGGTTAAATTGGAATTTTATTGGTATTTTTTATACTTCTTGAAATATGGACAACAATCACTTTCTATGGTGTGCCAATAGTAATCCATGCATAAAATACACTTTGCAATGGCTATCCCTCTAAAATGACCACCACAATTACCATTATAAGCCTCAGATATGGCCCACTATGCCTCAATAGGCTCTAGACAATGAAGTAGAATTCCATCATAGCCACATAAATATAGCACATTCCCCAAAAGAGTGTAACAAGATACCTTCTATTTTAAAGTTTGTCTGGTAGCACATGATAAATCTATAGGGAGGATGCCAAACTTAAGAAAATCCTTAACCTTATTGAGCCATGGTTTGTATGGTTGTGCTTGAAGGAAATGAACATCTCTTTCAGTTTTAGAATCTGCTTATGAAATTATAGATTTGAACAATGATGTGATAATGACTGATGTGACATATCCAATGGGGCTCTTCAAAATTAAGTAACCAAGACAGGCCATTATATTTACATAGTGATTAGTCAAGAGGGTAAGGTTATAAATCTAGTCCCAATCAAAATTTATGAGCAAATTTATTGCTATGTCTCTATAGGATTTTAAAATTGGACATTTACATTGGTAAGTTCCTTTTATTTGATAAAAAATGAGTTGGGAATCACTAAATATTTTGATGTGCTTGATTCTTATTGCCACAACTACCTGAAGTCCTAAAATTAAGTCCTCATATTCTATGTTGTTGCTTTTGCATGGGAAGTTGAGTTTAAATGATGAAGAGATGGGCATCCCTTATGGTGTGTAAAACACAACTCCTACACCTTATCCTTTCTCACACTTGGAGCTATCAATGAATAGGGTGATGTAAACATCGTATTTATGTGTAACATATTATTCTTGTTTAGTGGTATTAAAAATAGAATCATCTGGTAGCTCAATAAAAAAAGGTTGATCATTAGGAAGTAGAGCTTCTAAGAACTGATCGACTATCACTTGACCTTTAGTAGATTGTTTACTAATGAATTAAATATTTAATTCTATTAAAAGCATTATTCATTTTGCAATATGGGTATTATTGTATGTGGGGGTCAATATATAATGTAGAGGATTTTTTCAAGCTATAACATAAGTGGTGTGATTTAGCATATAATGTTTGAATTTCTTAATGGCAAAAACCATTGCTAGACACAACTTTTCCATATATGCAGATCTTGTTTCATAGTTTACAAGCATTCTACTAATTTAGTAAATTTTTTGTTCTCAATTATTTTCATTCTTTTGCACAAGCATTATCTCAAAAGAAAAATTTATGGCTAAAATATATTAGATGGAATAGGATTCCAATGCGATGCGGAGTTAGAACTAGCAGAGAGGCTAAATATTTTTTTATATCATCGAAAGCCTCGTGATATTCCTTGGTCCATGAGAAAGTTACCCCCTCCATAGTAGGTGATTAAAAGTCCTACATTTGTCATAGAGTTGCATGATGAAGCAATTAATCACTTGAATATTCCCTTGTAAGCTATGTAACTCTTTTATGTTCTTTGATATTGGTATTTCAACAATGGCCTTGACCTTGTTAGAGTCTACTTCAATGTCACGATTAAATATAATGAACAATAAAATTTTATCAAATATAGCTCTAAATACACATTTGTTAGGATTCAATCTCACCTTGTGTTTGAGGATCCCATCAAAGAATTTACATAATACACCGATGTGGTCATGACATATTTTATATTTTTCTAATAAATAATCCACATAGTCTTCAATGATGGTATGCATGTAATCTTGCAAAATATATGTCATGACACATTGGTATGTAGCTCCTACATTTTTAATACCAAATGGTATTACTTTGTAAGAAAAAGTCTCCCAAGGTTTTTTAAATGATGTTTTATGTTGGTCATCAAAATTAACTCAAATTTGATTATATCCTTAAAAATAATCCTTTAAGGAGAGCATTTCATAGCTATAAGTAGATTCTATGAGAGTTTCGATGTCTGATAGTGGAAACTCATCCTTAGGACACAATTTTTTAAATATAAAAAATGTATGCATATGTAAATACTCCTATTATGTTTGCAAACAAGTACCATATTGGGAAGCCACTTGGGGTATTCAATGGGTTGAATAAATCCCAATAGTTTTTGGAGTTATTCTTCAACCATGAGAGCAATGGTAGCATGAAGTTTCTATAATTTTTGTTTTACTGATTTTGTGGTATGGCTCAAGGTGAGATTATGGAACACCAATTTGGGGTTAGGGCAAAGCATATCCTTATAGGACTAGGAAAAAATACCTTTATACTCTTTTAGAAGCATTGTGAACTACTCTTTCTCTTCTACAAATAGACATTTTCTAAGCTTAATAACTTGTAGGTTATGTGGGTCTGCACTAAGATTCACATTGATAGTTTCCTTTATGAGCATATGTAAATCCTCCTCCAGGTGGTGGGGAGTAGAAATTAGGTAAATATCATTAGTAACATTATAAACTATATTGAGTATTGCTTCTTTCATCTCGATGTGGTAAATAGAGGTATGAGAAGCTGATGAATATGGAGGGATGTAAGCACTAGAAACTATTGTCAAATTCGTCAAAAAGGAAAAAATTGGAAATGGATGGAGGTGATGAAATCCAATCCATTTTTGTAAGGCTAAAGTTGATTGTGATTAGTTTTACTAGATCATATGTATTATGGAAGGGTGCAAACAAGTCAACAAATATCATGTTAACTTGGTGATGATGTGGAGTTTATATTCCCTTGTACATGTTCTCAAGGAAGAAATTGATTTGCTATTGATAGATTATTATGTTTTGAAGGTGAAAAAAGTAGAGGTAGTGGATTGATGGGTGCATCAGGTTGCTTGATTTGAAGGAGCTAATAAAATATGAGATACAATATGGAGAAAATATAGAGGTAGAACTCTATGTTAGTAATGGGTACGATGGGGGTTGAATCTTCTTTAGAGATATCAGAGGTAATTGAAAATTATTTAAATACCTCATACAAATTCTTTTGAGTCATTGTCATAAATGGTATCAATCATGGAGATCTATGGAAAAAATTCAAAAAAATTCTCTTGCAATAGAGGGATAAATTCAGGGTCTATGTACTCATCCTCACTATCCTCATTATCCTCCTCAAGATCCATGGTGGGTTTTTGGAATTTTTCCTGAAAGCGATTTATGGAGGATTGTGGTTTGTATCCTAGGCCAGCACAATCATGTGCATCTTGATAACAAGATTCAAAAATATTATGAAGCTACTCGTATCACCCTAGACCATATAATTACCAGTTAACATGTCATAAGTAGAACATGGGGAAGGAAGGATTGGATAAATAATCAATATTGGCACAAAATTATGGCTAGGGTTTAGTAGGAGGAGTTGGATCGAACGATGAATCAACTTCCACATACACAAAATTAATGTGGTTTGGTGATAAATCCATATTGTAGACTGCACAAATTGCTAAAGGTGATTCATTTGATAGTTTCAATAATTGGTGAGGTAACTATGGAATTTTGTATGATGTGCTCACCAATGTATGGATTGTTGAGGTGAGCCATAAATTGCATAGCTATAATTATGGATGTGATAGAGGTAGAGGTGGAGTTTTCAAGAGTGGTCTATGATTTATATGGGAAAATAGTGCATGTCACAAGTGAGTGTCATGGATAGCCAAATCTATTTGCAATACATTTGGTGATAGATGTTGATCTAGTTGAGTGGAGAGGACAATAGTTTAGAGCTCATGTGGAGGATTAGATGTGTTAGTAAGGATAGGATGAACAATGATATCTTGTCTAAAAATTAAATTTGATGGTGTGAATGAAGGAACTATGGTTGTGTAATATGAGGTGGAAGGATAGGTTAGCCTATTTGAGATAGGCACAATAGATGGATGAGATTGGGGAATAATGGATGTGGGAAAAATTAGAGAGGTCAATGATGAGGAGTTATGAATGGTTGTAGATGTCGATGAGGGATTTGGATTGACAATTTGATATGTCGAAGCACGATTAGTACTGGGAAGGACCTCCTAGATAGATTCTTTGGAATATATATTTCGGTATAAATTTGATGGAGCAGTGATTAAAGTGATGGATAGATGTTTGTATGGAAGAGGTGGCTCATATGGGTTGAAATCATGTTGTAATATTTAAATGGGTATTTTTTAACCAGTATACAATGAATTTGGACCTCATGCACATATTTAATATAGTTATGTAAAGTTGAGAGGACAAATCTGATGTCTCTAATCTAAATATTACCAAGAAGTACATTATATTACATTGCACCCTCAAGGATATGAAAAAATGTATGGACCATTTTAATGCCCACTCACACAGGTAGGACAACAGTTCCTAATGTGGATCATAAGGAATTATTAAATGCCTATAAGGTGAACATGAAGGAATTTATATGATAAGGTGGTAGGTTAAGATGTTATAATGCAATGGATATAATGATATTGATTGAGGATCATGTGTCATAAAGCATCCGTTTGTAAGACTTTTGATCAATATGAGCTAATACGTGTAATGGAGGATCAGGTAACTCTATTGGTATGGTTTTTATTTCAAATTCAGAGAGTGTGATAGAGAGTTCCATGCATGTTTGAATATTGCCCACAAAGTTTGCAAAGGCATTAGGGTCTTGAGTCTGAACATCAACGAATTTAAGAATCTCCATTAGTACCTCATAATATGGGAGGATTGTTGTATTAACTCATAGATTGATAATTTGGTAGAGGTCAATTTTAAGCTATGTATTAATTGGTTTCTCAAGGTGATAGTTGGTATTGATGGGGTATTTTGAATATGGATTTGAGGGGTTGGGTTGGCTTGAACAATTTTAGGTGGCATAATAGGAATTGGTGTAGTAGGAGTGGGTATAGTATGTGTTTGTATGTTTGGATCATCTGAATGTTGTAAATTTATTTTCACCTCTATAACCTCGGGTGACTATGTGAATAGCACCTACAAAACCTTTGTATGGTGGATAATTATTAATGTGATTGACTTGGTTGGGGGAACTGTAGAAGTTGACACCCTAGTTGTTGGTTGTGTTACCTCGCATTGAGAAAGAGGTGTTTGATAGATCCCAAGGTTTTGGTTTGGTGGTGCTAAAGGATTATCAACCTTAATAGTTTTCTTATCAATGAGATCTTGTACAATATTCTTGAAGTGGTAGCAATCATTAATATCATGGCCCTTTCAATGATGGAAGGTGCAATACTGGTACTCCTTGTAAGACCTACCATGATGTTTATTAGGATATTTAGGTTTAATTTATGGTAAGTAAATCAACTCTACCTCATACATAATTTGGAATATGGTGGAGAGTAGTTCAGGAAGTTATTTGTAGTTGTAGGGTGGTCTATTGTATAGTCGATGCACTCAATTATCTCTTGTGGTAGTGTGATTGTGTAGAATAATAGGCGTGGTATAGCTTGGTACGCTTGTTGTTGTAGAGGTTGATGAGTTGGGGGTTTTATATATTGAACTTGAGTTTTTTGGTTTGGAGGTTGATTTGTACTCAATACCACTTGATTTACTTGACCAAGTTTGTATTGGCCATGATAGTTCCCCCTAAATTCTTTACCTTGCCAATATTTATTTTTTAGTTTAATTTTACCTTTTTGAATTTTGATTGTTTCAATAACTTTGGCATGAGTGAGGACTTCTTATAAATTTTTATTATTAAATATATAATAGCAAGGATATTGGTTTAGAACATATCCCTATGATAATTCAAGTAAATTTTTCCATGGAGAGGGTGAATGGAAATTTTGTGATAACTACCATCCAAAAGTTTCCATAATCATAGATCAAATCATCTTCAAATTGTCATAGGTTTAAAAGGTTAGTCAAGGTAGTCTTTAATAATCATATACCAACACCCTAGGAATTGATCCACCATTTTTTCAAAGGTGTATATTCTATTATATGGCAAATGGTTGTACCACTCTAGAGTTTCAACTCCTAAAGTTTGAGAAAATGTTCAAATCACCAATTGATCATTCTCTTGAATTCTAAAGCATGCATTGATAAATGCGCCTACATACTCTTAGGTATCCTCTTCCCATTTGAATTTATCAAGATTTGGTACTTTAAAACTAGAAAGATATGGTGATGAGGGTACCAAAGGATGAATAGGATGATTGACTATTTATCACAAAGTAGGCTTTTTATATGTCACTCCAGGTGTCTACATGGCCAAAATATCAATCTAATATTGTAAAAATTAAAATTTTGGGTAATACAACAATGGTTGAAAATTTGCATTTGTGAATTATGTGTAGGTCATATGTGTTTGTTGTGTGATAAAATGGGTGGATGAAATTAGGTTTTGATTGGTGATTGGGTTGATGTTGGTTGGAATTTGATGATGCATGATGTTTTGTTGGTATTGATTATGAAATGATGGTTGTTGGTAAGGTAGAAGTTGTTAGAGAGGGGATGGAGGAATAGTGGTATATTGTATTGATGTAGTAACATGTGTGTTTTGAAGTGGTGTTGTAGGTATGGTGAAGGTGGGTGGGCACAATGCCCATGATGCATCCTATGTGAAGAAGGTATTTTGTGATGATGTTGGAGGTGATTGAAGTTTGCTATACATGATTTGGGTTATGAGATAGGATGGATATATTGATTAATACTACCAAAAACCATCTATTTCAAGTGTTGTAAGGATTTCTAGATGGATATTATAGATGTAAATGCAATATATGAATAAGATGTGGAATATTGAACATTATGTGTAGTAGTATCACTAATGGATGTTGATGGAGGATATGTGGTAAATGGTATCATTACCAAGATAGGGATGATATGTTGCACATGCTCGGTAGGAGTTAATAATATGGGGAAAATGGGTGTCAAAATATATGAAGTGGTATTGATATGGGCTTCATAAAATTAGGTTGGAGTCAGTGATGGTATGGTTACATGGCATGGAGATATGTTGATTAGAGGAATATGGATGATTTTTGTTCATGTTCATCAATCTAGATTCAAAAATGGGATTAATGATAAGGTTTTTTATGTGCTGAGCATGTGAATATATGGGTTCCTACTAGATAGTAGAAATGAATCATGGTGGAATGTTGAGAGGGTACATATGGAAATACCATATTTAAGTAAGCTCTGATGGTATTGATATCCAAGCACATGATACATGGGTTGGTAGGCAATGGCGGATCAATATGGGAGGTCTCTAGAATAGAGGTATGGGTGGCCCTCTACATCATGTATAGATCATATATGACATGTTCCACTCCAAATAAAGTGGATTTCAAATGGGAAGGTTTAGTGGATGGGTCCATGTAAATAGTTTGTGATGTTCCCTATTGCCCAGTCATAGGAGTAGCCAAAGCATAGGAGTTATAGGTATAATTTTCCATGGATGAAGGGGTTTGAACTTGAGTGTCAAATTGAGCTTTGGCTTGATGTCAGGTCAATACCATAAGATAAGCATTTGGGATGAGATGATAAAGGTAAATATTATGTGTGTGGTAACTATGGAGAATATGAAACTTGTGATAGAACAAACAAATAATGACATAGATAAACCAGTTTTGCTCTTTTTGTTCCTTTTTTTTTGTTTTTGTTTAGTTCTATTTTTTTCTTAAAATTTTGGATTTTTTGTTTCTTTTGAAGTAATTTTGGTCCTTCTTTGAAAAATCATTGATATCTCTATTTTTTTATGTGTTATATGTAACCTAGTCCTAAAAACTATGAAAGGTGAGTGGTGAACTAGAATTTAGTTGGATGTGTCTGCACCCACCCATATTTAGAGGAATAAGCAACAAATGACTTAAGTGGCTTCCTATATGAAGTATTGGCAATGGCTATCCTAAGGGGACCAAAATCACCATCCAAAAGGAGGACACACTATATGAGTCCTACTACCTGTCTACCCAAACATTCACTTCACCCTTGGGTGGGCTTGGACAATAACAAAAGTTATGCTACATTAATTATTTAGCCTTGTGGTTAAAGGTCATCTAACCTAATGATCACCTCAACCTAATCTCAAGATAAATAAACCTCTTGGTGATGAAATACAACTCACTATTTGGTTTTCCTTGTACTTATATGATGTACATTTGTATTTAAGTACAAAATTATTATAGTGAACATGTTTGAGGTTTTGGGTTTTCTTATTTTGTATTTTTGTGAATCCAAAACAAAATGAATGCAATCTAATCATATGAAAATGTGACTAGGATGTAATTTTACATAAAATTCCTACTTGTACAATTAAATATATGAAAACCCTCATTTCTAGTGGATTCTTCTACCTTCTCCACCCATGAGTGTACCTGATCCTACACACTTTACAATATATTAGCGATAAAATGCCCTTCTAAATCAACTAAACATCATATAGTTGGTTCAATTGTTCAAACTAGGTATCACCACACCATAGGTTAATACATTTTTTCTTTGTACCATAAAGTTAGCTAGGGAGGGTCATGACACCTAACACATCTCAAATTAACCAAGTATTTGGCCAACCTAGTCCAAATGGAGAATACATTTTTAGTGAATAAAATGTGGCTTAGTATGTCAATATTTCATAGTTGTAAAGACAAATTGGTGCATCCTTAGAACAACAAATTTCTACTATTAGTAGTTATGCACTTCAATACAAAAAAAAGGAACCTTCTAAAGAGGATATTTAAATATTAATGAGGTAAATAATCTATCTAGATAATTATTAATCTAGCCGTATGATAAAATCTCAAGCCTTCCTTTGGTCATTAGAGAATTTGCTACAAATATAAAAATATGATTTTTTTTAAAGGTTCCTAAGAGAGACACATCCAAGTCTACAATCTTCTCACTTCTAAAAATATTGAAACACCGCAATTTCCACTTAATGTGGTAATCTCAATATCCATGATAAAAAAGCATTTTCACCCTACTCATACTTAATAATCACTACTTAGGATATATTGGAAGAGTTGTGTACAACCCCATGTAATGTACTAAAATTAAGATTACATAGGATATATCCTTATCAATAACAATGATTAATAAAATTATTGGCTCATATGGACATGCCTGAAGCAAGGATTTCCAATGTTATACCCATGATTCCACAATATTAGAAAGTGTAATACATTCAATCATATAAATAAAATATTTGTACTTATGCACATACTATCCTTGATTTTATTATCCAGTTTCCATTGAAAAATATGATTACTACTTATTATTTTATAATGGTTGATTATTCTTTGATGATAATAATTATAATGGTAATCCATATATTTTTTGTTGATGAAGGAAGTGGTACTTGTGTTATAATGTTTTTATTGATATATATAAAGTCAACATTCCTAGAGAATATATATTATCCACTATAATTCATTGCTATAATTATAATGGTCAAGCATAAGATTATTTGGATTGCATTTATTTTTCAATGTTAGCTAGCTCAAAATATGTAAGAGTAAATTTTATATTATTTGATTTCTAGACCAATTATAACAATAATTCTATGTATACTTTGGATTAGCATGATAAGAGCCATAATTTCCTTTGCTTATGAATAGGTTAAATATGCCTATGATTATAAATATTTCACCATGGAAAGAGACATAGACATTTTGGATTCATCCTATAGACCATAAAATGTGGTTTATTCCTTTTATAGATAAGATACAAAAAGTTTTCAATTTTATTTTTTGTGGAAAATACCCCAATTGGGATGCCACTTTTGGATAAATCCCAAGGAGGCAGGGGTATATATTCTACCAAAATTACCTAGGGCTTGCACCTGGTCTATCCCCTTCGGCACACTCCATGAACATGCCTAAAAAAACAAAAATAAGAACTAAAAAACACAAAAATATAAACAAACACAACAAAAACAAAAAAAATTACAAAGACAACAAAAAAAACACAAAAAGAACAAAAAATATAAAAACAACAAAAAGAACAAAAAATATAGAAACAACAAAAAAAACAAAAAAAACAACAAACGACAACAAAACAATACACAAACACACAAAAAAATACAAAAAACAAAAACACAAAAAACAAAAACACAAAAAAAAACAAGAAAAACACAAAAACACAAAAAAACAAGAAAAACACAAAAACACCAAAAACAACACAAAAAATATAAAAACAAAATAGAACAAAAAAAATCAAAAACACACACACACATTGAAAAACTAAAAAGAAGGAAAAAATATAGAACAAATTCGGCATTTCTAGGCCAAAATACTTTTTACGCAAGAATTAATAAAGCAAACATAAGAATGATCTATTTGATCTAGGGAACTAAAATACCCTGATTCAACCAAAGAGAAGAAAAAATAAAGCAAAAAAAGAACTAGGTACCTCTAGTATTGGAGCCATCCAAAGAAAGGATATTTTTTGACATTTGAGGTAATTTGAGGCATTTTATGTTGTCATTGATGTCACATGGATCATTGATGTCACATGGATCACATTTGGTTTTGGTGGCCAAAATATTTCATAAATAAGCATTTATGATATTTTGGAAAGCATGGTTATTTACAGGGTTTTTATGAAAACCAAGGCAGGCAAAAAAATGGTTTTATTTAAAACCATGGTGGGCTTATGTGGAAAGGGATTTTATTAAAAGCCAAGGTGGAATTTTGTTTCATCGAAAAAGGACCTTCGGTGATGAAGATATTAAATTTTAAAGTTTAAGTTTAAATTAATGGAGGGCCGACCTATGTGCAATTAATGGAGGTTGGCATATATATATGTAAAGGTTTCAATTTATTTTGGAAAGTGGGCATATTATATATCATAGGAAAGCTTATTTCGAGGGATAATTGACTAACTTATTTAGAAGTTGAAATAAGGTGTGTATAAAGAGATATTTCTGATTTTGAAAAGGGGTTCCAAAAGTGAAGTTTTCCTTGTTATTTTTCAAGAGGATTAATTCTTTCATGAGATCACAAGGTATGCAATATTGTGATTTATTTTATTTTATGGTATAAGTGTTTTAAGGAGTAAAAATGTTATGCAATGTTTTGATTTATTTTATTTTATGGTGCAAGTGGTTTTAGGAGAGATAAGGAAGTTGTGCAATTAAAGGCCTTGGTGATGATTATTGAAAAGTGGATTAATGTTGATTATTTTATGATCTACTAACCCTTGTGAATATTGGAAAAAGAATTTTGTGATTGTGGCAGATTTACAAAGAGGTTTTTCATCTTCATAAAAGGTATGGGCACATTCTTCTATTTATTGTTTATGGTGGTTGATTTTTAAAATATCATTGGAGGGAAAAGGATTGTTTGTGGTTTCCTTTTTGAAAGTGGTATATTGAATGCTTCAAGGTTGTATAAGTAGAGAGTTGTGTTTAAACTTTGTTGTATAAGCATAGTTGTTGAATACAATTAGTTGTGAAAGAACTTGAGTTATAAAATAACATAAGTATCATTGTTATGTGAGATTTGTGGTTGAGCATTGTTGGAAATATTTGAGTTGGTTGATACATACTTGGACTAGGGTTGTGTGAGATAGAGTTGTTCCTTGTGGTGATTGGTTGAGTTGAGTTGATTGAGCCTAGTCAAGTGATGTGTGAAGTGATTGTTCAAGTCCTATGAAAAAAACTATTCTAATATTCTTATTTTAGTTGAGAGTAATATTAGAACATATTGAGTCTCTAACAATTCTCTTTATGCTTCTATGAGATTGACTTAAGTTGAGTTGATATTGATTTGAGTTGAGTTGAGTTGAGATTGAGATTAGAACATATTTAGTCTCTAAAAATTCTTTGTATGCTTCTATGACTTGATTTGATTTGATATTGAGATTAGAACATATTGAGTCTCTAAAAATTATCTTTATGCTTCTATGAGTTGAGTTGAGTTGAGATCATTGTTGTCATCCATTGAAGAGTGCATTGACATTCATTGTTAAGTTCATCTTTGGGCTTTGCCTTGATATATTTGTGGATGAGTTTTGAGTACTACTTGAGGATGATTGATTTAGAATTTGAGAAGGCCTTTGGGAAATATTTGAGGATAGTTTTGGGACAGATTTATGGACAGTTTTAGAAAATTTCTTGGTGAGCTTACTAGAGCAGATTTGGGCAAGTTATTGGTGATCTTGCTAGAGCAGATTTGGAAAAGTTTTGTGTGAGCTTGTTATTTAGCATTGGACATGTTCTATGTGAGCTTGTTATTCAGCATTGGACAGGTTTTGTGTGAACTTGTTATTCAGCATTTGACAAGTTCAGTGTGAGCTTGTTAAGCAGGTTCTGTGTGAGCTTGTTGAATAGGTTCCTAGTGAGCCTATTTATAGAGCTTTGGAGGTGACAGAGTACAGATGATAGAGTCTCAGTGGATAGAGATATAGAAACCAACACATTTAAATACATATCTAAGTGAGGAGTCTTCAAGTGGAGAGAGGTCCACCAGTCAGTGCAGTAGAGATAAAGAGTCTTTTATAAGATCACATAGCTAGAGTAGAAGGGGAAATAGTTCTCCTGTGGAAGAGATCCATGAACTTGAGATTAGGGGATCAACATATCCTTTGAACATAGATCCATAAACATTGTAATTGGAAGAGATTCCCAAAGAGATTGATTGAGAAAGTTTTAGTAAAATATTTTCTCTGTGGAGTAGCCCACATTAGGTGAACCACATAAATTATGGTGCCTCTATTGTGTATGGTATTTTATGCATTACTTTGATTACTGATATCCATACATAGCATAATATTGAATTGGAAGAAAAAGTAAAAATTGGTCTTATACTATTCACCCCTCCTCTCAGTATAAGCTTGTGTTCTTCAATTGGTATCATAGCGGGTTCCTTCGGAAAGGCTAACATCTTGAGGGAAGATTCTACAAGAACACACATGGCAAAGAAAGGTAAAATAAGAACCATGAGATATAAGAAGAAAAATGAATCCGATCTTGAAGTTCTAAGAAGGGAAGAAGAAAATTTAGTAAGATGTCTTGAGTGTGGTAAGCTTGATCATAAGGCATTTTATTGTCCATAAAATGGGTATAGCAGTAATAGAGATGAAATGGAACTTGACTGGATTTTAAAAGATATTGTTGCTCACAAGGCAGCATTCAAGGTTTCAAAAGAATAATATTCTGCTTGTGGTCAACACGATCATGTATCAGGTTACTACAATGGCTTCAATGATAGTGGAGATAAAATGGAACTCAAGGAAGATAGGCACAATCAAAATAGTGAAGATGAATTCAAGAATAAAAAATAAAAGGAAAACATGTATGAACAAGGCAGGCATGACAATAATAGATTGTTTATGGAAGAAGCAATTGGTTCTTCTAGCAGCAATAATGAAAGTCTCTCAGTCAGTGAAAATAAGAAGTTCCTACTAAAGATAAAAAATAGGAATCTCAAGTAAGAATTTATCATGAAGAGGAAAATAGGTACAATTATGATCATGAAGAAAAGAAAGTGTCAGAACAAGATTTTGAAGAAATAAAAAGAGAAAACTTAGGACTAAAAGCTCAACTACAAGAGGATGAGAATATGAAGGCAAATCTCCTACAATATATCATTGTTCTAAAAATTATGGTTGAAGATGCAAAGAAAATTGAAGAATATATGCTTGAACAATTAAAGGTAAGGAAGCAATAATGTGAAATATTAGAACATGAAGTTGTTTCCTTAATGTTGGAAGTGAAAGACTCCAAGGATAAGTTGTATAAGTTTTGTAAAGGTTTCAAAGCACCAAAGGTCCCATATTTTAGGTTTGAGGAATCACACTCAATTGGAAAGGAAGTTCTAAAATATGAAAGCAAAAGAAGAACCTAAGATTTTTAAGGAAAGCTCAAAATTTCCTATAGATCCAAATATTCAGTTTGGTTCTTGTTTTGAGATAGGTTAATCAAGCTAAAAGGGAAAATATATTCTTGAAGAGAAAGGAAAGGAAACGGTTTTAGATGCTACAAATAAGGTTCAAGAATGCAATGCACAAGTTTAAGATGATCATAAGGATAATGGTCAAGAAAGGATCCATGGATCAAAGAAGTTTGTTTTTTTTAGAAGAAACTTCAAGGGAAGAAGGTATGGTTTTCATGGACATTGCTTCTCATGCAAAAGTATTGGTCATAGAGATTTTCATTTCAAAGGAAATGAGCAACATGGTTTTGGTTTTAGAGCTACACAATTCAGAAGTCATGGTCATAATGGTCATGAAAAAAAAGCTTCACAATATAGGGTTCAGGAAAGGAATGGATATGGAAATTATTTCAAGAATAATTTCAGGACATGGGCACCAACCAAAGGCTACAATATCAAGTTTTTTAATTACAATAACTTTGGGCATATTGCAAGATGGTGTAGGACTAAATTCCAAACATATACAAGGCAAGAAGGTCAAGTAGTTTTAAGACAAGAAGGTCAAACAAGTTCAAAACAAGAAGAGCAAGGAACTCATAGAGAAAAGGATATTAGAAATATGTGGAATAAAGTTGATAGAGGAAATAAACAAAGTGATATGAGAGTAAAAGTACTCCCATCCCAAAATTAATCACCTCAAAAGAGAAGAGGGTGAGGGGGGTTAAGCTTAAGAGTCATATATTTTAGTCCTATAGGTGTCCCTTTTGCCATTGATGTCAAAGGGGGATATATTTGAGTAAGGGGGAGAGCATTGAGTTAGGGGCATCAACCTCCAAAGAGATTATTGAGTCAGAGGGAGTAGCTTTGATTCTCAGAGATGGTTTTTGCAGTGATTGTGGTTTTTGCTTTAGAGGTGTTTCCATCAATGACAAAGGGGGATATTGTTGGATATTTGAGGTAATTTGAGGTATTTTATGTTTATAATTGATGTCACATGGATCATTTATGTCACATGGATCACATTTGGTTTTTGTGGCCAAAATATTTCATAAATAAGCATTTATGATATTTTGGAAAGCATGGCTATTTACAAGGTTTTTATGAAAACCAAGGCAAAAAAAAAGTTTTATTTAAAACCATGGTAGGCTTATGTAGAAAGGGCCCTTCTTAAAAGCCAAGGTATAATTTTGTTTCATCAAAAAAGGACCTTCGGTGATGAAGATATTAAATTTTAAATTTTAAGTTTAAATTAATGGAGGTTGGCATATATATATGTAAAGGTTTCAATTTATTTTGAAAAGTGGGCATATTATATATTGTCGGAAAGCTTATTTTGAGGGATATTTGAATAACTTATTTAGAAGGACAAATAAGGTGTGTGTAAAGATATGTTTATGATTTTGCAAAGGGGTTCCAAAAGTGAAGTTTGCCTTGTTCTTTTTCAAGAGGATTAATCCTTTCATGAGGTGACAAGGTATGCAATATTGTGATTTATTTTATTTTATGGTATAAGTGGTTTTGGGAGTGAAAATGTTATGCAATGTTTTGATTTATTTTATTTTATGGTACAAGTTGTTTTAGGAGAGATAATGAAGTTGTGAAATTAAAGGCCTTGGTGATTATTATTGAAAAATGGAGTAATGTTGATTATTCTGTGATCTAATAACCCTTGCAAAGTTTGGCAAAAGAATTTTGTGATTGTGGTAGATTTACAAAGAGGTTTTCTCATCTTCATAAAAGGTATGGGGACATTATTCTATTGACTGTTTATGATGGTTGATTTTTGAAATATCATTAGAGGGAAAAGGATTGTTTGTGGTTTCCTTTTCGAAAGTGGTTGATTGAATGCTTCAACATTTTATAAGTTGAGAGTTGTGTTTAAAATTTGTTGTGTAAGCATAGTTGTTGAAGCTCATTGGTTGTGAAAAAACTTGAGTTATAAAATAACATGAGTATCATTGTTATGTGAGATTTGTGGTTGAGCATTATTAGAAATATTTTAGTTGGTTGATACATACTTGGACTAGGGTTGTGTGAGATAGAGTTGTTCCTTGCGGTCATTGGTTGAGTTGATTTGATTGAGCCTAGTCAAGTGATGTGTGAAGTGATTGTTCAAGTCCTATGAAACAAACTATTCCATTATTCCTATTTTAGTTGAGAGTAATATTAGAACATATTGAGTCTCTAACAATTCTCTTTATGATTCTATGAGATTGAATTGAGTTGAGTTGAGATTTGTTTGAGTTGAGTTGAGTTGAGGTTGGATTAGAACATATAGAGTCTCTAAAAATTCTCTTTGTTCTTCTAGGAGTTGATTTGATTTGATTTGAGTTGAGATTGAGATTAGAACATATTTAGTCTCTAACAATTCTCTTCATGCTTCTATGAGTTGAGTTGAGTTGAGTTGAGATCAGTGTGGATCATTGTTGTCATCCGTTTAATATTACATTGCCATTAATTTTTGAGTTCATCTTTGAGCTTTGCCTTGATAGATTTGTGGATGAGTTTTGAGTACTACTTGAGCATGATTGATTGAGCCTTTGAGAAGACCTTTGGGACATATTTAAGGACAGTTTTGGGACAGATTTGTGGATAGTTCTAGGTATGTTCTTGGTGATCTTGCTAGAGCAAATTTGGGCAAGTTCTTGGTGAGCTTGCTAGAGCAGATTTGGACAAGTTCTATGTGAGCTTGTTATTCAACATTGGACATGTTTTGTGTGAGCTTGTTATTTAGCATTGGATAGGTTTTGTGTGAAATTTTTATTTACCATTTGACAAGTTATGTGTGATCTTGTTAAGCAGGTTCTGTGTGAGCCTATAGAGCAAGTTTTTAGTGAACCTATTGATAAATATTTAGAGGTGATAAAGTATAGAGGATAGAGTCTCAGTGGATAGAGATCTAATAGCCAACACAGTTGAAGGCAGCTCTGAGTGAGGAGTGTTCAAGTGGAGAGAGTTCCACCAGTCAGTGCAGTAGAGAGACAAAGTCTTCTAGAAGATCACATAGCTAGAGCATAATGGGAAAGAGTTATCTTGTGGAAGAGATCCATGAACTTGACATTAGGGGATCAACATCTACTTTGGATAGATATCCATAAACATTGTAATTAGGAGTGATTCCCAAAGAGATTTATTAAGAAATTTTTATTAAAATATTTTCTCCGTGGAGTAGCCCACATTGGGTGAACCACATAAATTGTGGTGTCTCTATTGTGTATGGTATTTTGTGCAATGTTTTGATTACTACTATTGGCACTGCTATCTATACACAACATAATATTGAATTGGAAGAAAAATTAAAAAGTTGTCTTATACTGTTCACCCCCCTCTCAGTATAAGCTTGTGTTCTTCAGATATAAAGAAGCATATACCTTATTTATGAAGCCCACCATCTGGAAGGGTGGTCATATTAAGTAAGATCACATTTTTCCAATGTCCAATTAGATAAAGTATCAATACTCATATTTTATTTTGTGATCACATGACTATATTCAAATTTCAAAAAATCCATCTAGATTAATTGAATATTCTCAACAATTATTTTTATTCTCCAATCAAACTTATGGTTCTTAGAAGGAGTCTTTAGTAGATTAGTCATGAATTCAGAGTTAGATTCAATTAAAACCATTTTCCATATAACCTTAGCAGCCTCTTGAAAGTATATTTGGATACCGTACCCCTCAAAAAGGTTATTGGAAAGAACATCCAAATTCTCAAAAAAAGTGAAAATTAGGGAACCATCTGAAATTCTACCAATTCCTCCCACACTAGCTTTTCTAGGGTTCCCCCTAGAGGCTCCATCGGTATTGAATTTTCTAATTTCCTTAGGAGGATGCTGTTAATTCTTTTTTCTATACATATTTTTATTACTTGAATTCCCTTTAAAATGATTTCCCTTAGAAGAGTTAATCTTCAATATTTGCATCACTTGACCCCATCTATTAAATATATCAAATCCTTGTTAGGAAATCTTAGTGGATTTTTCACACTTGAGTTAGCTTTGAAAGCTTATCCTATTGGAAATATTGAGTTGTCATTTATGTCAAAGGGTGTATGGTACTCAAGGAAATGTCAAAGGGTGCATGGTACTCAAGGCTGAAATATTATTCAAGGGTGATGAGTTTATAAGGATGGATAAATTATTCAAGATAAGGTATAGTGCAAAGCAAGGCAACTATTTTTAAGGAAAGGTTCAAGGCAAAGATTTAGTGCAATGCAAGACAAATATTTTTTAAGGAAATTATTATAATATATAAATATCATATTTAAATATTATAAAGAAAAAATTTAAGAGACTTGGGATATAAAGTTTTAAATCAAGAAGGGTTAAAGGTTTGAGACAAAGTATTTATAATTATAAAGGTTTATTGGGTTGAGGATAAAGGTTTATACAAGATATGGAAAAAAGGATTGGACATAAGTATGAATTATTTAAATCAAAAGGATTTAAATATTTATGATTTAAAAATATTATGTTATAATATTTAAATTAAATATTATAACCCAAAGGAGCCAACGTTATGGAGGAAAATCTAATATAATTTTGAGATGACCTTTGAGGAAATTCGAAGACCATTTTAGAAGCATATAAAAACATTGATTTATTCCACCTTTGATTAATGCAAGAATTGGATTATAATTTTCATTGTGATTAATGCAACTGACAGAGAAAAGGATAACAAAGATTCAAAGGTGTGCAAGTCCTAGACAAAGATAAATCTGAGTGCACACCCATTACATCTCACCCAACTAGGATAGACCAGTGGTTGGTTGGCTAGCATGCGCACTGATGTGAAGAATATTGCGGGATCAAAACCCCCTAACATAATTTTACCATGTGTATTGAGCTTTGGATTAACACAAAAGACTAATATATTTGATGTACGTCCATTTTGTTCTACCTTCTATGGTAGCACATTCGGTTACAATCGCTTGTGAAAGTACTACATATTGGGAGGCCACTATTTTGATTCATGACGGTACATAAGGTATTTAATTTTTTGATTTTGAATTAAATTAAATTGAGTGGGAGTTATATGGTGTATTATGGTATTTGAAAATTGCATTTTGTATAGTGTGTGAGAGAATTATTTTTGCATATCAAAAGAGGAAGTTATAAGTGAATTAGTTTTATTTGAAATTTGTATTCTTGTATAGAGTGTGAGGGAGTTATTTTAGAATATTAAAAAGAAGTAGCTATAAGGTGTATTACGTTTATTTAAAAATTGTTTTTGAACATTGTGTGAGAAATTTATAAGGTTGATTGTTATTTAGAGAAAGGAGTTATAAGGTGTAATTTGTGCTTCATTTTAAATTGTATTTTACATATTAAAAAGGGTTCATAAGTGGATGATTTAAAATCTATGCTAGAAAGTGAATATTACTAACCAGATTTTTGAAGGACCAAAAAGAAAACTATTTTTTCAAAGATAGTTTGGGAAGCTCATCATCATTGTGGCAGATTTAGAGGTATGGATATTTAATTCCTTTCTCAAGGAGGTTTTATTTGAAGGAAATATTTTTATTGTCATATGATTGGAGGAATAAGAATTTATTTTATGTGCATTTCTTTGATTATAACCAGAAATAAAAGTGCAAGGATTTGTGAGCAAAGTTGTGCATTGCATTGATTAAAATTGGAAATAAAAGTGTAAGGGTTTGTGAGCAAAGTTGTGCATTGCATTGATTGAAATTGGAAATAAAAGAGCAAGGGTTTTTGAAGTAAATTTATGCATTAGTTTTTATTGATATTGAGAGAAAATTTGCAAGGGTTATAGATCAGTTTTGTGAAGCAATTTGTGCATTGTTTTTGAGTGATATTGGGAATGAAAGTGCAAGAGTTATAGATAAGTTTTGTGAAGCAAATTTGTGCATAGGGTTTTTATTGATTTTGGGAGTACATAAGAAATTCAATTATCAAGTGCTATACTAGAGCTATATTTTGGAATGCAATAAATGTGAGACATGTAAAATCGATAGACAATGAATGTGAATGAATGTATTGGATATTTGTAATGCATATCATCCTTTATATGTTCATGAAGAATTTTGAGTAGAATATATCTGAATTACTTTAGTTAAAGAAAGCAATTTTGGAAAATATATGAGCATTATTTATATGCAATATTTGGCAATAAATGAGCATTGTTTGGATCATATTGTTGAGCAGATTTGAAGAGGTATTGGGAGTAAATTTGAGTAGATCTTGTGACAATATTTGATCAAGGTTTTATGAGAAGATTTGAGTATATTTTTGTGATTATAATTGAGGTAGATTTAAGAAAAATATATTACTAGGTTTGAGGTATATTTGAGGAAACTCAGTTGAGAAAACTTGAGCAGGTTTGGTGAGTAGATTTGAGTAGGTTTGGTGAGAAGATTTGAGTAGTTATGTGAGCAGATTTGAGTAGGATTGAGGAAGATCTGAGTAGAGTTATGAGAAGGCTTTGAAGCTGACCAGAGTAGAAGGAATTGGTGTCTCCTATGGATAGAGGTCCATCAACCAACGCAAAGGGTATTGGAGTATCCTATTGGATAGAGGTCCAAGAAATAGAGGAAGGGGATTAGAGTATCTTGTGGATAGAGATCCACAAACTATAGTAGAGGGGATTTGAGTATCCTATGGATAGAGTTCCACAAGCCAGAGCTTATAGGATTGGTGTCTCCTTTGGATTGTTTTCCATAAAAATTGTAATAGGGAATTGGTTCCCATGAAATTTTTTGAGAAAAATTATAAGAAATATTTCTTCATGTATGTAGCCCATATTGGGTGAACCATATTAAATATGTGTCTCTTATGTGTGTTATGATCTATGCATTATTCCATTATTTCAATTGCTAATATTGGATAATATTACTTTGGGAAGAAAAACAAAAGTTTTATCTTATATTGTTTATCCCCCCTCTTAATATAAGATTGTGTTCTTAAATTGTTATTAGAGTAGGTTCCTTTGTGAAATCCTAACAGCTTGAAGGAATATCTTACAAGAACACACATGACACATTAGGAAGGGTTTTTATCAAACAGGGCATCATTGTTTGATGGGACTAACTATGCTTTCTTGAGTATGGATGAGCTACATGGGATTATCACAACCTTTATTATGAGGATAGAAAAATATCAAACATAAAAAAGAGGTAGATTTTAAAGCTTCAAAGGAGGCAAAGAATAAAGAACCATAATCAAGTAAAGAATCAAGCAGTGGAGAAGAGACTAACTTCAAGAGAAGAAATAAGAAGGATCTAATAAAACATAAATGTTTTAGTTGTGGTAACATTGGTCACTATGTAGCTAATTATCCACAAGATGAAAATAGTAGTAGTGAAGAAGAGGCTAACTTTGTGAGAAGAAATAATAAGGATCCAAGAAAAAACAAATGTTTTAGCTGTGGTAACATTGGTCACTATGTAGCTAATTGTCCAGAGTATGGGAATAGTAGCAGTGAAGAAGAAAAATAATACAAGAAGAAGAAAGAAAGAAGATTTTATCATGAAAAGAAAAATAGGCACAATCAAGGCAAGCAAGAGAATGAAGATGCTCCTGTTGTCAAAAACCAAGAAGAAGAGAATGAAGATGCTCCTATTGTCAAAGACCAAGAAGAAGAGAATGAAGATGCTCCTATTATCAAAGACCAAGAAGAATATTAAGAAGATGCCCTTATGATTAAAGACATAGAAAAAGAGAAATATTTATAAAAGGAAGAGGAAGCCACAATTGATATGGAAAAGGAATTTGTTGTTTATATTGAAGAGTTTAAAAAGAAGAATTTAATTTTGAAGGCTCAAGTACAAGAGGATGAGAAAACAAAGGCACATATTCTATAATATCTCACTGACTTAAATGTTAAAGTCGAAGAGGTAAGGAAATTTGAAGAAGGTATGGCTAAGAAATTAAAGGTAAAAGAGTTTGAATGTGAAATACTGGAACATGAGATTGTTTCTTTAAAGAAGGAAGTTGAAAAGCTACAACAAGATATCAGGTTCGAGAAAAGCACAAAATACTGAATGATATTATCAAAGCACAAAGATCTCCATTTATAAAAATAGAACTTGGTTTTGAAGAAGGTCAAGAGAAACAAAAAGAGGAATCAAGAAATCACAAAAATGAATTGAAGAAGGGCCTAAGACCTATGTTGATATGTTGAGAGATGATAGTATCAAATATGAAGCAAACAAAGAATCATCAAGGAACAAGGACCATCACAAGAAAATCAAAGAAATAACCATGAGATCAAGGCCAGATGAATATTGCTTACAAGGTTATTGTTTCTCATGTAATCATTTTGGTCATAAAGTTATACATTACAGGGTTCATGATAAGAATTATTATGGCTTCACCAAGAGGAACTTCAATTTATTTGCACCTTTCAAGAACTACAATATCATTTGTTACAATTGCAACAATTTTGATCATAAATTTGTACATTGCATGGTTCATTATAAGAATTATTATGGTTTCACCAAGAGAAATTTCAAGTTATTTGCACCTCTCAAGGACTACAACATCATGTGCTTCAATTGCAATAATTTTAGGTATAAAGCTAAATTGTGTAGAACAAAGTTTCCAAAACTTACAAATACAAGCAAGAAAAAGGATGCTCAAAATGTTCAAAAGAGTATGACTACAAATGTGTGGAGAAAGAAAATTGAAAGAGAATAAGATCATTGTAAGTTGGGAGTAGTTTCACTCCCATCCCATAATTGCTCACCTAAATAAAAGGAGTTGGTTAGGGGGATGTGCTAAGTGTATTATTTTTAGCACCAAGGAGCCCTTTGCCATTGATGTCAAAGGGGGAGAAAATTTAGTGAGGAGGAGTAGCTTGTCAAGGAGAGCATATTAGGAATCCAATTGCAATCAAAGAAATTTTTTTGTAGGGTTTCCATAAATGACAAAGGAGGAGATTGTTGGAAATATTGAGTTTTTATTTATTTCAAAGGGTGTATGGCACTCAAGGAAATGTCAAAGGGTGCATGGTACTCAAGGCCAAAATATTCTTTAAGGTATAGTGTAAAGCAAGGCAACTATTTTTAAGGAAAGGTTCAAGGCAAAAATTTAGTGCAAAGAAAAGCAAATATTTTGTAAGGAAAGGATTATAATATCTAAATATCATATTTAAATAGTATAAATAAAAATTTTAAGAGACTTGGGATAAAAAGGTTTAAATCAAGAAGGGTTAAATGTTTGAGACAAAAGACTTAAAATTATAAATGTTTAAAGGCTTGAGGACAAAGGTTTATAAAAGACATGGACAAAGGATGGGATATAAGTATGTATTTTTAAATTTAAAGGATTTAAATATTTATGGGTTTGAAATATTATGTTATAATATTTAAATTAAATATTATAACCCAGAGGAACCAAAGTTTTGGAGGAAAATAAAATATAAGTTTGAGCCGACCTTGGAGGAAATTCGAAGACCATTTTAGAAGTATATAAATACATTGATTTATTCAACCATTTATTAATGCAAGCATTTGATTATAATTCTCATTGTGATAAATGTGAATGGCAGAGAAAATGACAATGAAGATTCAAAGGTGTGCAATTGCTAGGCAAAGACAAATGTGAGCGCACACCTATTACGTCTCACCCGAATGGGATAGCCCAACGGTTGGTTGGCTTGCGTGAGCACTATTATGAAGAATATTGCAGGGTTGAAACTCCATGATGTCATTTTGCCATGTGTTTTGAGCTTTGGATTAATGCATAAGATAGTATAAATTTGATGCGTGCCCATTTTTTTACCTGCTACAATAGCGTAGTCGGTTATAAGCGCTTGTGAAAGTGCCGCATCTTGGGAGATCATAATTTCAATTCATGATGGTGCATAAGGTATTTAATTTTTTATTTTGAATTAAATTAAATTGAGTGGGAGTTATATGGTATATTAAGGTATTTGAAAGTTGCATTTTGTATAGTGTGTGATAGAATTATTTTTGCATATCAAAAGAGGGAGTTATAAGGTGTATTAGTTTTATTTGAAAATTGTATTCTTGTATAGAGTGTGAGGGAGTTATTTTTGCATATTAAAAATAAGGAGCCATAAGGTGTATTATGTTTATTTGAAAATTGTTTTTACACATTGTGTGAGGAATTTATAAGGTTGATTGTTATTTATAGAAAGGAGATATAAGGTGTAATTTGTGCTTGAATTTAAATTCTATTTTGCATATTAAAAAGGGTTCATAAGTGGATGATTTGAAATATGTGCTAGAAAGTGAATATTATTAACTAAAAATTTTAAGGAACAAAAAGGAACTATTTTTGTTAAAGACATGTTTGGGAAGCTCATCATCATTGTGGCAGATTTAGAGGTATAGAGATTTAATTCCTTTCTCAAGGAGGTTTTGTTTGAAGGAAATATTTTTGTTGTCATATGATTGGAGGTATAAGGATTGATTTTATGTGCATTGCTTTGATTATAACTAGAAATAAAAGTGCAAGGGTTTGTGAGCAAATTTGTGCATTGCATTGATTAAAATCAGAAATAAAATATCAAGGGTTTGTGAAGCAAATTTGTTCATTAGTTTTGATTGATATTGAGAGAAAATTTGTAAGGGTTACATATCAGTTTTGTAAAGTAATTTGTGCATTATTTTTTAGTGATATTGGGAATGAAAGTGCAAGATTTTTAGATTAATTTTGTGAAGCAAATTTGTGCATAGGATTTTGATTGATTTTGGTAATACATAATAAATTCAATTATCAAGTGCTATACTAGAGCTATATTTTGGAATGCAATAAATGTGAGACATGTGAAAGCAACAAATATAATGAATGTGAATGAACATATTTAATCCATATCATCCTCTATATATTCATGAAGAATCCTGAGTAGAATATGTTTGAATTACTTTAGTTGAAGAAATAAATTTTGGGAAAGATATGAGCATTATTTATATGCAATATTTGGCAATAGATGAGAATTATTTGGATTAGATTTTAGAGCAGATTTGAGCAGGTCTTGTGAGCAGATTTGAGTAGAGTTTTGTGAGCAGAGTTGATCATATTTTTGTGAGCAGGATTGAGGCAGATTTAAGTAAAATTTATGAGTAGGTTTGAGGTAGATTTAAGCAGGTTTGGTGAGTATATTTGAGTAGGTTTTGTGAGTATATTTTATTAATTATTGTGAGAATATTTGAGAAATATTTATGAGTAGGCTTGGGGTAGATCTGATCATAGTTGTGAGAAGGCTTTGGATCTAACCAGAGTAGAAGAAATTGGTGTCTCCTATAGATAGAGGTCCACAAAATAGAGCAAATGGGATTGGAGTCTCCTATGGATAGAGGTCCATGAACCAGAGTAGAGGGGATTGGAGTCTCCTATGGATAGAGGTCCACGAACCAAAGTAGATAATATATGTCTCTTATGTGTGTGATGATCTGTGCATTGTTTCATTATTACAATTACTAATATTAGATAATATTACTTTGGGAATAAAAGTAAAAGTTTTATCTTATAATTTTCACCCCCTCTCTCAGTATAAGCTTGTGTTCTTCATATCCTCTTATTAATTTTCCCAATAAAGTTACTGAATTAAAATATGCTAAAATATCAACAAGGTCATCCTTGAATTTTAGAATTTTATTTTACAACCCTCAAATATTTTTCCATCCAACCTTACTAGGTCATTTATTTTCTATACATTAGCTACTCATATATCCTTGGAATCACTCCATACCAAATAGGAAAATAGAAATGAGGAATATGTCACATATTACATTATCTACATAATAATAGTAACAAAAATATGATACACTCCTATTGGCAAGATTTTTTTGCCATCTATTTTACATGTGATAAACTTAGTCATTACATGTTTATCAAATAACTTATGTCGTATTTAAAACCAACCCATTCAAATACCTACTACAAAAAACCTTACATATCTAGTCTTATTTTTGACATTGACTTATGTATTATTGTATGGAAATTTAATGGATAGTATCATTTTATGATGTCAATAAGAGTGGTAGTTGCACTTTATGTTCAATTTCTATTCTTGGAATATGGTAATATTAATGAATTTTCTCTGTAGGACCAATTACTCTCATTGGTGGATTTAAAAAGGACAATCACCTAAGTTGAGAGAAAAATTGGGGAAGTTATAGATGACTTGTTCATCAATAGCTCAAGGGTCAAGTATACCCTTCATATAGTTGCATTGCATTAGCCTACTATTTAAATACATTATTGGTTTGTGAGCTTGCAATTGGTAAAGAAGTTATCGTTAATGGATAGGGGATAACATATGGTTATATTACAAAGCCACCTACCCTAGGATAAAGCAATCTGATGTATTATGAACTTGATTATATTTTTGTATTGCTTGGGTTGGAAGCATATAATTAATTAATCCAAAGTAGTATTAACATGGTTAGCAAAATTTTAAACTTAGAATTTTAATTTCAAGGCTAATAATTAATACTAACCATTGATATTGATATAGCAATTGATTCAATTAATGTATGGCTAAAAATAATATGGTTTATAAGCTTTAAGGTACTAAGGCCTAGTAAGCCCTTTTAAAAAAGTTATCATTATGTCATGCATTATTAACACCTTAATTCAAGGGATTTAAAATGTGGAAAATATATCAATGTATTCCTCAAGTGTTTCATACATTACTCTAGACATGCAAGAAGGCCATACCCAAGCCTATTTTAAAACATGTTGGTGGAGGCTTTAATGGGATTTTTAGTGGAAGCAATCATGGGATTGGAGAAGGGAAGATTATTACAACATAGATCAAGAGTAGGAGATATTGGAAAGCTTGAAAAAGATAATGTCATTAGATATAGATGTTGTTCTTCTAATATCTATAATTTTATTCTCACTTTGTGAAGCATGGTAGTGT